>JABFEA020000067.1:7323131-7334414 GCA_019775915.2 Cyphomyrus plagiostoma | reverse complement strand
GACCTATTTTCCACATACGAACAGGCTTCCTGAAAACCTCCCTGTTACGGCCTCCTAAGCTTGCTCCCCCCCCCCCCCCGGCACTATATGGCACAGCTTCCCAGGGCAGCCTCCCCAGCTCACACCCCCTCCCCTTAACCACCATCACCTCCCAATCCCACCCCCTCATATCACGAGAAGCAGAATGCCACATGACATCCACCTTATAACCCAAAACGCACTGCTGCCTTGGCTTTCAACACGTATTTATATAGCAGGGTGTATACCTCAAAAACTGCCACTGCATCCAAAAAATAAAGTCAACAAAGAAAAGCTCTAACCAGCACAGAAGAGGCAACACCCATAACCATGGCTACTCACACACAAGCCGGCGTCTGCATCCCACCACGTGGAAAGATCTCGCTTTTAAACGAGGCAGGAGAACAGCCTTCAATCAGAGGCCCCCAGGTGGCCTAAGTGCAAAGCTCCCCCCCCCACCCCCATCAATCTCAGAGACCTAGGACACAGAATTCCATAACGGGAAGTGAACCCAGAAGGCTGTCTGACATTTCCTGCAATACCAGCAAAACCCTCCATTTGAAGAACCACTGTGCAACAGACTTTGTTGAATGCCAGTTAAAAATACATACAGACCATGTTTATAAACAGTTAATAAATTTTAAGACTTTCCTAAAGCTTGTGGTTCAATAAATGTTTGAAATATGTAGCATTACCTTACCTGAAGTAAACGGTCTAATTTTTCAATTACAATCAATAAACTACTTTAACATTGCAAGAGTTCTGGTACCACGTTCAGCAGACAAGCCCAAATGACAAGTCACATGAATCCACAAGTCGATATTCCATACAGCCTGGACCTTCAAAACAAAACAATAGTGAAATAGTGAATACTCTGACTTAGAATGTCCCCGAGGCATGCCTGACATCACCAGCTGCTGGATCCAATTGGTCCACGGGAGGAAGTGACATCACACAACAGTCTGCCAGCTGTTGACAACTTCAAAGCTATGACCCACCAGCTGGGTGTGAAGAGGGTCAGAATCCACACACAGCTATGGGGTAGATGTCACCCAAGCTATGTTGTAACGTCAATGTGGAAAATGATCCACAGCTCTGTGCAGACTGGGATGGGCCAACAGCTCTACATCATTATTCAGTGCATGTGAACACATGTACAGCAACACATCTGACCATCAAGATCATTTTACAAAAGAGGAACTTTGCATTTTTGGGTGCATCCATCAGAAACCCACAAACAGGATATCATCTCTCTTGCCACACACACACCCAGCAAAAATCCTGTTCTGTTGGAGGAAACACGGCACCCGTTTGATTAGGGGATTTCATACTGCCCCAATCGCTCAACATGACCGACCGTGTGCTGTGGTGTAATTACACCAAATGACACAACAGGACCCCATTAGATGGGAGCAACATCGCTCTGTGATGCCACTCACATTTCATGGAATTTCTTCCGATATTTGTTCCTTCCCTTTCATCAAGCCACATTCTACACAGTTTTTGCACCATAGGTTGGGGGGGGGGGGGCGTAATAAATGTATTACAGAGCCAAAATCCACACCCCAGAGAAAAATTACCTAAGAAGGTTCTGTTCCCAGAACGTATAAGTTTTGTATCTGGGATAGGAGATTCCCAAACATATCAGACAGGGGAAATGTCAAGTCATTCCAGGAATGGAAGTGTGACATTCCTGCATGGTTATTCATAACTTCTCACCAAAACCATAAAAACCCAATGAAGAAGGATCGTTACAGATGAAGTCATGGTCTCCTCCAGTCTTAGAGCAAAACGCTGGAAGAATATGGGCCTGTCAGTCGTTTTCTGGAAAAACGAGATCAGCCTGCCAATAGGGTGTTATACACGGCTTACTGTTATAAATGCACAGGGCACTTCCACATACAGCAGACTGGGGGGTTCTTCACAGAAGCATGGGTAAATACGGAGGACAGTAATAGGTACTAGAGCCAAAACATCACGGGATCCGGCCAGATGTTCACAGGACAAGACGCTGGCAGAATATTCATTAAAAATAACAGTCTAAAATCTCCTGGAAAAAAAGCATGTGCAGAAGTATATTAGCGGTGTCAACACCGCCCGAAAAGTCTTGGGAAGTCACAAAGCGGAGGCGCAACACAAAGTGTTTAAAAAAAAAAAAACTTTAAAATGCAGACGGATTTCCTGCAGGTGATGCGGTGTCGCCAAACCTCGCTGACTTACAGATAACGTCGGAACATTGATGAAAATCATTTTTTAAATGTCAACGTAGAACACTTTTTTCCCTTCTGCTTCCAACGGCGAACAAAACTGATTAGCAAGAAGGTAACAAGAAGTGCGCTGCGTGACAATGCGTGCGATCGGCACCAGTCTGTCCGGCAAGTAATCATGTTATTTGGAAAGCATGTTTAAAGGAGTCCATAAAACGTAACCCGAATAAGCACTGTACTTACAATTGTAGAAATGTTTAATGGCATACAGTCACCTGGCAAGCTAAAGCCAAGCGGCTGGGAAGCCGGTCATTCTCTATGAATATATTATAACAACAAACTACGAGCTCCACCAAGCACCAGGTCAAGGTTAAGGAATATTTAACTGGATACTTATCAAACACTGATACCACTAATAGCAACGCCTTGTTATCACAAAACACAATCACAGTGGACTGAATACCTGCAGATTAAGCTTCTATCATGCTGTCACCTGCAAGGTGGATTTGGAGCATTAACGCATCCCCACATATAATCCAAGCGCTCTTTTTACGCGTACCCCAAGTAGACAGTATCCGACGTTTGCAACAAAATGAGGCACATTAGGAAAAGAGAAAACAGGGAACCGCTGCCGCTGGGCACGGTACTTACGGCGGCTCCGATCACAACGTTCCCGTGTGATTGAGTCGGTGCAGCTGGACGCTCCGAGTAAAACCAGCGGACCGGACTTGACGCGCCGATATAACAGATAACTGTGGTTATAAAATCCCGTGGCGGTTTTTCAGCACCACTCGCCGCCAACAGATTTACTGCGAACCGCTTTGTTTAACCGTTTGCTTTAATTGCATTCACCAGCCGCTCTGCACAGTAAACGCCATCTGATCATAATAGTAACTGCCCCTAAGGTTTATAGGCATAAAAACCTGCCGCGTCAGAGCGATAACTTTCGGGGTGGTTATGGGTACTGTAGTTCAATTTTACAAGTGCCGGCGTAGCCGAACAATTTTGCGAATACAGTTCCCATAATGCATCGCATCGACACATCGCCTTCCAACTGCTTGATTGCACGACGATGTGACTTGCTTTATCTGTAATTATATGCTCCGGTGCTGGAATGAATTAAAGATGAATTGGTAGTGACTGATTTTACAGTCATCATAAATAATATCACAGTTACAGTAAATCATTGTAAAACATTGCTCGGCGTATATTAAGTTAATATACTGTATGTGTATTGTATTCTGTAAAAAGACACATTTGTTCCCTGAAAGCCTGAAACCATTGATGTCAGCAAAGAATGTTCTGATTGTTGGAGAAAAGTCTGTTTATTAAAAAATTTATTCTTACATTCTTAATCCTCAACGAATGACACATTGTCTCAGGCATTATGCAATTGCTGCTCAACAGGCTTTTCACTGAGTCATATATTTTAAAGCGCTTTAAACGAGAAGAGAACTGACTTTAAAAAATTGTGTAGCGCATGTTGACAAAAAATATTCTCTATTGACAATAAGCTACACGCAACCCGTGAGTCAGTCCTCATATCCATAGTGTTTTTTTGTTGTAATTCTGAATCAACTCTTACTGCATTTTTGCTCAGCTATTCAGTATCATAGTAAAAAGTAGCATAAACAGTGAATACAATATACATACTGCTTTCTCACTGTAATGAAGGGTTAGTGTGAGTTTAATTTTGCTCGTGTCAATGTACAAAATACTTATAGTGAAAGCTCGTAAAAATTCTACTTTGGCAGGAGATTTATGTCCGTTTCAAACGAGAACAGAACTTGTTTTTACGCGTCAATATTAAATCCTTTGAAAGATGTTTTCTTGTGAGGCGCTGGTGCATTCCTGCAGTGGATGACTATATAACTGTAAATTCAAAGAGTAGGCTATATAGCGTTCATCAAAAACAGAAAAATAGAAAACACACACTGTTTTTTTCATAGTTTTCTTTTTGTTTCACATATTAAGACCAGATGTATTTATTTCCCTGGGGACAGAAGGGAGGTCAGGGTTATACCCAGTGATTGAAACTGACGCGAAAAGATACACGCTATTGAAACCATTGGGATCTTTCACCATATTTTAAATTTAGGGAGAATTGTACTCAATATTATGGCAACCTTCTTCTTACACGGATCAGAAACCTTAAAGTCAAAGCGGAGGATTACATCTTGGTTTATGCTTCGACAAATAGGGGAATCGTGTTTTCTTTTTGAATTTTCACCTTCCCCCGGACTAATCTTTTAAATATATTTTTTTGGTTCTGAAGTATGTCCATATGATCCTTAGAGAAAGGCATCAAGGGAAACTGTTAACACTCGTTCGTTAAAATAAATAATAAACATATTGTTAAACGTGCAGTTATCTGAGTCGTAAAAGCTCCGCTTGACCGTCGGAATAAAAAGTTCCGATAAAGCAACCCGTGATATTTCCGAGCAGGCGGACAGATGGCTGTGTGCACGCGGCGCTGACGCCGACACGCTCCCCAAGAAAGAACACGCGCTTTTATTTCTGCACCTGCCTGTGGCACATCGGTCACTTGTCTCCTCAGCAAATCAGTATCTTAGGGCGAGGGGGGCTGCCCGAATAGCCCCAGACGAAAAAATACTTTCCCCTAGTCTTTCTTCACAGATACTCTCGAGTGAGGGGGGTCCAGCCAATGATGGGTCACGAATCTTGCTTGTGCACCTAAGGATTGTTGCCACCAGATTGTCCGCCTCAAAGCGATGCTGATGCCCCCGCACTCCTGCCCACTGGCTGCTGCTCCCCAGTGAGCAAACCTAATGTCTCCATCGTCTGGGGTTTGCGAGGTCAGAGGCCACCCGGAGTCCTGGGACATTGTAAACCCCCCCTGACCTGCAGCTGTTTTTCTGCCGTTTATAATGCAATTCTGCCCTTAGCTGGGCTCCATCAATTTGATTTCTGCCAAAAAGGGCTGTTTCGGTCCGTGTGTTTGTTTTCCCAGAGAAGCAACCCCATCACCCAAGTTTACAATAATTAAATATAAGACGAAATGAGGGTCACACCACTGTATTGTGTTTTGCCACACACTAGGGAAATTGTGCTGAATGGAGGAGGCAAGAGAAATTAGGCTAATTTATATCAGAGCAATGAAGTTGCGAGCAGCATTTGCCAGTGGTGGCTTAATGGTTAGGGAAGTGCCCTTGTAATTGAAAGATTGCAAGTTCAAATCCCTGACTAGCAAGGCACCACTGAGGTCCTGAGCAAGGTACCGCCCCCAAGCACTGTCCCCTGGGTGCTGAATTAGCTGCCCCCTGCTATGTCACAAAGTTGCATATGGGGTAAATGTAGATGACACATTTCATTGTTGTGTACTGTGACCACTTAACAATGACCACTTAATTCTAATTACATGACAGACTTAACCAGAACATAGCAGAGATGCTTGAAGCTGGCTTACTGAAACCCCAATAGGAAAGTGGGGGTCTATAACACTGGGCAGCTGGATGTGAAGCAGCTTTGTGTTTTAGAGATCAGCTGCATGGTCTGGTGCTTAATTCCTTGCACTGTTATTTTTTGTTTCTGGGGAGACGGTATCATATCAAGTAAAAGTTTGTACTTGAGTTTGAGACTCTCCAATCCTGTGCCAACAATGACCCATTATCCAACATACCCTCACTCACTCTCGCACCCACACACACACACACACACATTTACGGCCATAGAATCTGCTGTATCACGCTGCCTCTCCACAGAGTGTCTCACCCTCGCTTCGTAATCTTCCTTGGCACCAAACTAGTTGTCTTGTGCCTTTGTTGCCATGGTCACAAAGTTCCAGCGCCTTCACTGTACTTTGCCAACATTCTCACCTAGGAGTTCCAGAGGAGGAAAAATTGCCCCCCCCCCTCCCCAACCTTACCAATGAAAGCATGGTCATGATGATTGATGGATGGCAAATGCATTTTGTCTCTAAGTTGAATAGTTGAAGTTACATCTGACATACAAGCATTGGCAGATCCAATCATTTAAACGAATTAGCTTCTGTCCCTCATTTATGCTGAACTTTAATAAAACAAGCATGAAATCAAAGTCTTGCATTTGTCATGTGCATGATGAACAGATTCATCAAAGTTCCCAATTTCTTGATTCTGCACCAAAAATGAGGCCTACCTAATCACCAGTGTCTCATGTTCTGTGAGGGTAGTAGGTATTTTTAGCCTTGCAAAGGATTATTTTCATAGAGACATATTGTATGCAAGTGTGTTGTTGTTGATTAAACATAAAATAACATAGCAACAGCCACCTTGGTGAGTTAGGCAGCACAAGTGGGCTGGCAGAGGGCAAAAGCGTAAAGGGCTTCGCGAGGTCAGCCTGGGTGCAACAGGACTGCAGCAAAAAAAACAAAACAAATGTTGCTTTCATGCTGAACCAAATACTACATTCGCCAACAGTCGAGTGTTTGGAGGCTAGCCTGGCTGCTGTTGTTGGGGAACCGTGGCAACAGTAACCATGTACACAGACGTGTTTACAGAATGTTTGAAATATCACAAACTCATTGGGAACGGGGAAAGCGGACGGCTGGGATTTTTATGCATGAATACTGCTGGCATGCATGTGTGCATATGTGTGTGTGTGTCCGTCAGTTATGTATATATTACATTGTGGGGACCAAGTGTCCCCACAATATAATAAAAACCCGATATTTTTACCTTGTGGGGACGTATTTTGGCTCTCAAAGGGGAAACTCAATTTTATAAAATCTGTGAATGCAATCAAAAAGTGCCAAAAGTCTTGCATATTACTTGGTTACTTGTGCTCAAAGTTAGGGCTGCATAGGGGTTAAGGTTGTCAATGCTGATTAGTCTTCCCTATAGAAATGGAAAGTTCCCACAAAGATATGAATAGAAATGTGTGTATGTGTGTGTGTGTGTGTGTGTGTGTGTGTGTGAGAGAGAGAGAGAGAGAGAGTGCATGCTAGATAAGCATGAAAAGTGGCTTTCAGGCTAGTTGCAGTAGATCCCACTGCTGGACTAATTGCCCTGCATCCTTGTTGTAGATGCATGGAACACGAAAACTGGATTGTTTCCTTTAGCAGATTCCAGACACTCCTCTGATTTATTATTCTTGGGTTGTGGGTCTAACCAGGCAGACAGGAGCTACACAGATTCTGCTGGCACCAGTACAGCAGCACGGCAGTGATCCCACTGGTGACCCATTCTGTCTGAGGATTAGCACCACAGGTCCAAGCATACATTTAGCGACACGCTCACTGGCAAACGGCAATGATAAGACACCCCCATGACTCGTGCAGGACATTGTGACGCAGGTAGTGTCACCTGGCAGGTTGGGTGTGGACCAAAACTGCCATGAGCTTCACACCGGCGTGGGGGGGGAGGTGAAAGTCGATTTGGTGGTAAAATATGTCTGTGACCAAAAAAGTAAGACTGTGACCAAAGGAAATGGACAGCCCTGTTGGTGGGGGGGGGGCATTTTACCACCAAATTGACTTTCACCCCCCCCCCCACGCCAGTGTGAAGCTCGCGGCAGTTTTGGACCCCACCCAACCTGCCAGGTGACACGACCTGCGTCCGAATGTCCTGCACGAGTAATGGGGGTGGGGCGGACCCCTAAATTAAAGTTATGCCATAAGTCTCAAAAGACAAATATGTTGCTGGTCTTTTCTGTTTCTCTTTTTGTGTTTACACATGATGACAGTGAAATCTACCATAACATTTTTGCTAGGGAACCCAGAACATCTAGCTACACCCAAGATAGGTACTAATAAGTAAAAAAAAAATGATAATAATAAACTCACTTTCACAGTGAGCGGCAGTAGCACTAGACGTAATAAAATGATGATGACCGGTGACGGAAAATTAGGGACGCTGTAGCATTCTGGGAAATATACATCTCATTATTAGTAAATGTGACCTATGTCATGGGCTTTACAACTAAATTAAATAATGTTTAACTAGCGAGACTGCAGACTCGTCCCACAGGGGAAAATCTCCACTGCCTGGGGGGGGCACCGTATGAAATGTGAAGGAGGGGTCAGGATATGCAAGGGGCGGGCTGTTTTGAAATGCTAATAGGACACTGAAGTGGGGGTTGAGGGGATGAGGGGCAGCGTGTGTGTGTGTGGGGGGGCTGCCAGTGTTATGGAGCTGCAGTTTATTAGCATCTGTAATGTGTAATGTTTTCATTTTTCTTTAGTATTTATAAGCGAAAAGTAGTCATGAAATTGCAGTTAAAAGCGTCACACCAAATACATCCAGGAATAAAAACCAAAGGAAAAGAGAGACCAGGTAACATTTCATACAAAGATTTATTGTTTCAAAAGTGAACAGAATAGAGAGATCTCCTAGGAGGTATGTCCATGTACGCAGCTTTGGGCAAGAGGCCAAAGAGAGGAGGAGACGCCAAAGAGAGGAGGTGGGCTGGGACCCAAAACACAAAAGACTGCTATAGCGAACGCAGCCCGCCAAGGCCACCGGAACCATGGAACCCCCCCTTCCATTCACACTCCTCCGAAGGAACCATCAGCAAGACAATCAGAGGCAAGTATTTCCCCGAGCGATTAATCTCCCAGTCAGCTGATTAACCGATTACAAAGACCCCATACATGCTGCACCCCGCCCCTAAAATCCCTGGTCCCCAGGAACTCAGTGCCATGTTAGCATGGGTATCCGGGTGAAAACATGAAGAGGGAACATGACACCACGCAGAGGAACAGATTGCTGTTATTTTCTCATCAAAACAATGTAGGGGGCCGGACACAGAGAAGAGGCAAAACAGCAGCGTTGTAAGGTTATAAGGTTAAGTATCACGCAGCACAATACACTACAGTGTCGTGTCATTTGCAGAACAGGATGAAGGTCCTGGCTGGTCCAGGTCCAAATTGGGTACTATGATATCTCGTTCCCCACCCTTCTGTTGGTAGAAATCAGCCCTCAGCAGTCTTGGCAGTTTAATAACATTCCCTTCCCGTCAAACATCCCGAAATACATTTGGTTTACAGTTACGTATACTGCTCAGTCAGCTGATGTCTCCAAAAAGTGTTCAGATGAAGAATCAATTTTCTTTGTCATATTTAATAAAATTCAGAGAACAATACATTTAAAAAAAAAAAAAAAAAAAAAAAACAGATGTTGGAAAACACACAAGCAAGTCTCAACTTTGGACCATTGGACTAGTACCAGACCGGGTCCATCAGAAGCTCCCTTCAGCCTCAGTGGCCGAATTGTAAACATGGTCAGGGCCTCTTATTCCTCAGTGGCACAAAGAAATTCAGCAGACATAAAATCTTGAGAGAATGAGCTATTGCGAGATAATTAACATAACATTGTTTTTCTGTGATGAAATCTGTAGGCATTGGTATGCTGCATTGCCACCAACAACCAGAGGGGGCCCTCACCCTCACCACCCCTAATTCCAGCTCTACTACTGGTGAAGACAGCCAAATATAAGTGGAGCCGACGGGTACAGCAGCAGTCTTTTGAGGAAGGGAGGAGTCTTTGTTAGCGGTCAGTGGTCACAGACGTAATGTTTCCATCATCTGGGCTCACCAGGACACATACGTTTGTTTTCCCTTCATCATTTCACAGCCCTGCGCCATATAAGGAAGCTCCAGACACAGAGACCCACCTACAACAGGACCGTTTCCATGGTGAGCCCCCCTGATTGGCTAATTGTTGTGCCGGCCTACACATGAAGAAAGTCATACAGAACACCATTTCGCGTGTCCATTAATGTACTTCTCACCCAAGGTTTGTTTAGTATGACATGAAAACCATTTATCTTTGTAGTCTACACTTGATAATATTTCAAATCTTTACAGCTAGCTGTGCCCTATAATTTTTAAAATAAAAATCCATCTGAATCTTTTTGCCTGTGGTAAGCGCCAGGAAATTATTAGCTATGTCACTTTTAATTTATGTAATTTTAAATATAGCTGGTATTTGTGCTTTTTTATTGGGTTTATTGCTGGTTTTGTCTCAAAGCACTTGGATGCTGCATTATGAGGTCAATCAATACAGTGACTAATCATCGAGGGACGGCCCCATTACTTGTGTCATGGTCTTGCGGTTAAAGGCCCAGTCTTGGTTCCTGACACAAATACATGAATAAAATCCTGGTCCGGTTCAGTCCTGTTTTTACTTGGCACCATACTAGAAAACTGGCATCAGGGTCCAATGCCGTTCTACATGCAACTAAAAGGCAGATTTTTAACGTCATTAGACTATTTCAACTCATCACACGATGGTTCTCGCACCTTTGGGTGTCACCAGAGTACAATATGTACAAATGTAGTGAAAAAGGAATATATATTTCTGCCTCTCTCATATACTATATGTACATTTGTTTTCTGTGATTAGCTACAGTAATCAAGTCCTCATACCCAAAATAGCCTTTGTAAAATCAAACCTTTTACGGCTGACGGGGAAGTCCTGAGGTAATATATGCCAATAATCACACAGCACCGGTCTCTGCCATTGTGGGCATGAGGAGGGAGAAGCAGTGAGGGGGGGGGGTGAATACCACCCCCACCAAACAAGAAGTTTAGCCAGTGAGGCCTGTTCCACTCTGTGGAGCCTGTACCTTGCCGATGCCAGACATGCACACGATGGCATGACGTTCCCCAGTCCCGCCCCTCAGGTGCGCAGCTTCAGGATGACCATGGCCAGGATCAGGAAGAAGGTGTTCCACCCCAAGGTGACCACGAAGCCACGCCACACCATCATCCGCGACAGGTCCCAACCTGCGGAATGACAAAACCAGGCGCCTCAGTTTTTAACTCCAGAGAGACCCTCCAGCAGGGCTGCCTATTTCGGTCAGCTGACTGGCGTGAGGTTTTCAATTCGAAGTCTGTACACACATTTACATGTACAGTGCTCAGCATAAATGACTACACCCCCTTTAAAAGTACAAATTTAATCAGTAGCTCAATGAACAAAAGAACAATGTCCAATATTCACAAATCCATTTATTGAACACTTGCTTAACTCCATAACATAAATTAAGGTTAATAATATAACTTAGATCACAAAATCTTCAGTTTTACTCAAATTGGTTGAAGCAAAAATGAATACAC
>JABFEA020000067.1:7300559-7315121 GCA_019775915.2 Cyphomyrus plagiostoma | reverse complement strand
TTGTGCACGTGATAAATAAAACATACGTGTCAGTTTGGAGTCCTGGGCGGTGGGAGTGGGCGTCTCACTCAGGATGGGCCGGCTCTCGTCCCGGCTGCCCTCGGACGACTGGCTGTCCTCTGGACCCAGGTCCTTGGGGCTGCTCCTGCAGGGCTTGTGGCCTGTCTGCTCCGAGGACTCACATAGTTGCAGGAAGACGGCCTCCAGGGTCTGTGAGACAGAACACCTGCTGTCACCGGTGGGGGGGGGTTGAGCACGCTCACAGCTCGGTTCATTATTATGCTTTATGTTTAATCATCACGTATCAAGCTCATTCAGGTTTGTTCAAAGGCGCAGCGCCAGATGGGCTCAAGGTGGTCTGCTTTCCGGCAGGTCTTCACTGCGTGAGGTAGCATGGGCATGCTGAAGGGGGGGGAGCTCACGGCAAAAAGCCTCAAGCCCCCCACCCCCCCGAACCCGGAACCCGCTCCACACACCGTCACGCTGTGCTGCGTCGTGAGTGTGTCGGGGGGGGCTTCCGCCAGCAGACGGCCATTACGCATCAGCCCTACCTGTGGGGGGAGACAGACAGCTTGAGACAATCACACACACCACGTGTCATACTGACACTCATTGTGTTAATGTTAGAAATCATGTGTTGTTCAAAGGTATGTGAACAGTGCAAAACGAAGACACTTTTATATTACCCCTGCTACCCTGAACAGGATAAGTGGTTTCAGAAAATGTATAGAAGGATACTGGTAACCAGTTTGCCAAAAATGACCATCATGACGCCAAGTTCCCCTCTCCTTTGTCCCACTCGCTGACCCTTTAGGACAGGACATTATGACATTATGACATAACGACATAACGACATTATGACATAACGACATTATGACATTACGACATTATGACATTACGACATTATGACATAACGACATTATGACATAACGACATTATGACATTATGACATTACGACATTATGACATTACGACATTATGACATAACGACATTACGACATTATGACATTACGACATTATGACATAACGACATTATGACATTAGCCCCAGCTACGCTGAAGCTAAGTTGGCTCTAATTCTGAAATTCTACTGAAGGGCCTGATTATCTGTATCAGGTGTGTTAAATTAGGGCTGCGCCTAAACCCTGCAGGGGGTAGATCCCCAGGTGCGGTGCTGGGCAGACATAGGACTTGCGCAACTGATATATGGCTACATCTGTATGAGTTCATTTAGAAACGTATATCCAAAAACCTTATTTACCACCAGGATGTACACGCTCCATTACGCTAAATATCGCAGATTCACCCCCAGGTATCAGCTGACTGAGGCAGAAAAATCACTGGTTCTTCATAAAAACAGTCTGGTAAATGTATCATTAGGCCACATGGTATCATCCTTAAAGGTAATGTCCCCATGGCACCATCCTTAAAGGTAATGTCGCACGACGGCTGACAGTGCCGTTCTCCCACCAAGCGGAGAAAAGAAGAGACAGCTTCAGATGCCGAGGAGGGTGAACTCTTCCTGTTTCACATTTCCTCCAGGTGTATACACCACTGTTTCAGTCGTCCTGGAGTTTTTTCATCTACTCCGGCCTTATTGTGTACTTGGGGAAAAAAAGAAGAGTTTTGCAGTCTTCAGAAATATCGGCCAGAGACCATTTGAGGATAGCGGTACAGCTTTACAGCCACTGAAGCTGCGAGGAAGTGGCCGCCCACATAGATTCACTGACTTTCACGTCATAATATGTCGAAGGCTTTTGTGCTGGAGCAGATGTCCTCCGTGCAGAGTGCTGGCGACAGCAAAAGCCGATCGATAAAACCACCGGGAATTTCGGCCAACACCTGCCTCTGTTTACTCGAGGACAGGAACCGTGGTGGCCGGGCGGCTCGACCTTCTGTCCCTCTTCTGCCGCAGTAGAGACGTGCAACCTGCACACTGGGTCTCCATGAAGACCAGCCGTTAAAAACTCAACCCAATTGCAGCCCATATGAACGCTGAGGTGATTTCCCCAAACTAGTTTTGGTTCTGTATTTTAATTCCCCCCTGAGCACAAGAACGGCTTCCTTCCTAGGATCTGCTTTCTGGCGTGTGGCAGCCAGTGAACTTCTTGCTTGTGAATCTGCATCCATTTTTTTTTCGTGCGTTTGAGCACGGTAGTCCGTCATGTTGCAGGGTAGGTGCAAGAACAGGAAGGACAATGCCGGAAAAAGTGAAAAGACATCTGGGGGGGTCGTTTTCTCCTGTGAAGTGCCCAGCGGTTCACACCTGCTAAATGAGCCATTTCATATGACCCATGTAGTGCCCAGCACAAATAAATGGTACTTTGCATGGTTATAGCAATATCAATATTACTATTCATCTTTGAACATTAATAAAACTCCTTAGGCTCCCTGGTTCCATAACCACATAACAGAACCATGGAGCATCATGATGAATGCAGATGGGCAGTCATGAACAGACTACCTGCATACGATTTAATGTAAACCGATAAAGTTTTATTAATTAAAGCCTGAAATATGTACGTGTTTTTCTTTTTTTTAAAAAAAGGTTACACTCGAGCTTTTCTCTAGCGAACAGACGAGTGGACATGATTTTTTTGCTCCCCCTTGTCCAGATGTGTTCCGTGTTCTGTGTCTAGCTCAGGACACATGGCAGGGGACATGCTGGGGGACACACTCACACACACTCGCACACTATCATACACTATCATACAATTCCGTGTCACCGGTTCCCCTAACATGTTAGTCTGTACGTTTTTTCAAACTCTTTCAAACATTCAAAGTCCACTTGCACGCAGCTATCCTGGGGCGTGAAGAGATGGCGGCTTGGAGCTCTCCCACTTACCATGTGGGCCTGCCCGGCCTCCTCGATGTAGTGCGTGGTGATGATGACAGACACCTGCCCGTCCTTCACAATCTCCACCAGGTGCTGCCAGATCCTGGGTGTGTGGAGGCAAGGCATGGCTCACGGGTGACAGCTTAGCATGCGGTTCTGAAGTTGCTAAGGGGTAACAAACAGGCTATGGGGGTGGTGCGTGGCTCAGCATGTTAGGATGATTGGAATGAGTAAATTCACCGTTGGGCCCCGGAATAAGGCCCTTAGCCCCTAGCTTCAGGAACTGGCTGGCCCTGCTTTCATAAAAATATAAGTTGCTTTGGATAATGCCGTGTGCTAAAAATGCGAATGCTGAAGCTCAGGTCCTGTTAGAGAACCACAATAGCATGCATGTGCTAAGCTATGTAAGAGGGATTTATTTCATCTTGCATATTTAATAGCATAAAGCCCACTTGGGAAAACCAGTAACAATTAAAATAAAACCAAAGCCCTTCAGCAAATTATGTAACAAAATGGCGGGTTAATGCAAACGGATCTCAATACTCATGTGAGCTGCTCCAAGTTTCACACTCAGTAGTTCACAGAGTACGTCAAGTTTGGGGGTCAGGGCTTAGTCGGGATGCAGAGCAACTAGTGAGCAGAGCAGAGGCACGCAGAAGTAGTCCAAGCCGCACGGAGACGATGTGTGCATGACAATGCTGAAGAAGGTCATGCTACAGAGAAGAGCTGATCGTCTGTGCAGCCTAAACAGAGCTGTGCGTAACAAACAGAAGAGCTGTGTAAACAGAAGTGCGCAGCCTAAACAGATTTCTGTATTGCAAACAGGAATGTCCGTTGTAAACCAAAGAACCTTGCACTGTAAACAGAAGGTTTGTGCGTCATAAACAGAAGAACTGCATATCGTAAACTGAATTGGGGATTGTTAACGGAACTATGTATAATAAACTGAACTGTGTATCATAAACAGGTTAACTGTGTAACGTAAACTGAACTGCGTAACGTAAACTGAACGGTGTATCGTAAACAGGAGAACTGTGTAACGAAAAGTGAACTGTGTATCGTAAACTGAACTGTGTCCCATAAACAGGAGAACTGTGTAACTGTGGGCGGGAAAATGTGCAGGATGAAGAGCATGGGGGCGGGATCCAGAATTGTGGGTGTGGCCTGCTTATAAAGCAAGGCTGGAACCTCTTACTTGGCGCGTAACACGGGGTCCACCCCTACGGTGGGCTCGTCCAGGATCAGCAGCTCGGGGTTTTGGAGCAAGGCGGCACCCAGTGACACTCTCCGCTTCTGCCCTCCACTGTGTGGGGGGGGGGACAGAGAAATATATCACATCTGATTCCTTAATTGCCTCAACACAATCCTGGTCTTACACAACAAGCTCCTATCAGGTCCTGCAGCTCAGCAAGTACAGCACTGTGCTATGAATGCAAGGGTTGTGAGTTCAAATGCCAAGAATCGCATAGGAATTGTAACCTTTGAGTGTATGTGACTTTGGCTAGATGCCTCAGGTATGACAATTGGCGTAAGCGTCTCATTGGCAAACAACCCAAGATATGAGAAAACCAAAGCCAAACATAACAGTTGTACTACATAGTACACTCGAAACTTGCAAGCCTGCGGTTCATGAGATTAATGCATTCTATTACATGCACCAGGTAAACAAAAGACTGACTTGTATTTCTGTGCGATTTAAGAGACAGCTGATTGTCCCCAGAAGAGATGAGAGACAGCAAGAAGCAGCCCCGACCACCCCCACCATCCTCAGCTGAGCTGGGTGCCCAACGCCGAGCATTTGCTGTTTATGAGCGCTAACGAGGCACGCCTGAAAATGTGTGCCATGTGACAGAGGCTGCAGGGATACCGAGGCACCCGGCACATCGCACTGGTATCACTGAAAGTGTGCCCTCCAGAGCGACGCCCCAGTTGTTTAACAGGACGAGGAAACAATTAGTCATGATGTACTGGCATTGGAATGATCCACTAATGAGGCCGGTGCTTCTTTTACTAGAAAATGAGCACAATAGAGCTCTTCTAGATCCTGTTTCAAGCCTGTGGGAAAATGAATGCGGATTGGTGGCTCTGAGGAAAGGTTACAGACAGTCAATGTCCTGATTGGATGAAAATGAATGAAAGGCTGAAAGGCTGCTGGTGATGGCGACCTCTTGTCTCCCACGCCAAGGTGTTCGTGTTGCCCAACTGGAGTTCATGTCACATGGTCTGAGATTGAAAAGCAAGACCACCAATGAGAGCTCAGAGATGGCAGGCTGGGGGCGGGATAAACCAGAGATTTGAACTGGTGTATTCAGACTGCCGTTGACCGCGTCCCCCAGAGACACTGACAAATTAAGTTATTATTAACCCTTTCACAGGTCTGTCCGCTACCAGGGACACTTTAATCTGTGGGCTTACCCAGGCTGAATAACAGGGGCCTCTGCCAAAATGGGGCCTCAACTAAATACTTATCCATGTTCAATAAAATTTTACCACTCCCCTCCCCCGGTGAACAACATTTACCATCACAACCCCTCAAGCATTTTACCGTCAACATCCCCAGTGGGCCAGTGGTGGCCTAATTGTTAGGGAAGTGCCCTTGAAAGGTTGCTGGTTCGAAGCCCTGACCAGCAAGGCCCACTGCTATGTCACATATGGGCTAAATGCAGAGGACACATTTCACTGTTGTGCACTGGGGTGTAACAACAATGACAATTTTTCACTTTTATAATAGAGGGGCTTCTGGCAACTGAAATAGCCCAAAAAAAACTGATATCTGAAAGTTCATGCATGACAAGCCTTCCTCTTTTCTCAATACGTGGTCAACTGTCACTCAGCAATGACAACAATGACAATTTTTCACTTTTATAATAGAGGGGCTTCTGGCAACTGAAATAGCCCAAAAGAACTGATATCTGAAAGTTCATACATGACAAGCCTTCCTCTTTTCTCAAAATGTGGCCAACCGTCACTCAGCTTATCCAGCTGATTCTAAACAACTGCTCCATCCGCACTTTCCAGTATAAATCACGCTGTACAACTTCTCACACATCTCCAGGACGTCTTGCATAATATCCCATACAATAACCTTACTATTTCTGGATGACCTTAGCGACAACACAGCTCTAATGGCACAAAAATGACCATGTGGCCCACGGCTGCTCTGTTTTTGGAGGACCACAAACACGGATTAATGAAAGAACACAAGTGAAGGCAAAAACAGGACTGGACAGAAACAGAGGCAGGCGCTTACCTGAGCTTCCGGATCAGCATGGATTTCTGAGGCAGATCCAGGAAGTCGATGAGGAACCGCATGCGGTTCTGCGTCTCCTTTGCAGAGAGGCCGTGGATGCGGCCAAAGAACCACAAGGTATCGCCGATGGTGAACTCGTCGTACAAGGCCAGATCCTGAGAAGGACAACTGAAATGAACTTCCACTTGGAGGTTTGGAATATGCACGATTTAGGTTTAGGAGCTTTTAGCAACTGCTAACCAGCTCAGCCTCCACCGAGCTCTCAAGTCCAAGGAGAAAGAGGCGGGGAGACTGACAGACTGAAAGTCACAAGCAAACATGACCTGAGGGATCCTTCCCAGAGTCTGAAAACAAGTCTGGCTTCCTCTATCTCTTCCTTTGAACTTGTTGACCCCTACCTGGGGCATGTACCCGACCATCCTACCGGGTACCCCGTGTCCGGGAAAGGCAGGGGGCTTCCCCAGGACAGTGATGTGACCCCGTGAGATCTTCAGCGTTCCCACGATGCACTTCAGCAGCGTGGTCTTGCCGCAGCCGCTCGGCCCCAGCAAGCCGTAGCTATGTGAAGGAACAAGGGTGCAACAGAACGTCAATAAGATATTTTAGTGTTTCCCAGTCTGGTCCTTGGAGACCCACAGACGTATTATGTTTTTACATCCCAGCCAGATACGAACCAGCCTGGCATGTTCTCTGCACTATATGAGGGTGGGCATTTTCCCTCAATGTTAAACATAAAGGCATGGACAAAAGGGAAAGCTGATTGGCGGCACTCACATTTGTCCCTGCAGCACAGTCAGATTGAGGTCATTCAGTACCCTCAGCTTGCCATAGGACCTGCAGACATCCCTGCACTGTATAGCAGCTGTTCCAGATTGCAGTGTGCTGCCCGACTCAACATCGCTCTTCATCCTGCTTGGGACCATCTGCAGTAAAGGCAAAAAGCAAACCCAAAAATCCATCTTTCCTACTACAGTATTGAGCTGAGTGAATATCCAGGTTAAAAAGCTAAGATCTGAGCACCTGCTAATTTGCCCAGACAATTTAAAGTGACCCTCTTTTGAGTTTCTAAGCGCCAGCCGACAATCAGGCAAAATTTACCTAAGGGAACCATAAGCCACGCCCCCCACCGAAAAGCACCTGCCCCCCGAAAAAGTCTGTGCACAGTTGTGCAGCACAACTAAACAGCAGCCACTTCTTATCAATTATGCAGTTCCTCTTAGATATTAACCAGACAGCATTCAAGCAGGAGGTGTCATTTAAACCTGGGCAACAAAATATGGGTGATGTTCTGATCTCACTAGACGGTTTCATAGCAACAGCTCCGAATCGTCAATCACCGAAAATAGGTCATATGGGCCATAATCCGTAATCCTTAGCGCATTTTCGCCACATGCATTCTTTTGTCGTTCACATTTCTTCCATGAACTTTTGAGTCCAAATGTATAGTTAAATGTAATTTTGAATCGGGTCGGTTTCGCTTATAAAAACACACCCTCAAGCTGCATTGTGTTGAAATCGGCTTCTCAGACTGTCACAAAATAGAAACTTTCAGTTATCGGTTCATTCAATTTTCACAATATTAAAACCGTGTTTTGCATCAGACGGGACACGATACTGTGACTATGAATATTATAGACACGTTTCACTTTTATTATCAAGCTTACTAATATATCAACAACATAATGCAGTACGCTATCAGATTACGTAATATTACATTAATTTAATTAAGATGGACCACTGATGGGTCACCCTGACTAACCTCACCGTGAAAGAGGGCACCGGGCGACCGACGTAGCTGAACCCCAGCGGCAGAACAAGCTTCCAAGATTGAAAGTAAGCGCAGATCAGCTGATCGAACAGCGCGACAGTGGCGGAACAGGACGGACTGATATGAGCAAATGTTGGCATGTTCCCGACTCACCTGCTTAATTAAGTTCAAAAGACGACTGATCCGACTACACGCAATTCCTTCCAGGTCTTGCTGATTGCTGCAGAATTTTCTCCTTGTTTATTGGATTTAGTTATTCGGATTCTTACAAATAATCTGCTTTATTTTTATACAGGTTTCAGCTGCAGCAAAATAAAAACATTACACTCGGCCCAGTAATGTGCCCTTAAAGAAGGTATGTTGCACTGGAGTAATGGCAAGATAAGTCTCTTTTTAAAAAGCGATTAAAAAAATTCTCACTGAGCTATTTTTAAAACACAAGAATCGAGAAATGCGGCGCCACTCGCACAGAAAGTGACGTTAGACATGCAGATTTATATGCGCTCCTCTTTTCTCCCGAAAGAGGTTTTTCTCGTTTCGGGGCAATGCGTCATCGCAGCATCCGCGTCTTTAGATCATTCTTATAATAACGTAGTCTTTATGTATAATACTTCATATTTAAATATTCATGATTAATTTCTCATTTCATTATTGGGTCCCGCTGTCGGTGCATAAATCCAGCGCGTTTCTGTTGCTTAGCCGATCTGGCACATATCCTACGTATAACCGTATTTCATATGAATATATTGTACACGCCGATGTATTTCGTTACGACATAAACATAAGCATATTTGCTTTACCCGATCGTTCATCTCTGTGTCTTCGACCGGGGCTTTCGGGACATCACCGGTACCATCAACCGCCATCACTGAGGGGGTGTGCGGCAAAGGCACGCAGGAGCGGAGGAGGCAGATGCGGGCAGGTTAATGTGCTTCGCGATACCAAGGAGAAAACCGTGATGAGCAAGTACAGCGGGTAAAAATATGCAGAAATTATCGCAAAGATAATGAGCACTTTTTATATGAGCACTTACAAAACCCCAAAGGTCGAGTTCACACTTTCCTTTACATCGTGTCGTTCCTTGGATAGGCTATTCAAATCCTTTGAGTTTCATTAATGAAACGCGCCGCGGCCCCCCAGCTACTACATTTACAGTATCCCGTGTCCCTGCTGTCTATAGTATTACCGTCAAGTTTCATCTAATTACTAGCCATTCCATGCCAACGGGAAGAGGCGATGATGTGGAGTGCATTTCATCTATGCTTAAAATACAAGTCATGGAAAGTAAACGGAATAAACAGATTTATGTTTAAGTAAAAGTTAAATATAATGCACGCGGAGTCAGATTCAGAAGTAAAACTTTACTTGTAATGTCAACACAAAACAAAAATGCGACTCAAAGTAAAGAAAGTCATATACAGAAAAGTCGGTTACAATGATAATTAGCATATAGTGATCAATTTCACTCAGACAGACGTGATCACTACATGCGGTTTTGACTGTATGATTGGGCTGTTTCGGTTTGTTGGAGTTGTTATTGCGTCCCTCACAAGCTCCATGACAATCATTATTCCCTCCTGATTGAGGCGGTATCCTTGCAATTCAGTGTTTCCAAAACGTTGCGACGTGGATTGAAAGCAGCCATTTTGCGGTTGTTTGTGAAATGGTCTTAGTGACTTAGGAGTCCTCAGGACTACTTTTAGTTCTCCCAGACTTAGGTGCTACTTATAGCGCTAAGGGGCGTTGTAAATTACTTTTAGTAAAAAATAAAATAAAAAAGAGTCATACATTTACGACTGACGCGCCCATTATTTTTAAGAGTTTCTCCTAAATAGGGAAGTTAGGAGCTACTTATAGCCTCAAGATGCTTGGTGAATATGGGCCCAGGTATCCAGAACCATAGAGTGAAGAAGTATAGGTCACATAGTGTTATAAAGTGGTAACCTTAAAAAAGTACTCAATTCTTAAGCTTTTGATTACACAAACACGCAAGGGGTGGAACAGTTACAGTAGCAGATCAGCAAAGAGGAATAGAGAAAGAAGAGGTGTCAGATTAGCAAAATAAAGATCCTGAAAACGGCTGGGTGGAGGAGCATGAACAACTCACAGTATTTTGTATGTACCCATAATCCCATACACTAAATGTCATAATATTGTTCAGTTGTCACCTGCTATAATGACATTGCATTGTTTTTTTCTGACGTATACAGTATGTATTAATGTGAAGAAATACATTATGCTGCATTTATAACATAAAAATGTATCTTTATGTTTATGACGCTTTTCTAAAAATTACGATATTGTGTGCGACACTGTAGCTGCCTCAGACCCAGTTAGCACAAGGGAGCCCCATCAAAGTCCCTGAGCGGAGAGGGACCCTCCTCCATAGTTGACTAAATCTATCGTGGGAGCCCCCCATCCGCCAGCCCGGAGTGCAGCTAGAGCTTTCGGACCCCATGAAAGCATATCTTATCTTTTTGGGCCCCCAGCCTGTACCAGTCCAATTATTTTCCAATTTCTTTTTTACGAACTCCTCTCACTTGGAATCATCTTAAGTCCCCCCTTACGGTGCCCCCGCCCCCCTCCCCCCGAAAATGTATTGACTCCGAGTCAGCATAGAAGGGTCCCTGAAAAATCAGACACAGTCCTGTTTGTGTGCTTCATTCTTTAATTAACCTTGTTGGTATTTCTTGGTCCCTTGTAGCCTATACTGCCGGGTGACAAGCTACCACCAACGTATAATATAATTAGTAACGTAGTACTACCCTTGGGAAAAACAATTTGCAAAAAAACATGGTTAGATCATGTTTCACAGCCTCCAACGTAGCGCAAAGCGTTAAATCGGTGCACTGGCGGTTCCCATTGCAGTCCTCTCGTATTATTCTTCCTCATTTACCAGTTTCTTTTCTTTGCCACATGGGGGCAATATCTTACCGACTGTTGCTAATAAGCCTACATGACAATCATTTCTATGTCGTATGCATAAAGTAAAGGAACATCGGGGTGGGGGGCACCTCACTTCAAAGTATCCCTATCCTACGGCCTAACAATACTATACACTGAACTGTAGAATTCATTAGTACCTACATAAAGTGATTACATTACTAATGCATCTAAATATCATTTCTCAATAAATATAACATGGAAAAGAAATGTGATTATAGGAAATACAAAATGATAAATAATAAATATTACTCATTTACAATTTACGTATTTTATTTGGGTAAAAGAAACAGTAAGGTCCCACCCATATTATTACTGTATAAAAACAGGGCGTTTGGCCATTGATACGGATTGTGCCTCTGGTCAGAAAAACGCATGAGCCCAGGGCGTCGCTTGCTTGTAGTTCCTCGTCGGGTCTCTAGTCCAACACCTTGGGGGGAGCAGCTCAAGTCCCCGCCACGCCGCCAACAAATTCCTGAGCTGCTCGGCCTCCCCAGCTGATAACCATCCTATGCTATTCTGTACAAGATGGCGGTTTCAGGCACGGAAAAAAACGGAGTTGTAAGTATATTGCGAAAAATCGGCTCTGCCGCGTTTTATTGTTCCGTATAAATGGATCGTGCAAATGCGTGCGTTGCGACTGCGATCGCGATGAGTCCATGCATGTCATTGTGGTTCCTAAAATATGTAATGCAGCGGCAGAAATCCGCTGGGCAAATGCATATAGATGCATGTACGGGTGGTTAAAAAATCAATGCGGCTTCTGCGGGTTTTGACTCTATAGGTGTTGTAAGATGTCTTGGCAGCATCGTCTATGAATTTATGTTCCGTGTCACGACTTCCAGCGCCGCTGTACACGATAACGACACGGATACAGTCTTGCCACATGTTTTTACACACGTCCGGTTTCTGTATTGTTTAGGTTCGCCACTAATTCTTCCATATTATTTTCCCTGCGATGAATCCCCGGTTCGTTTACATGTCAAAAATGTCTCTCCCCGCAAGCCTGTTTCTTACTCTTAGCAATGCATCGTTTCTCCCAGTTTATGTTTCTTTGTGCTGGAACAGTTATATATATATATGACGGGTATATATATATATATATACACACACTTACACACTGACTGTTATCTTCGTATTGATGCTTTTGCTTGTCATAAGAATACGGAAGATGAACATCTGAACGACTCACTGAGTAACCCTGGTCTGATTTCTCCCGACAAAGAAGACATGACACGGTTGCTGGTAATGTAATTCTGGTCATTTTTAAGCATGTTACATGCCCCCTAGTTATGCGTGGTTTGGATGGTAATATGAGAAAATACCGCGGCTTCCACAGACTGTTCCGTTCAGCGGCCGTATCAGAGGGGGCATGAAGCCGGGGAAGAAGATCATTGTCATGGGTATTGTGGATCCTGACCCTGAAAGGTAAATTCACCGATGAGCCACGTGTCAGCCTATTTTTGTATTTCTATGAACAATGTCGTGCCAGTGGCAGTATTTCAGGATTAAAAATCGATAAAATTGTACTTACACTTACTTATAGATTTGACTTTTAGTCTTAGTTTTATATTATTTATTTAATCGGTGCCTACACGAAAATTCCTTAATCTCAGTTTTACATTGCTTACAATATTTTGTCTCTTTTAATTTTTTGTGTATTTTGAATGTGCTTTATAAATAAATGGCTTGACTATATTTTAATGTAACAAATTTTAACATTTAATGCAGATTGGCATTAAATCTCTACTAACTTTGATTTCAGTTTAGAAAATTATTCAAATATATGAGTTTATGGGCAGATTAAAGATTAGGCCTGGAAAGTTTGAATGGGGATCATTAAAATTCACACTGACAAGAGCGAGGCCGCCTTCCTTTGGTTTAAGCCAGAAATATTTGCGTGACTTCCAAATGCTTTGTTCAACAGGTTGTGATTTATCTGTTCAGTCATTTACATATTTATGATTGGAAATGTTATAAGGTATTTTCCGTGATTATATTACGAAGAGTTTCCGTACTGATGATGCTTTGCAACTTTGAGTGGAATTGTCTAGTATTGACATAAGAACAGATGATTGATCCGTTTTATTTTAAAATAAATAAATTATTCATTAATCTGTAATGTCTTTCAATCTTTAGACCTTGTGTTATATCCAAAGATGCACAAGGTAAATGTGTTGTAATGGGAGAATGTCAAGCACTGTGTAAAGCAATCCTAAGAATGTATGCCCACTGCTTGGTTTATGCTTGAAGGTGGGAATGTATTTTGCTATTTTATTGCAATCTGAGGCTTAAATCTAACATTTTCACAGTTTTTAAAATATGACTTTAAGATGGGCATTTTACTGGAAGCAGTGGGGGTTGATTTATCGCTGAAGGTGTTATGTGAGGTTTAAAATGATGTTCTTAGTGGGACTTGAATCTAGAAGCATTTACTGTAAGTCATAAATTTGTGTCCTTCTGTGATGCCTATTTCCCTCCTGGAATAGAGATTAACCAACTGTCCTGCTGTAAATGCCTAGCCAGAATTCAATGAATTTTGTAAGATATATGTTATATGTATCATAAAGCACCTTGGAGCAGATGGACGGTGTTAATGTCTCCTTGTCCCCTAGCTTCTGCATCAGCCTGACGTGTGGGCGTGGCTCAGAGGCGGGGCCTCCCTTGGACGTAGCCCTGGAGCTGTGTGCCCGCTTCGCCGATAGGCAGTTCCTGCGCCGGGCATGCGTCTCTGGCGTGTGGGGCGAGGAGGAAGCAGCCATCGCCTACTTCCCTTTCATACAGGACCAGCCCTTCCGGGTATGCCCCTCCCCTGAGCATGTCCCCACCCCTGATTCAGCTTGAAACCAAGATGAGATAGTAGAATCATCTCTTTGCCTCTCCCATCTTTATCTCCCCCCGACATATATACAGGTGAGAGCACATTTTGAGGGTCACAGCCAGGGCTGGAAAAGCAGCTCGTCCACTTGACCCAGTAATTAACTAGCAGAGGTGGACAGTTCAGGTCCAGAAAGTAGAAATCCGAACCAAGGGTCTGTTTCAACCAAGTAGTTCAGGACTCTGTGACTGTGACTCTTTATACTCGACTGCTTGGTTGAAACAAAATTACGTAAACAGATTATGGGTCCTTAGTGTTTACATTATAAGGGTGAATATAAACTAGCAGTGAAGGACACACGTGTTTCACAAGTACCCATATGGGTGTGAAGTCGCGTTACTATCGCTGTTGTGACGTTTGTTAAGGTCCAGGTCACCTCTACCCCCCCCCCCCCCCGATGTGTCTCCGTGCAGATCGAGGTTCACTGTGAGCATCAGCGCTTCCGTGTCTTCGTAGACGGACACCAACTCTTCGACTTCTACCATCGCGTGGCCTCCCTCCTGGCCATTGACACCGTGACGATACGTGGGAGTTTGCAGATCACCAAGCTGGGATAACCCCGCGTTTGGGGCACGCCGGGGGCGAGGTGGGGAGTTTGGGGGGGAGGGGGGTGTCCTCTCACTCTGAGACCTGCCAACCGTGGTGCCGAGACTGAAACCCCCCTGTCCCCCCTGAATACACTGCACCTCTCATGCTCTTTCACGCCAGGTGGACCTACGAAATCCGCCGCTCGATGTTCCCACACCGGAGGGGTGGGGGGGGGGGGGGGAGAATTAACACAATTGCGTCTCGGGCGGTCGTACGAATAAATAAAAAACAAAATTAAACTTAGTTAGTCTTGACATGATGTATCGTGTGCTATGTCATGCCGTCCCGCCGGAGAGCTGCC
>JABFEA020000067.1:7283191-7294131 GCA_019775915.2 Cyphomyrus plagiostoma | reverse complement strand
TATTAGAGCATTTATGTCATTTATTTAAACTTTATTTTACCAGGTAAATTAACTGAAAACCAGTTCTCCCTGCTTTACGTAATATTCAGCAGAAATCATCAGAACTGCCTGGGATACAAACATCATGCATGTAACTAAACTCTTCAGCCAATAAGGGCAAAGGTTGTTGTAACAGATGCGGTTCCAATTTGTGCAGCCGGATGAGAGGTCGCAATGCATCTAACCGTAATGCATTGCGTCAGGATCAGCATGTGTTTCTTTAAGCCAGCACTGTAAGCAAGTTGAATGCCCCAATGACTAGACTGGGGAAAGAAACTGAGACGCAGACTTAATAGAGAGGACTAATGACAACAACCAGAAACAGCTGATCACATGGGGATCCCACAGGAGGTTAATGAGGGGGCATGGCCCATGGAAGGAGCGGACGATCTGGGCAGGACAGTGGTAATGTTAGAAATATAAAGATAAGATCTTTATCGTTTTGGAAGCCATTAAGAAAAAAATGCTCTTCTTGTTTTATCCTGTTCATTTTGTGTTTAAATGCTTAAAAACATATGTTGGTGTAATTTTGGGGGGCTGGGAACCAACTAATTGGTTTTCCATTATTTCTTATGGGAAAAATTCAATCAGAACTCGAACTTTTTAGGATCCGAGTCCGGAACGGATTAAGTTTTGGTATTTTTAGTTTTTTGATTGCATTCACAAATAGGCTACCTGAAAAAAGTCCCCAAAAGTAAAAAAGTTTCAGGTTTTAACTTATATCTCTGCAAATCCCCCCCCCCCCCACACACACACACACGCACACGCACACAGACAAACCATTCACTCCTATTGTAATCTGGTAACTCCTATTCACCTTTGTGTGGTTTTGCATCATAGGAACCAGAGAACACCCCACGCTGCCACAAGGAGAACATGCAAACCCCACCCACATAGAGCTGGGGCAAGGAAGCAGGCACTGGTTTCCAGTGGTGCGAGGAGCCCACAGTGATCACTGTGTCATGCTGCCCCCACTTACTGTACACTGCATATTTTTGGCTTACATTAAGACCTTAAAATTGATATATTAGGGGATAAATAATTTTATATCTAATTTGTAAGAACTATGCAAATTCACCCAATTGGAAACTAGTCAGTGAATGTAGTGCAACAAACACTGGAAAAGCAAGCAGACTGCAAGGTTCCAACCAGATCTGAACTTGAAATCCTCACTCTGTTAACACATGATATTTGCTTATCATCACCTTCCCATTTTTTTATTAAGTGTGGAAGTAAGACTCCAAGCCTCAAATCTTCTAAACTGTTACGTTTCAACCTATAATATACGTAGTTCCTAAACACTGAAACCAATGCAACTGGTTAGGTGCAACTGGTTGTCAAATTTCTGCTTGGAAGAGGCATCGTAGGTAATAAGCTAATTATAATTATAATAAAAAGTAAGTTTTAACTACATAAAATATGCAAATGACGAAAAAATGCTTGCGTTTATCGATCTTTTAGCTGGAGTGCACCTTTTTCCATCTTCATATTAACCCTCTGTAATGGGTCTTAACGTTATCATTAACGTTATATTACCATCCCGTAAAAATACAATAGTTGCTAAAACTCCATATGTGGTGAATGTCATGTATGGTGATTTTTTATTATATTCTTATATTCTTTCTTGTTTATTTCTTCTTTACTCCCTGTATTGTTACAGTGAACTATATCCTAAGACATGTTTGTAAAAATACTACGCTCAAGTGCTCACCATCCTGGACCAAACGTCAAAAGAACCGACGCAAAGGAGGCTTGGCGTCAACCGGAAGTGACGCAGACCACGACCCCGCCCACTCCGGCGTTTTTGTTTGTTAAAAAGCTCTTGCGTGCTGTTTAATTAAACGATACTGAGGCAAACGAGGAGCTTGGATGCCAGGCTGAGCGGACATGAGCCTGTCTTCGCCGATCCTCATTGACCGCGTCAGGTACACTGTCCTGAGCCGCAGCCTATGGCAAGGACGACATGCATCTCTGTAGCCTAGCACCCTGGATTTAAAGGTAAGCCATAAATTAAATGCTTTTTTATTGCTCTGTCAACCCTAGTTAGGATATTGATGATGGTAAAAGGACTATGATACATAGAGAAAGAAATGCAAGCATTAAGCCCGCTGTCATACTTCTTTACTGTATTAGAAATGAAGTCATACATAATGCAGAATATTGTATTTTTGATCTGTGAGTCACTGTGTTATTATTGAAAATAATTGAGGTGGTGATTATTTTACCTGAATATATACGTTTCCACTTTGCACGGTGAAATGTGTTTTGCGGTTCGGTTTTTCGTGTCAATACCCGGCCGACACGGAGTGCAGGTTATTATGGCCTGTGCTAACTCGCAGACACGGACCCGAAGAAGTACTGGCTGTCCGGCCTTAGGTGTCTGTAATAGCGGCATTAACGGTGCAGAGTGGGAAACATGAAATCCCCTTTGACTGTGATAGTGTAATGCACACGCCTCGATCGGCTGCCTGCGCTTTCGGGCTGAGAGATTAACCAATTTGACAGCTGTCACTGGAGTATCCCTGCCATGTGTTAATGTGTTATAAAACATAATCCTGCAATGGTCTCTGTAATCCTCCTCTGCCCTGTAGTCGGATAAGAATACTAGTACGATCGCGGTATCTGTGCAAAAAAAACTGCATTCACGTACCAAGTCTTAAAATGCATAATCTATATAATAAATGTTACGTCCTACTTCCCACTACCATAACGCTTTGTCAGCTTAATTTTCTGGATTCGCTGTTATCAAACCACTGAGTGGTGTTTACATCTCCGGCTTCCCTCACCATTTCCTGCGTAACATGGGCGAGGTGCTTGATAAAATCCCGATAAAATTACTGACAAACTGCACCGTAGAGGACTTTGACAGCTGCAATTTCACAATGTCCTCCAACAAGCAGCATTATTTTCACAGCAGTTTCACTGCAAATGATTTTG
Source organism: Cyphomyrus plagiostoma (assembly GCA_019775915.2). Taxonomy (NCBI): domain Eukaryota; kingdom Metazoa; phylum Chordata; class Actinopteri; order Osteoglossiformes; family Mormyridae; genus Cyphomyrus; species Cyphomyrus plagiostoma. The sequence goes on along the minus strand of JABFEA020000067.1, from coordinate 7,291,155 downwards.
TCTTGCAGTGTACACAAATCACAATCGCCTCGCGATTTCTTGTTTGCTTGGTGTAGTATTTACTGTAATACGGGGAATGACATTGTATTGCGTTACAGCTGTTTCGCTGAGGGGGGTTTTGTGTACCATAAGAATGTGCTTTGATTTTGTAAAAATGTTTACCCTCTGACGAGATTATTCTCATGGAAGAGCAAGGTGTAAGGTACGCCCCCACCCCAAAGTTGGGAATATGAGTCACACCCCATGTCGCCCTGCATGCATGTGGAGTTTGCACGTACCTCTCATGTTCTGTGGGTTTCTCTGTCAGGTACACTGGTTTCCTCTCAGATTTAGGTTCCATATTGTGTTGGCTATAGGATGACTTTTTTATTTTACAGTGCTTTCAGAGTGAAAAATGATCATTTTTCCTCCAAATACTTGCAAGATGTGGGAAAAAAACAGTGAAAGTGTCTTATGGTAATCAGAGCAGTAGTTGAACAGCAGTAATTTCTAATCATTCATAATGGAGTCCTCAAGTGTTATTCCATTTCCCGCTTGTCGTGATCACTTGCACTTTATGCTGATGTCCCATTCCTATGCACTCATTCACTCAAGGCAAGGTTTTAACGGACAGTAGCTTGACACATGGGCCCTTAGGCACTTGAGGAAAAGTGCCAAGTGCAGAGTGTGGCGTCAACTAGACTGATACTGACGGTAATGGAGATAAAGTGATCAAGAACTTTTTGATCAGCTAAAAGAGAACGCTTCTAAATTAGTTTCTGGATTTCGCTGGGGGAAAAATTAGTCTATCATTTAATCTTGGGTGTAAAGGAGTGTCGGGTGTTAGCATTTAACGTGCCAGGTCCGTCAATAATTTAATAAATTACAAATACCGGCGGTGATTCTGTTCCTTGTGCCAGCGTATGTATTGCACTGGCAGTAAGTGCTGCGTCTTTATTCTGTACCTCTGCATCTCTAGAATAACACACTTCAGCCCTTGCCTTTCCAGTCATTTGAAATTAGATTGTGGAAGTCAATATTCCATATAGAGGGTTTCCCCTCTCAAGGAAAGTACTGAATAGAAGACTTTGTGTTTGGTAGCAAGTCAGCCCAATACTAAAAACACTGAAAAAAAAAAAAAAATCTGATTTGACAACTGCAAAAAAAAAAATGTAAGCAAGTCAACAGAAAAAAAAATCAAAGTGCAAGCACTTGTAACAGTTGTTTATGTATTTGCATGCTGTGCGCATGAACACTGGGGGCGTAATGATGTAGTGGGCACTCTCAGTGCAAACGTCACACATAATAATAGTGCTTAATCAGACAAAATAAATTGAATGCATCACATGACATGGTACAGGGGAGTTCATCTGGAGATCAACATATGCAGAAGGTGTGTGAAGGCAGGCCTCTATTTACATTCTGCAGTTGAATGATGATGTTGTCGTCCTTCTGTAAATCTCAAGTTCCTTGGATTTTAATTACAATCAAATTTTGGTTCTGAAAATTGAATTTAACAAAGCTCCAGCAGTTAAGGGTTTAGCTGAGCTTAACTGCATTTCCTCTCTTCTTAGGTGAGGCTGAGAGTGTGCCCCTTGCACTATGGAGCCAAACGTGCGATGCGTGTATTCCTCGTCTCCACCTGCCCTGGGCGGGGGGGTGGAGGAAGACGACGAGTTTGGAGATTTCGGGGGCTTCTCCGGGGCCAGCTTCACAGAGCTTGACATTCCTCTTGGCTTCTGCGATACCCACCCGACAGAATCTTGGCGTCTGGATCACCTTGGCAATGGAATAGCTGGGTTTGCGGGTGTGAGCTCGAGGCATCCCTGCAATGGGGATGATGTGGAGGTTACAAAATCGTGCACTGGCAACATCCAGGCCTCTGGTCTGGGTTTCCCCCTGCCCAGGAAAACCATCCATATAGGGGACTGGAAACGTCAAGTGGACCAGCACCTTCCTGTGGGCAGAAACTCTAGAGGAACAGAGGTGAACTTCAGTCAGGGTGAATCCTGGACCTGCAATGGTGATGTGGTCCACTCTCAGGCCATCACAAAAGCTTATGTCCATGCCTCCAAACGTGGATGTACAATCACTCACCCCAGGGAAGACCGATGTCCATCCCATCCTGAGGAAGAGTTTGTAAATCTTGCTTCTCACTCTAACAGCGGCTTGTCATCGGGGGTGCGACGCATTTCCAATTCTGAAGAGAACTCAAATTTGGATAAGATGGAGAAGGAGTGGGCCAAAGGGACAATCCTGGGAATGAATGGGCTGAGGAGTGTGAGCCACATGCCGAGGGCTACCGTGGCCCTGAGCAACGGGTACGGGGAGGGGCCCCAGCCAGAGGGAGATGGACATTACCCTGGAACGACTCTCCGTCAGAACACTGTTAAGCTCTCCTGGGAGAAGGCAAGCGCTGCCAAAGAGGAGGCTGAAGCAGAGGATCGTGGGAAAAGGGAGAGGGTTGAGCTCACTGCTGGCAGGAGGGAAAGGGAAGTGAGCCAAGGGGGCAGCAGGGAGACCAGGCTCCGGGACATGGAGTCCACTTGTGTGACCCGGGTCTCTGTCGGCCGGAACACTGCGTCCTTCTCTCAAGTGGTTTCCACTGATAAGGTTGAGATCTTCAGCGACTTCAGCTCTGAGCACACAGTCGACTTGAGGGTGGTGGAGGACAAGAACTTTGAAAACTCCAAGGACACCGGCTTGAGTCAGGCAGAGTCTGTGAGCCAGACGGCGTTAGCGGATCTTTGCGCTGCGTCGTCAAGGGAATCGTCGGATGCGGGGCGGGTCGTAGGGGTGGGTTTTGGAGGGGAGGGGATGACCAACAGTTCGGCAGGCTTCCCTGGCAGCGACAGCTTTGCGGACTTCAGCTCTGCTCCCTTGGGGGCAGAACCAGGTCCGGAGTGGGATGCTTTCGGAGAGCGAGACAGGGTACAGGCTGGGGGTGACTCTTGGGTTGCATTTAGAGTGGAGGAAAGTGCTACTGCTTTCTCAAAGCACAGTAAAGCAAGTTGGTTGGATGTTTTGAATGCTGCCTCCACATCGCCCTCTTCTGAGAGCCCATGGAACTGCAGGAGGGGCAGTCTGCCGGTACGTGTAGTTTCCGGCTTCCGTCAGCCATGCAGGCTGTGAAGCAGGCGAGGATTTCCCTGTGTGCATATATGTTCAGCAATCTGCTTGAGTCTCCTTGTATTTTCCAGTGCTCCTCCAGATGATCCCAGCTTAGCTGTGACCATCACACACTTGACATTAAGGTTGTCAAGTTTAAAAAAAAAAAAAAAAAAAAAAGAGTTCTGCCGCAACAATAGTGCCCCCTTGTGGTCAAGGGTAAGCAGGTGTAATTTTTTTTTTTTTTTTTTTTTAATCTTTTTTGGAGCACCTTACGCCTTCTGCAATCCTCAATGATTTTATCCCTCCATAGCCCCCATTACCCAAAGTTATGTGGTAAACGTGATCACTTTAATAAAGCGGGGGAGGGGGGGGGCTGTATTTAAGATCTTCTTTTATAATAACCATTAGCAGGATAGGTGGACTTTATGAAGTATATTCAAGCAAAAAGGAAGGTATTGCAGAAAAGTGATAGGACCTCTGAACTATAAAACAAGCATGCAGATTATAAGTGGATGTGCAGGTCATTGGCACTTTGACTTGATCAGATCTGATGTGATGTGCTTTCTGCAGGCGTCTCTCAGCAGCTCCCTGGGGTGGCTCTTCCAGACCAGCTTCCCAAAGGTCCAGACGGCCGAGCCCCAGGACATGGTGTCTTCCCTCGGGGCCTTGCTGCAGGACGCTGGGGAGCAGCAGACCACTGGCAGCCCTCGGTCAGACGTCGTCTTCCCACAGTCACTTACCTGCCGCTGATGGATCTGAGGAATGGCCGGGGACGCGGTCAGGCAGGTGACCGTGTGGAATGTCTTGCAGGGCACCATGGGACGTGTGGCAGCGGCTGCGTGACATCCACGGTGCCCTGGGCCTGCGGCACCAGTGGGGCGGTTCCCGTGGCAACAGAGTACTGCTGATGTCCCTGGGCATGGACACCAGGAACACTGTAAGATCCACTGCCCCCCTCCCCAAGCAAAATCCTGCAGTGTTTGACTGCCTTTTATATTTCCCATGGCCCTCCCTCCAATCTTTGAATTTTCCTTACCGTGCCATTCCCCCCCCCCCATTTCTCCTCGCAGCTGTTCGCAGACCAGAACCAGCAGCCAGGCACAGTGTCCTTGGCTCAGTTCGGTGGGGGGGCAGGTCCCTTGTCAACCTGTGATATGGCTATTCTGATCAGTGTTTGTCTTACATGACATGGTGCCGTGTGATCCGGCTGAGTGCATAAAGAAAATGATCCCTCCCGCTGGACACAAATTATGGTGGTGGGACATTCATATTTAATGTGCTGACTTGTGAATGGAGTAGCCAAGCCCGCCCTCTCCGTTTACCATCTGTGGCGAGGTTAAATGTGCTTTCTCTTGTTGCTCTCGTTGATGCTAGGCCACGGCGGAGCCCTCCAGAGAAGCCGTCAAATCAATCTCTGCGACGGAGAAGATCCTTTGTGCAACACAGGCACCATCTGTGTCCCCAGAAAAAAGCACTTCCTCAATAGATTCAACCCAGGTGAAGAAGCAGTTAAGACTGTAAGTTTAAGTCGATGGGAAGGAATGTTTTGGACATATGCGATGCTGTTTGATCCTCCCCGCACTAGGTGGCACTCCCACAAGTCATGTTCAATTGGAGCAGTAGTGGCCTTACAAATCCTCTGGGCGGTACAGTCCTCTGTGGTGCAGCCCGCGATCTCCAGTCCATTCAGGGCCCCCCACTCCTGGCTTATTCTATTTAATTATTTTGGCTTATCCCTTCCCGCCTCTGAATGAGCCCAGGTTCCTCCTCATGCCAAGGTGGCGCGCGAAGGTGTAATCGGCACTTGTTGGAGGAGCTTGGTGAGACCCTTAAGATTTCTGCCTCTGACTTGCCGTGTGCGTTACTCTGTAATGAACTCAAGTCCAAAAAAACAGCACAGATAACCTTATGAGCATCTCGGTTACCATCCTCATTGATTGTTTTACATGGGGGGAGGGCATGTATACCTGGGATTTTACCCGGCACCAGTTTTGCCAACATTTCCTTCATGTGTGTCCATGAAATACAATGACGTGGTTGTAGCATTTGTCTGTAAATCTGAGCAGAAGATGGAGAGACGGGCCTCCTGTGTGTGATGTATCTGATGCCTCTTGAGCAAACGCCTTTTTCAGGGAAGCGTGTTTCCTCCGACAGGCTCGGGGAAGTGAGGGGAAGTCTGGGGTTGGGGTTGAGGTGGGGGGGGGTGGGGTGGGGGCTCACCTGCTGGTGTTTTTTCTGTTCAAGCTGCTGCCTTGTGCTCAATAACAGTCTGTTTGCTTGCGCTCTGTCACTTCATTCCTTCTCTAAAACTGAAGGGAAACGATATTTAAATGAATGAATTTTGCCGTCAGTCTCTACAGAAATTCTGTGGAAGAGAATAAAGGTGGTTAATCTGCACGTGTGTGTGTGTGTGTGTGTGTGTGTGTGTGTGTGTGCACTCCATCTCTGCTGTGGGATTCCTCTGGGTAATTTGGTGTCCTCTTGCAGTCTAACGACTTGCGGTTAGGCTGATTGGCGTCTCTAGATTACCCATAGTGCTTCTATGCATGCATATGCCCTGTGATGGATTGGTATCCCATCCAGGGTGTACTCCAGCCCTGTGCCCTGTCCCCTGTGACCCTGTCTGGAATGAGGGGTTAGAAGATGGGTGGGTAATTCAAGTATTATTTCCCTTTAATGATCTGAGTCTCATAATGAAAATGCTTTTCTTTGAATTGCAATAAACTCCTCTTAAAAACTGCAGCATTGCCTCAGTAATTTTGTACAGATGTGAATAAGAAAGATCAAATAGCGCATTGATTGAATGTCACTCTGTCTGTCAGCACCAGTATTCCCATGGCGTAATATAATGGATCTAACACAGATCCATTCAGTTTGTTTATTCCTTTTATGTACTTATGTCTATGATGGGTGAAAGTCGTTGTGGTTTGGGTTAGAGTCACTATTTCCCGTTGGGTTATACTGCCAACCACATATGGAAAATGGCAGGATTAACCAGCTGGTGACTATGGTGTTGAGGGCAGTCGGCAAACTGGTTTTCTTAGCCTCGAATCTCCTACCACTTCTTGCTGTGTCTGTTTCCACAATGGAGGCTTGTGGGAGTTTTACTTACACAAAAATGTTTTGAAGGAAAAATGATTGATTTTGCGGGATGACCAATCAGATTCTAGAGGAGGTGGATCCAAGCAACCAATAAAATGTCTTGATCCCACCTCCTCACCTTGGTAGCACCCATTCTTCCTTCTGCTCCCAGAACACTCTTGTGTAAGACTCCACTTTTGTCCAAAGTGATTTCCATACTTGCCCTCAACTGTCTGACCTTCAGTTGTACATCAATTTGGACAAAAGTGTTTGCTAAGACAATTTAATTATTTCATGGCTTTAAGTAACATGTATTATCTTGAGGACGAGGAAAGAGTGGTGTGACAGATGACTTGCCCCCCCCCAATCCCCCCCAACCTAATCCTATAGAGCTGGTTTGGGATGAGTTGGATCGAAGAATAAGAGCAAGGTAGCCAACTTGTGGTCAGAACTTGTGGAAACTCCTTCAGGACTGTTGGAGAAGCATTTCAGGTGGCTACATCTGGAAGCTGGTTGAAAGAACGGCAAGAGTCTGCAATGATGTCATCGAGGCAAAAGGGGGCTATTTTGAAGAAAATATTGAGATATTGAATACATCTCTTGATCCTGCAATACTTCATGTGTTACTTTACTGCCTCAAGGCCTTTTACTATAAAGTGAATAATATACAGTGCTTCTTCTAGATTTACAGCTCGGGGGGGGGGGCAGATGGACACAGACAGGATTCATGGCGTTCATGTGTTTCCTTTAACGACAGCAGTCAATATAACAACTGAACTAAACATCAGAACATTTCTTTTTATGACAATTATCCACAGTCTGCAGCTTTTGAAATTCTGCAGTGTATTTCTGTCTGCTTTTCAGGTGGTTGGTGTGACATATTTTCCGACGTGCCCTCTGTCCGCTGGTGTGTGTGTGTGTGTGTGTGTGCGCGTCTGTGCGCGCATCAGGGTGGAACTCCACCACGTGTCATACAGAGAGCAGAGGAGAATTGCAAACGCGCGACCGTGTAGAGACAAAAATGACAAGCTATTGTGTAAATAAGATAACATAAGGCCATTCAGTTTAATAAAAGGACAATGTCCACCTGTTCTATAGGAAAGGTAATCTTAAATGACTTCTGTTGTGATCTGGCGCTATATAGAAAATAAAAATAAATAAAATTAACTTGACCTTCAAGGGGGGGAGGTGCCCCCCCCCAATATAATGGTAGGGGAAACACTGATATAGCTAAAACAGAGACGTGGGTACACTGTAAAAAAAAAAATAAAATTTTTTTTTACAGTTTTTGCCAATAAATTTTATAGTGTTTTCCTTGTTTTTTCAAATGACAGAAATTATGATTAAAACAACAACAATAAACAGTCAATTGAAATGTGAGACATGATTTTACAAAGAAATTCTGTATAAATGAAATACACTAGGTAGCTGTTTTTTAACAGATATTTTCTGGCGCCCCTGCTATCGTTTTTTTACAGGGTTTTTTTTTTTACAGCGTAGGTAGGTTTGTGTGTCCAGACTTTTGACTGGTACTTTATATATATTCTCAGATACTAAGGCCTGTGTAGGAACACACACAGGGAAATACTCCCATCTTAGCCGTTTCTCACACGTTCCTTCCTGGGGCTCAAGTTAGCTGTCCTCTGTTTTTAGTTACAGTAAAAAGCATCTGAGGTTTTCAATTTTCAATTTTTCCATGAAAGAGATCTATTCTCTGCTGAATGTGGGGGGGGGGGGGGGGGGGGGGGGGGGGGGGGGGGGGGGGGGGGGGGGGGGGGGGGGGGGGGGGGGGG
>JABFEA020000067.1:7270903-7283091 GCA_019775915.2 Cyphomyrus plagiostoma | reverse complement strand
CTCAACCGTTCCTTCCTGGGGGTCAAGTTTTGTGTCCTTTTTTTTTTTTTAAACTAAAAACCATTTTTGGTTTTAAATTTTCAATTTTTCCATTAAATCTTTCTTTTCTCTGGGTAATTTCCCCCCCCCCCCCCCCCGGCCCATTGACTCTTATCCTGGGGAATCCCCTGTTTTTTTCCTGGTATTATTTCACACTGGATTGAAGAATCACACGGTCAACATCCAGTAACATCTGGAGTGTGTATCCTTCACTTATACCTGGAGAATTCATCCCAGTTTTATCCTGGAGCCAAATGTTTGTCCGGTCCAGTGAGTTTTCATGAATGATGAGAAAAGAGGAGCCACACCAAAGTGCTTCAGTGTGAATGGGAGGGGGGGCAGCAACAGGCGGGGCTGGACCGGGATCAAAAACCGGCCCCGGACTTTGGGGTCCCCCTTGACCCCGGTTTAGCTGAAGGGGAATCCCTATGAATAACTTTTGCAGAGTGATAAATTTTATCGCCCGGGGGCGGGGATGGGACCTATGACAAATTTTTCCGGCCCACATGACCATCTGCCCACCAGGAATAATGCCCGGTGTGCCAGATTGCCAGTGCAGCCCTGTTGTGCCAGGGATCATGTTAGGACTGGTACAGTTAGCAATAGCCTCAGTCACAGTGGCGGCTTTGTGGCACTGCCCTGGCGAGGGGGTGAAGGTGTCGGCTCCAGCTCCATGAGCCGTGCAGTGCAGCCAGTGAAAACACCGGCGGCTGACTGGGCCGTCCTCCAGAAGACGATCACCTCATCCAGCAGCTCAGCCCCTCAAATTCTCCATTTCACTGCTCGTTTTCTGTCTGCAAAACAGAAGCAAAATTAGCAGTGCAATAAGTGAAAACTGCGTGCTAAATCAGTGGTGATTCACTGGGGGTGCAGGGCTTCTATTTTTCTCACCATTTGTGCCGATGTACTTGGGCCTCTTTAAGGGGAAGTGGTGGAACTAGATTACAAAGGGGAAAGACTCTTTGGTTGAGGCGAAGATGAACTGGAATTACTACAAGAAACCAAACAGGAAGTAGTGGGGGCCAGTGGATAACTAAGCTTGGTTGAGGGTGACGGCTGTCTTGCCCGGACCTTCTGCACCCCTGTGCCCCTGCATATGACAAGCAGATATGGAAAATGGAAGGATGGATGCATTTTATTTTAAACATTTCCGATCACAGGACACAAGCAGCCATCCTGTGTTGGTACATCTGCTACACATAAAGGTATCAGAGCTCTGTATTGATTCCATCTGTGATGGAGGCTTGATGCCAACTTTTACTCAGTGTACCTCTGTATATGATTTTTGTGAGACTTTTATGTCGAACAGGGGGAAACATGGTTTGCTGTTGCCCTGGACTGTACAGCTGATTGTGTGGGGTAATTCGTACAGAGAGCAACCTTTACCTTGGAACGCCTATACGACGGTGGAGCATTTTTATATTTTAATATCTAAATTTATACAAAATAAAGTACTTTTGTTTTGGATTTTCAGTGTATTATTGGGACAGCTGGTTAGTTGAAACAGGTTTGATTTTCAAAGGTATTCGCAGTATCACCGGATGAGGAAGACTGCCTCGCCTTCATCTCCACTCCTTCACAGTGAGCTGGCGTGTCGTTAGACGTTCACGGGCGTGCTGGAATGAGAATGAAATTCCCCCCACCGGGGAGAACATGCCTCTGTGAGGAAGATGTCCACCCATCAGGGGAAAGGCGAATGCGTATTATACTGCCGGCTGATTCACAGATGGCTGAGACTAAACCGCAGGACCTTTATTAGAACAGGTCACCATGAAGTGACTGTGTGTGAAATGGGCCAAATTTTAACAGAAAGGAACTAAATGCAAGTGAGCTGGAATCAGCCTGAAACGCCTGCTATGGTCCCCCAGAGTGCAGCCTGATATATACTGCGTACCTCACTACATATCACCCCAGTACCCTAATGGATAAGACACTGGCCTCCTAAGCCAGGGATTGTGGGTTCAAGTCCCATCTGGGGTGACTCAAAGAAGGATATCTTACCTAAAGGTATACTTGTGGGTCAGGATAAATGTGTTATAATAAAGATATTCCTATGTTACTTACAGTGCTGCTTTTGCTCAGAATCCTCCGCAGTGATCATCTTTTCAGATAACAATTTGAGGTTAAAGAGTCGGCAATAAAAACTTTGTAAAATTCGCAGACCATCCCAGTGCACAGTGCTGGACCCCTGGGGACAGCCCTGTGCTCCTCTTCCTCATGGCCTTGCTCTTCTGAAGTGTCTCCGTCCGAAACATACCCAAGACCTTCTGCTCCAGCTAGGTCACCTATGAGGTTCATTGGAGTTAATATCACCATTACGGTGTTGTTCCCATTATCCAGGGGAACTTTATAACACAAGGATGATCCATCTTTGCATGACAGGTGGGAATTCTAATGTCAAGTCACATTGATTAATCTTTGTCCTGGGATGAAAACTCTGCTTGCAGAACTTCCCCGTAAGGAGGATACGGCTATATGGGTTGTACCAGCTCTTATTTACTGGGGCATTCTGGGTAATCATGCTAATGTTACTCACTGAGCGCATGACTCTGCTTCCTGGCCTGCTACATACCCTGCACTGGGCACCCAGTCCTGCTCCCCAGAGTCTCAGCATTCCACCGCGGGCCATGAGCATCTTCCTGAAGGACGTTGGATTACTCCTGAATGAATGAACCAGGTGCCTTCTGGATTGTGGGAGGCTTTACAATAGTTATATTTGTATTATGGGATGTTAGCATAAAGGTATTCTAGTTAGGGACCTTACTGAAGAGTATGACAGGAGCAACTCCCCAGGAGAATTTGGTTATGAGTCACGGCCTCTATTTACCATCCTACCTGCAGTGTGATTATGTGGTTTAATGCTGTTACAAAATCTGTTATTACACAGCCTGGCCGGCCCATCCTCCCCCCTCCCACCCCAGAGCTCCAGTGACAATTACTACAGTAGCTGTTCTGCTATTTGGTCCAGCATGGAGTCCCGCTAAGTCCCAGGCTGTCGGCCGCTACCCTGTGCACTCACAGAGAACCTGCCCGCCCCAGCTAGTCTTCTGCCTTCTGCGACAGCACTGGTGGACTCGTAACATTAACTCGGGGATGCACTTTAGCACAGACCTGTGAAGACAGATAACCACACACCCCCCTCCCCCTCCCTGGCACAACAACTTTTGTTTCCCCGTCTCTAGGTGATGTCATTGACATTCCTGCCATCTGGGGGCAGCGCCGAGCAGAAATGTGCATTACATAAAATACAGCTGCTGAGTTGGGAGTGTGGGTGTGTCTCTGCTGCCTGGGTAGGCGCAGAACGGGACCATTCAGACAGACGTTGCACGAAGAAAACTTGACAATCAAGAAGGAGGGGGTGGTTTGAATGGGGTCAAGGCTGACAGACTCATATAATAACCAGTAAAATGGAGGGGTCTTGTGCCTTGTGGGAACAGGACAATTATTTCATTTAAATGCCTATGCCTGATTTTTCACACACATGGCTGGAATGGCAAGGCATGGCTGCTCTGGACCTAAAGCTTTTGACACATGACAACCTCAAGCAGGTGGCTGACAGAAAGATGGAAATGGCGCCAACTTCCTCAGCGAACCTCTTCCTGAGATTATCGGCTCATTTAAAAAAACAATACCCGCGCTTTCCCTTTAAGAACACGAATGGCGGTGTCTGGGGGCACCCTGGGCTTTTTGAAGGGCCTGTCTAGACAAAACGAGTCCCATGGCGGACAGTTAAAGGTGCACCCCGAGTCTCTAACTGCAAGGACGCTAACTGCACACTGACAAGCTTTTTAATCCAGAAAATCACACTGGAATTGTTGTGCGGCTTCTGTGATCGCTGGGTTTGTAACACCTAATCGCCGTGGTCTGAGGGAAATGACATCATCATCACCAGGTGATTTTCCACTTACATATGAAAGAAATCTGATTTGCTTGATCAATTGTCCTGTATTTCTATGGTATCAAGGCTTTTACAGTATGAGTTAAAAGTCTGGGCGCACCTGCTTTTAATACATTTGTATGTATTTTAGCTATAATTCATTGTAAAAGGTTCCGTGGCAATGAAGGAATTCATATCAAATATTGCAATGACCTACAGAAGTGTTCCACATGTCTCAATTTTCTCAACTTTTAGACTCTTCAAAACAGCCCCCTTTTGGTTCAATGACAGCATTACAGACTTTTGGAATTCTTTCAATCAGCTTCCGGATGTAGCTACCTTTAGGTGGGGGGGACTGGGGGGTGGGTCATCTCCATCTCTTTCTTTGTTCACAAGATAATACGGTACTTACATAACCTCGAGGTGCGCTTAGGGTCGTTATCTTATAAACCTGCCTTTAGAGAACCAACTGCCTCCAGAGGCTCCCTTAGATCCATTAAGGCAGTTGCAGGACCTAGACTCCTCTAACCCGCTCTCTGACAACAACCAATCAGCTTAGAAGTCCATATTTCGAGCCAGCATGCACAAAAACTGAAGGTGTTTTACTGCACTTTATGCTTATACAGACTTGCCAACTTTGGTCAGCTGGCTGGCGTGAGATGTTCAATTTGAGACAAGTCTGCACACGCATTTACATGTATGTAAGAGTTTCTCTACCTGGTAAATAGTCTGTAGGGTTTGCAAACTACCCTAATGCTTTTGATATAATTAATTTTAGGATTTCTTACATGAGCCTGAAAGCATGAGAGTCACGGCAGATAAGTGAGAGTTTGCAACCCTGCTTATAATGAGGCAAAGCAACTGACATATACAGAAATGAAAGGTTTAGGTTTATGATTACTAGCAAAGCCTGTTCTGGGTGAGCTGTTAGGAGAACGCCTCTAGTAGGTGTAGATTTAACAGTTACCTGTGGAGCTGTGGTGACAAGAGGCCGGCCTACGACGAGGCAGGCCACCTCACCTCCCATGCTCTGCAAAAACGGGCTGGCTGACCCACCAGCCCCTCCAGCCTTCCCCAGCCCCTCCAGCTGTGCATTCCCCCTCGCCTGCTAAAAATAGCACATCCCAGCCATTTTGAATTGCGTGCTGAGCCCTGGGAGTGGGAATCACTGTGCCACAAAGTCAGGAGGGGCAGCACTTGTATAAAGGGCTGGAAGATTCAGTTAATAACACAGGCAGAGAATGCTGTACAATTACAAAGCAAGTACGTGCTAATATGTACAAATTTTCACCAGAATTGACCAAGCTGTTTTCATCGGTTTATTGAATAATATAAAACTACAAAAGTAAGAGTGATTCAAATTCAGACACGCTTGTCCATTTTTAATACGTCCAACAGTCCAAAATATGACGTGGATACAGCGACATGACATCGCGAACGATTGTTGGTGATGTCGATTTTCTTTTTCCGATCAATCGGTTTATATATATTTAATTTGTATATATTGCATAGAAAAAGGCACAGCGCCCAGGTCTGGAAAAACACACACCCCTCTTCCCACCCCCTCGTGTTGCACACAGTTACAGCGGCCGCAATAACCACCCCACCTTACTGCATATTGCCTGTACAGCTTGCAGCTGAGACATCAGTAATAACGACTTTAAATGAAATGCAATCAGTAAAAACCGAGTAACACAACAGACCAAACAAGAATTCCTCAGAACAAAAATATGCTTGACTAGATAGTATTTCTACATAAGCTTTGGATTCCAAACCTGATGTAAAGGCCCTTGTCTTTTAAAAAATACATTACTGGATACCCTAGCTCTTCCCACAGACAGGTTCATGGGCATAAATAATCATCAAATCAAGGAGAGGGAGACGTTAGGAACCTCCACCTTATTTCAATCCTTAATATACATTCCTACAGTGCGATCTGTACAAGTTACAATCCCCATGTTAGCGTCACATGAAAAATAAATATATTTACAATAGAAACAAAGAATAAATAACCGAACAAAACAATCACTGCAAAAAAAATCAAACATTTAAAAATGATCATTAATTATGAATTAGTCACGCTGCCTGCTCAGCTCTCCCTTGACCCCAAGCCCCCTAGACCCACAGACTCCGTGTCCCCGCTATGGCGAGCGCCGGGAATAACGCTGCATCCCCGTCAACTGTACATGCCAAAAGCGTTAGATAAGTGGAGCTATTAACGTTTTGATTTCTATATTTTAAAGAAAAAAAATCCAGCTATGGTCAGGGCAGACGCAAATTTCACGATCGATTTTTGGTGCAGGTACAAAACGAGCATAATTTTTCTTTATATTAGCGCAGCTAATAAGGCCGAGAAACCCAGAGCTTTCTGGCCTGAAGCCGGCGTTTTATCGGGGCTGTGCAGACAGCACATCGATCCGGCAGTTCGCACAACCGTTTTGCTAACGATGCCTCGGAATGGATCTGAGGGACAGTACGATCTGAACCGCGAAAGCAAATAAAATGCATGTGCATTTATCATAAAACATTAATCTGGTCCCTGGAAACATTTCTCTGAGTTGGGGACTGACCTTGAAAATCACAGGCCACAAGGCTGCGCTAATAATTTAAATTACGAACGCGCATCGTGATGTGGCATGTGTGGCTTCAAGATCTGCACATCATTTACACCAGCTTACCCCAGTGGAGCAAAGACAGCTGCACACCTCGAACCGAACTGGCCATGTTTCGGGCGCCCAGCACCCCTGCAATTAGTAAGTGCCGGACGAAACTGATACAGGGAGAGAGAGGAGAGCTTTAATAGTGGCCGGGTGACATACTGTAAAAAAAAAGCCAACAAACATGTATGTAAATAAATAAGTTAATTGAACGGATACTTATACAGTTAGAATTGAGATTTTCCCGATGTCAGAGGTTTCACGTACCGGCGAAACCATCAAAAGAAAAAAAACGCCTCGGTAGGGTAGGATTTCGGCGGGTTGTCGAACTTTCATTGGATGGATTCCCGACGAGGGGCACAGCGTGACTCGTTCTTAAAAGTTCCCGAGTTCGCCTCGATTCAAGTTCCTTTTCCACGCAGCGTGCCGGGCACTGTCCTGTAGTGCTCCAAATGCTGGAAAGTTTCCTGCTTGAATAATAAAATGCCTTTAAAAGATTAAAAAAAAAAAAACATTTTCTGCTTTGGTTGGGAAAAAGAGTTACATATTCTGGTTAGTGTACTGTTCTGTACATATATCATTAGTTATGGCTATTTCAGGTTTATGGTTATTAATAAAGCCTATCACACTGTATTCCCCTTAAATAAATATTAAATTTGAAAATGAATCCAATCTAAATGGGTGCATATGGAAAGGATCCCCCCCACTATGGATAGGTGGTGATATGCACAATTTAACATGCATGGGTGGGCAGGAATCTTCAAGGAGAAATGTTTTTCTCAGAGTTTCAAGGGGAGGCAGTACCACGTTCAGTCACCAGAGTGAGGTAAGAATTGAGTTTATCATCCATCACCCCACACAGTACCAGGATAGAAAGGTTGGGTCATGTATTGGTAACCAACTGCTGGTGGAACAGGTGCCCAGTTGAGCCATCCCAGAATCCCCTGCTCCATCTCCTGTCCACATGACACTGCGTCAAAGTACAAAACAGTCTAGTACGCAGCAACAGAAGATCCAGATAGATGAAAAAAGCAATCCCACCCAAACATAAATCTAATACAGAGCCAAATGTCTCTTTCAGGGAGCCTGAATACTCATCACCAGGAAATAAAGGAAGACAAAAGAAAGAAAAAAAAAAAAAACACTTGCGTTGATCATTTCTGAAAAAGGGAAAACATAATATCGAAAAAACATGCAATTTCCCCCCCGTATAAATATTTGTGCTTGACAAGTAAAAAGTTTATTCTTCCAACAGAAGGAGGTTCTCTCCTCAAGAAGCGACTAAATGCATCAGCGAAAGTATGATTCCGCGGCGACCGGAGGAGGGAAAAAGAGGGAGAGACAAGAACAAACAGTAGTTCACAGATCAAGGCACCGGTATCTTCCAGGAGCCGCCGTCATGCCGCGATTCCTTCATGTCGTACGTTCAGAGCGGACGGCTGAGGGGCAGTACACGAGCACCGTGTTATCAGCAGGTCTTAAAAAAACAACAAAACATTTTAAAAAAATACATAAAAACGCCTATTTGTTCTCGTACTGGAATTTGATTCCTTTTGCGCAGTGAGGGAAGAGACGGGCAGGTCAGGAACCCACCAGAACCTCCATGATATGGTCCAGTTCTGCCAGGTCCATTTTGAAAGGTTGGTTCGGGCTGACCGGGGTGGCGGTGGACCCCGATCCGGCGTATGGGGACAAGCTTTTTAGGAGGTCGTCGGCAGTCACCATGGGGGCCATCTTGCCGGCACCCCCCGAGGCGGACGCGGTACAGGCGTCAAAATCGTACATGGAGGTGTCGATGTCCGCAAACAAGACATCGTCCAGGGTTAGGTCGGTGAGGAAACCGGAGGAAGAGGAGGAACTGATGTCCAATCCACCTGGGAGCTGGGTCTCCATCAGACGGGACTCTTGTGCCCCCGCTGCAGGCTGGCCCTCTGACAGCAAGGCCGACACCCCCAGTTTTTGGCTGCAGGGCTTGGCCCCGTCTTTGGAGTCTATCCCCATAGGGGCCACAGAGGGCAGGTGCGGCAGCGCCCCCGCAGGGCTGGGGGGGGAGGTAGCAGTCGGACCCTGCGTCTCACAAAGGTCCTCAATCTCATCCAGGGCTGAAGAGAAACTGTCTTTCGCAATGATAGGGGTTGGCCTCTGGGGGGTGCTCGTGGGCAGCGGAGTACATAACAAGGGGGTGTCATCCTCCAGCAGAGAAGCGGGGGTGAGGCAGGAGTCTGGCGGCACGGGGGTGAGACCTGTGGGCGACAGGAAGGGCGTGGTCGCCACAGGCGGGACCCCAAAGGCTGGCTGAGCCTCACGAAAACCCTCCCCTAAGGGGTGGTGCTCAGACGGGGGCGACGGGGGGTGTAGGAATAGCGCCTGCGGCCCCCCCTCCTGCTTCAGCTCCTCCTGGATGCGGCGTAGCACGTTGTTGACCAGCAGGCGGCGCTCCAGACTGGGCTCGGCCAGAACCCGCGGGTGGTACAGCTTCATCAGTGAGAGGCTGAGGACCGTCTGCCGCTGGAGGCTGTAGGACAACTTGGAGGAGGGGTCCCCTGTGCCCCCCGGCCCCCCCTCCACCAGCACTCCCTCGACCAATCCTTCTTCATCTTCATCCAGTTTCCTCTTTGTTCCTTTGCCCAACATATATCTGGGGGGGGGGGATATAAGACAGAGTTAATAGCTGCACTGCAAGGGAAGCCCCCTCCCCAGACATTGTCCAGCACCAAAACAAGTTTCACGTTCACTAAAAGTCATTGAGCTTCAGAGAACTTGCTTGGACACACAGATGGTTTTTCCCCAGTGAACTCTGAGTCTAATCTGAGGTCTGGGGAGCCACACCCGATGGACAGAACGGTAAGCAGTAACATATCCCAGAAGCTTGGGGGGGGGGGGGGGGTGCATGGATGGAAAAATAATGGACCAAGCTTGCGAGGTGGGGGCAAGGGCTTACAAAAATTCTTGGGTAAGGACGACATCGTCGGCAGAACTCCCCGTGCAAACACGCCAGGCATTTGCTCTGCAGCTGTGGCACGTGTGACGCGGAGTACGAGGACAGTGCCTTCCCTCAGAGGGACAACTGCGCGCCAAAGCCAGGCCACTCACCGCCTGATGCCACCACAGCATGCACCCGTGCCTCCACACAGCATTTCAAATCCACCATAAACAGCATAGGTTGTAAATAGGTTACAGAAAACCCCTTTCAGTTTCATTCGGGCTGGGTGGGGGAATAAATAACAAGAGAGCCAGCAAAGAATGGCTGAACTCCACCCAGGGGGAACAGCTCTGGGACATTCCTGGGAGAGTTCGGCTGGCAGGGGGAAAGCAAAGGAAGTCCACCCTGCCCGGTGTAGCCCCACCCCTCTAGTCAGAGCACCGCCCTCAACAAATTGTGATTGGCTGCCAGGGTACTAGTAGCGTAAAGAGGGAGGGGCTGGTGGTATGCTGCTAGAGTGGCCATTTCGGATTGACAAGATAAAATAAAAAATAAAAATAAATCCCCCACCCTCAAACTCAGAGGGAAAAAAAAACAAGTGTTTTAAACGACAATTTTGTGAAATGTCATTCCTTTCCTGACATGACAGTCATTTCCTGTAAACAGCTAACACATACTAAACTAAGCAGATCATACAACTGTTGAAGATTATTTATTTATTTTAAAAGGTATCCAGCCAGAATGAGGAGGCGAAGCTTAAGTCGCTTCTCCCCAGTAGCATTTGGTAAATGAGAAAGTGACAAATATCTGACCGCTGGATTAACTGGGCCAACACATCCCTGTTGGGAGTATTTGGGAGTATCAGACGATACCTTAATACCGGTTATCACGACGCACTTGATTGTAAGTGCTTTCAGTGACAGGTCCTCCATTCTGTCCCGTCGAAAGAGCCAATAATAAAACAGATAATTATTCGGTTCATTAAGGGACACCGGCCAGCCTCCCAGTGTAAAGAGGTGGGCAGCACACAGACGTTCAGAAGATCGGGTTCCCACTGATATTTTGATCCTGTAATTGTATATCCATGTCGCCAGGTCTGCGGCCAAGCCCTCAGCTCGGTGCTGTGATACTTCAGGTAATAATACACGCAAACTCACGCGTACACACACACAGACAGTACGCTAGAGCGCTGATTAGATGGGCGAGGGAGAGAGGGATGCATCGTCTGTGCAGTGCAGAGGGGGCTGAAACAACAACCTTCCGGCGTCATCTTACAGTGAAACAAGAAGGCCCCCATCCCCCCCCCATAGCTTCCGAACCCGTGCAGAGGGTCCGGATCTCACAGCAGGATTCCCCGCGGGCCATCAGCGACAGAATCCCGAGCAGAGCGAGATTTAGGATGTGGGAGGAAAAATAAATAAATAATCTGCCTACTGGAAAGAGAGGAGAACTAAAGCCTCAGAACTGCGGAGGCGTGCGATTAAAAATAACGAATGAATAATGGATAAACGGACGAGCGGCGGTGTGTTCTGCACGTTTCCCAGAACAGGCCAGGAGTCAAGTTTGGTCGAGGACCAACAACTGAAAGCTGAAGAGCAAGAGCAGCTCCATGGATGAGGCTGCACTTCCTCCATGCAAGCCAGGGCCTCCATAGAACATAGCCGGAGGTACGACTCAGTTGCACTAATGACCCAGCCAAGAGTACGCTGAGTGGCCTCGTCTCTTCACAGCACACAGACACCCACACACGCTAACGGAAGGAGGAGAGGTCTAGGTCACTGTTTGAAGGGGACTGACGCAGCACCAAGCGACATGTGGCTCAGCAGGTTAGGGTGCTATGCCTGTGGTCAGGGAGGTTGTTGGTTCGAAACCCAAAGTTAGGAGAATCGTTTTACCACTGGGCCCCTCTGCATGGCCCTCAACTACAGTTTATGTTATATATATTTACACTAGAATTTACACTAGTGGCCAAAATTGTGGAAACACTTCCAATTTTTAGAGACTGCAGAAATGTATTCAACTGTTGCTCCAGTTGCTAATTCAATCGCCCAATATATTTGCAACATTCGTTGACTGTTTCTAAAAATTACTGCCAATATCCGTGCGAAACTTCTGGGTGTTTCCACAATTTTGGCCACTAGTGTACATTGTGTAGATACGGTTCTGCAATCTAAGTATGATTTAAAGTATATGTCAGGTTGGGAATAGGAGTATATGCAAAGTAAATAGGCACTTATATTGGGTCCTGAATGTATGCAGCTTGGGAGTATCATGGTGGGTTGGGAACCAGTTGACCACATAAAATGTGAGAGCACTGAAAATTGTAATTTATGCACGGGGGGGGGCACACTACAGCAACAGCAGCAACTGGAGGACTGGCACTTCAAACCAGTCAGAGCAGTGGAACAAGTGGCTGGGCGTAGCGCAAGGTACCTGGCAGACAGGTAGACACACCTCTGCTCTGCTGGTGGCCTCAGGCAGCAGCGGAAGTGATCAGCACCTGGATGCAATCGCTCTTTAATGAATCATTTGTCGCGTGTCACCAGTAAACAGTAAAGAAAACATAAAGGCCAAATGAAATAAACAGATCCCTGTTGGGGGGGGGGGGGGGTTTGTGGGGCAAATCACAAAATTGCCAGAGGTGAAATTGTAAAACCCCATTGTGCAGGATGCCAGTAAGCGGGGGCAAGTG
>JABFEA020000067.1:7246634-7257960 GCA_019775915.2 Cyphomyrus plagiostoma | reverse complement strand
CAATCTGAGTGAAAACAGTCTGAGCTCACTCTCTCACGCCCCCTTATAAGGTGGGGGGCGCGACCACCCCCCGCCCCCCCCCCTCGCCGTCGCCCACCCAAACTGTCAACGGCTAAAGGCGCAGAAAACAAGCCTAAGGGGAGACTCGATTTATTCCACCTTCAGGGGGCTCTGTCTGGTCTGGCGTCGCAGGCAGCCGGGGATACAGGGAGAGACATCCATTGTCTGCTGTGACTAGCCGACCTGCGGGGCGTAATGAAGTCTGGACGCGTGTGCAGCTTTGTATCTGCCAGGATCGGGTACGCAGGCAGGAGCACCTCCATGACACCGTAACGTCCTAATGGCCGTGATAAATAGCAGGTTCTGCTAATCACCCCCCGTTAACACATTGCCGTCATCATCACAACCCTGAGGACGAATTACCACAGGGGGAGGAGCTTAGCCACTAGGCCACTCGAGCAGTCTTCCCAAGGCTCCCTGATTTACATGTTTAATTTGATTTTAAAAATCCACGAGGGCCCACAACACATTATTACCACAGAGACACAACCTGAAATGAAATGACAACAATGAAACTCAAATTTACTGCAGCCACCCGAAAGTTCCAAATTAGAGAGATCCGTCACGGCATGTTGACTTTACACCACGCTAACTCCATTCCAATTAATATGGGGGCCGATGTAAAGGGGGCTCCCTGGCGACCCAGACGCTGTCGTCTGCTGGGAAATCGAAGCAAATATATCCGGCTTCTTGTCCGACACACAATATAAAAGCTGAAGCGTCTTGCGTTATTTGCTACGCTCTTCCTCACTTCAATCTCCTTGTACACGCCGAGATTAAATCGCATGCGGTACTTCAGCTACATTATCCGAGCGCAGACTGAGTAATCGCCCTGCAGAGCTCTATAGCCGGTCTCTGACAGGGGGCGCTACCATATATCTCCTTAATTAAGCATCCTGTTGCGGGTGACCCAAAAATCCACCCCGCCCTATTAAATCAACTCAAAACATTGAAGAATTACCAACAGCAACTGCTACTCTTTCGCACAAAGAGGGCGAGATGATTCAGCTCCTCAGAAAGGAGTAGGTGGTCACAGAAAATGGCCCAGTGACCTCGGCCTGTCCCCAGTAGCACATCTGCTGTTGTGTGCTGGAGCAGTTTGCAAAAATCATGGAAGGATTCCATCTCCAGGATCTACTCAGGATTCCAATTCACCGATCAAGTGCTGCTTCTTTTTTGTAAAGTGATTCTGTGGGTCAGGAAAAGATAAACCGGCCATGTGAGGAACTGTAGAGACGTGTCACCATGGGCTGGTCCAGTTCCCATCTTACCTGGTGGTCGGGACCCTGGTCACACTGCCAATGACCGTGGTGTGTGTTGGGTCAGCAGACCACGCCCTCATAACCCCAGTCCCTGGGGAGGCCTGCAATGCTCATAAACCCTTCAGCTGGATTAGCAGTGAAATCAAATGCACCTGCCTTATCCTGCACCGTGGGTCCTGATAGTGACCCTTTGATAGTGACCCTCATACACAAATTCATCATATGGGGGCCGGAGCATCAATGTGGTCTTTGGTGACTTTCCACAAAGCTCTCATGTCATCATGTCACTGCCATAAAGATGCGGCCCCCCCCCCCCCACATGTATTCCTGCATGTAAACACAAATCCTAGGGGTGGCCAAACACAGGACGGGCACCACTGCGTCCAGAGACAGTGCAACAGGTTTGATTGCAAATTCAACTTTTACTTTAAACAAAAGCAACTAGCCAAAAATCCAACTATGGAAACCGGGTCCATTGCATCCAAAGCCGACACCTCCAGTCGACACGCACAGCCTTGTTGGGAATTACATTCCCAGTAACGGACAGCAGCTACAGTCTGGGATAACTGACAGGGGCCCATGTGGGGGCAGGGCAAAGGCGCCCTGGATCGTACCACAACACAGACACGATGGAGTGCCTTTTCGCAGCACACGGAACCAAACAGTCTCTCTCAACTTTTAACTCGCCTGGGGCGACAGTAGTATAAGACCAGCAAAGGAAAAACGATTTCATTATTGTGAGAAACCACAGCCTTACAAAACTTTGTTATATAATAGTACTAGAGCAAATGTGTCCTGTTTTCACGAAAGAGGGGTGAGAAACATGCTACCGTGCAGACAGAGATGTCATGCATGACATCAGAAGACCAGTAATAATCCCTTTATATTGGTTTAAACCTATATTTCAGGCCAGCCTAATTATATACACATACATACAGTTCAAGTGCACTTGCGATCTCTGTTACATAAAGCTTTACTGACAGCGTTTGTGAACGTTTACCACTTGTCTAAAACATTACTGTCCACTCCGACTAAAATTTTAAATACAGTCGACGGACCTGTGACTTTTTAAAAACAGTCACACGAACAAACATGGTGCCCCCCCCGCCCGAACCGTACCCTCCCGTCCCGTTGTAACTACTTGACCCAAATCGGAATCAGACAACACCGGGATGATGCCCTCGTAGATTGCAGGCTTCAGTTACTCACCCTTTCGGAGGGACGGTCCAGTGTGAATACGACGCAATTAAAAATAACTCATTTAAAAGAGAGCAAACAAAAATACCACGCAGCGCTCGCAAAGTGGCACGGAAATACGATCCTCTTCGATGTCCTGCTCTATGTACCCGTTGGCCACGTTTTTTTACATTAAAAGCACTTCGATCGGACCCCTTTCATTCGCTCCCCTCTACACGGTGTAACAAGTCTTGGCGATCGTATACTGCCCTGGAACAGGCACTGGCACCGCCAGCAGAAACGCAGCCAGCAAGCCCAGGGCATTTAACTTGATTGATCGATCAGAAAGCGAATCGGTTTGCTGTGTCGCCGCCTTGGGTCCCGCCCACGCCACGCTCAGGACCCAATGGGATCCTACCGTGATGGAGCGTCTCTTAATTCAGACAGCCTATCCAACTCCGCTCGAAAAAGCCTGCTTCTTTCTCCCTGGCTGTAATTTAAAACGTACAGTAACAACACCGATCACCCTCTTGTATTGTACTGTACCGAAGCGCACTGAATTTATGACAAAGATTATAATATATTACAAAAACAGCGGACCCCCTTCTGGCCTTCAGTTGAGGGTTAAGAACGAAAAACAACGAACTAGCTATGCGAACATTTAATAATATTAAAAATGTTTTACTGCTTTAATAAAGGAACCCGAAACTATTCATTTATAAGCTAATTTGGGCGCACATTTTATAAGCTAAATTTACACACAACTAGTGCCTGATGTAAGTTCATGTAAGGTTCATACTGTCAATTGGTTATTTTAAGCATCTTACCCAACTAGCTGAAAATACAGTATGAGTTTTAGACTTGCTGCATTAAAAGCAACAGTATGGCACTCTTTCTGTAATCGCAAGATGTGTAGCCACTTGTCTTGTTTACATGCACGCACTTAGTTCCTGAACTTTGCCCTCTGGAAATTTCTATTTTTATCCGCATTGTGTACTTCCTCCTTTTAACCGAAAGTATAAAGCTTTATTTGTCTGTGCGTTTCTGCGATTTTCCAAAATACATTTTAGACAGCCCAATACTAGAAAGGGCTGTTTATTTAAATCACAAACTTGTCTTTCTTGCACAAGCGGCTGAGTCGCACTGGATACTCCCCGTTATGATTTTGTCTGCGGATCTCAGTAAACTGAGAGGTTAATGGCGATCACGCATTCTTATAACCCCGCATCTCCGACATGCGATCGCTGCTGCACGGTGCACAGCTGCCAGGGTACCGGCTGCAGATGCAGGGTTACCGAACACAATGCACACGACCGTTAGACGCTCCAGCGACAGAAAAAAGACAGTGGCGTACTCTGGCTCGGTGCCCGCTGCGAGCCTGGCTCCGGCTCTTTTGTCCGTAGTTAAATCTGTGCAGCAAAGCAGGACACGTATCGCTCAGATTCCACTAGAAAACCGAGCATTTTAAAAATAAGAGTGACGGAAAAGATGTGGTGATATATTTTTTTAAACTACATACCCATGATCAAATCAGGTGGTCAGTTATACAAAGGCGGGGATAAAGTTTTCTGTTTTGGTCCACGTGTCGAGTATAAGCGTAGGCAGGACCCAGGCATGTGCTGGAAGAAGATCGTCAGACAGCTGACAGAGAACTGGCTACGTTTTAGGGGACTGTAGGAAATTAGCAATACCTCTGTGGCAGCTGAGTTTGGTGCCGCGCTCCGTGGCGCCGTTCTAGTCGCTATTTGCAGCGCACAGTACTTGAATGCAGTGATTAATTTGTGGAAAACTTGTAGGTTCGTCTAGCCGAAGAATTCCTGACTATTGCCACTTTTAGCAGAATCAAGATTAATGCTATTATCAAATGAGTGGGCATGGAATTAAAGTTAAGTTTAAATGTTTATCTTTGTAGAATGAACTTAATGTTTTATAATAAACAACGCGACAATAAAATCACCTGAAAATTAAATTAAAAATACAATACAATAACATGTTTCTTTCAGAATTCGATTTCACCAAATATGTCTTCGATATATCGAAATAAAAACAGCCGTGCGTAGTTAAAGCAAAAACAAAATTAAAATGGACTTTATTACCTCTTCAAAAACTATTTTGTTATATCTATTAATGTCGATTAATACAGGGGCAATTAAATACAACCTGCAGTAATTAAATATTGTTGTGTTAATCGAGCATTTGTGGTGTATCATTCGGTTAGAACATTTCTATACAATTTAATTGAGTTAGTTTGCCCGTGCCGACAATAATAATGTAATCTCGCAAGAAAGCCTAAAAATGAATCGCTCATTCTTAGCACCTACCGCCGCCAAGCGTTTATGAAACGCACAACAGCCTTATAATTTCTCCGTTATATCCAATTCTCAAACCGGGGAGGGCAGAAGTGTTGCGCCTTTCCAAGTTGAGAAATCGACTAATTCACGTTCACTATGGATTTTCTACAGAAAGTTAAAATGAAAGAAATCTTCTTTTTCGTTAAATAAATTGTGAATGTAGCCAAGACAGGGGATGCCGATTTAGATAAGCAATTTTATTGTAATGTAAATACAAAATTAATAAATGTGTTAAATAAATTTGTTTAAAACTCATATTTAAATTTTTTAAAGAAACACCAAGCCATTGTTACCAAAGCCATTCGCAGCACTGTCGATCAAATAAAAAAGTCTGTAATATTTAGATTTCACACAAAGGACTCCTGAGCAATAATTTTACACAATGTAAAGATACTGCATCTATATAAAAACGTCTACAGTCTATAGACACACTGGTACTCAACCACTTCGACGTGTATTTCTGGTTGCACAAAATGCCAATTTATGTAGTCAGACATGGGAAACAAGTTTTGAAATAAAGAGCACTGCTGATTTACCGTATCAAGGAAAAAGGGATCTAAGGGGGGCAATTTTTCGTCCTGTTGCATCAGAGCGTTGAGAACTATCCAGAAGTGTACGCATGCGTGGGGCACTACATCCAGCACTCGTCGTCGTCTCTGTAACATTTGGCTTTTGACGGGGGAAATCTGTCAGAGATACAGAAACACGCCGCTCGCTCACATTTCAGTCTTTTTTTCATACATTGCTTTCGCGAGTAAAATGGAGAAGAAGAACGAAATCAATGGCCATGCCATATCCGAATGCGCCGTACCGGTAATCATGGCTACAGCCAAGGGTGATTCAAAGTATTTTAAAGACAAGTTCGCGGTGTTTTTGAAGAGGAATCTGTTGGTAATACTTACGGTGTCTGGCGTGCTGGTGGGTGTTGGGCTGGGCATGATGGTCCGAAGCATGGAGCTCACTCGGGCAGAGATGACTTACTTCGCCTTCCCCGGGGAAATGTTGCTGCGGATGCTGAAGATGATCATCCTTCCCCTGGTGATATGCAGTCTGATCTCAGGCGCGGCCAGCCTGGACACCCGGTCTCTGGGCAAACTGGGCGGAATTGCGGTCGGGTACTTTTTTGTGACCACTCTCATTGCTTCTGCGATCGGAGTGGCCCTGGCCTTCATCATCAAACCCGGCGTCGGCGCCAGTGCCCTCAACACCAACAGCTTGGGACTCCAAAGTGTCTCTACCACCAAGGAGACCACTGACTCCTTTTTAGATCTTGCCAGGTAACAAATACTGACAAAGTACCGTCGGTTAGACAGCTGAATATATTTATGATAATCAGGAGGAACAAGAGTGAAATGATAAGCTGCTTTTACCAGCTAAAGTAGACTTCGTGAAACGTTTTGTTTGTACAGTGAATGACTATTTTAAAACCTATATATTACTGTAACTATATATGTATTTGTTCTCTGCAGAAGAAAAATCATATTTTATACTTTTTTATTTCCAATAACAGTTCCTAATATTTGTATAGCAAAATAACGCCAATATTACGGTTTCATTCATGCAAAATATCTTCATTAAACAGAAGAAAGTGTATTGTGATTTCTTAAATTTTAAGGAGGGAAGTTCCAATTATTTGTACCCATATAAGGATGTGTGTGGTCGCAGCATTAATAGGTTACGTAATAATAATAATAATAATAATAATGATAATAATTGTGCCGGTAGTTTCCTAGACTTAAAATAGGATATTTATTATAACCGTGGGAGAAAATATATATTTAAACAGACTGGGACTCGGCGCGTCCTTCCCAGCTGAGGGAAGCCCACCAGCTGTTAAAACACTGAGCTGCTGTGATCCGTTGGAGCCACGACCCTAGATAGAGAACAGGAGGCCGGGGGGCGGGGCGTGGGCGTCGCCTCGTGGTCCGGACAGGCGCGAGACAGAAATAAGCACGTGCGCACGGTACCCAGTCCCTCAACAACAAATACTGCGAAGTACCGTTTTGCGGGAAATTTTATAATCATTTGATAATCATGTTATTGAACCGTGGATCACTTTCTGCGTTTTAACGGCTAAGCCACGTAATGCCCCCTTTAAACAGCTTTAAATTTGGTAAATTAGTTACCAAAGAAAGTTTTACATTAGTAACTGCTTAGTATGGACCTCTTGGAAAAAAAATGCTTCCTGGACCAACCATGTGTGAGGAGCTGAAAGGAATCCCGTTTCTTTGTCATGTGATGCGAGTGGATATCGGGTAGTTAACCAGTGGGTATGGGGAGGGGGGTGTATGCCCACACATGTCCTAAAAGAGGACGTTCATGCACTTGGAGTCCCTCCCCCCCAATGTGCGCATGATGCAAATCAGTTTTCTCTTACACAGACAGCATGTATGTACCAAACAGCAGAGATTACACATCACATCACGTATTTACACCAGGAATTTTAGCATTCCTGCGGCGCCGTCATGAAGATCGCCCTTTCCAAATACACTTAACTCTGACGTTAGAGTGAAGGAAATACGAGCACGGCTGTCTTCCTTCCCAGGGATGTGTGAGTGGTCTGGAGCCTGACTGACCTATTAGCTCTGCCTCACGCGGTTCCAGAATTCGTTTGGTGCCAGCGAACACGCAGCTTTAAGGGTTAGAGACTACAGTAACACTAAGAATGTGGGTGTTATCATAACCATCTTGAGTATAATGAAAATGCACTTCTTTATTTGCATGTTTGTCTCCTGCCTTAGGAACCTGTTTCCAGCCAATCTCGTGGCTGCTGCCTTCCGCACGGTAAGACACCGGTTATCTGATTCTTCCGCGGACGGTCGGCCCGAAATGGGTAGCTGGCCTAGGTGGTTCTTTGCACCTCCCGTTTGCTGCCTCATTCACTGCCTGTCAGTTAAATCAGCAGCTGATTCCCCCCCTTCGATTCTGGCTTCTCTTTACCTGCTGTGCGCCGCTAGGGAGATATTCTGTTGCCGTGGCAATCTGATTCCACTGTGCTCTTTGCCTGGCCTTTGATGTCCCTGCTCGCCGCCCTACCTCAGCGCCCGTGACATCATGAGCTCAGTTAAAGGGTTGTGAGTGGACTGGAGGGTCTACCATGTGACCAACATGTGTCTGCACCCTGTCTGCCGATAGATGCCCTCCGGCAGGAAGCTTGCCTCACTGCTAATATCTAACCGGACAGTGACAAAGCCTCAGCCTTTTAGCCCCTCTGTGTTTGACAGTCACTGTCAGGTATTGTAATGCGTGAGGGAGGAAAGACTGCAAAACAGCGTGAGGTCTGTCCTTGAGATGTGTCTGATAGTCGGAGAATAGTGAAAAAGGGTCTTAAGGCCTTCAAGCTGCCTCTCTTCAGAGATCTTGCAGCAATACCAGAATGTTAATGACCAATCTCCCCCCGCCCCCCCCACGACATTCCGGAGCGCTCGCATCTCCGCAGAAAGCTGGCCCACCGATGATGCATTAACAGGACAAGTGACCATAGTTTTTTTTTTTTTAAATCTCGTTGAGAACAGCGGAGGCCCGGCGTAATCACAAGCGTAAATCTGGGGAGTCACGTCCCATCTTGGGACGGCGGTACTAAGAGGAACAAGAGATACCACATTGTTTATGAAAGGTGCAAAAAAAGACTGATCGTCTGCTTGGGCTAATAACAGAGCTGCCACATCCACTGAAGTCTCTTTGGAGGGCTTTTTTGTTTCTAGGATGTTTTTGTTTCTTGCAACTTACTTTGCCTCTATGAGCGGAAGCCCTCCTCCCAGTGCAGCGAATATCTGTGGCCAACAGGCACCCCCCCCCCCCCCTGAAATTTTCAGGGGCCCCACACAAATGCAAGGTTTGAGTGGTAGCAAATGCTGTATTGAAGGTGCTCCAGGTCATTTTAAATTCTTTTCTGTGGAAGAGTTTCCCAGGCGTTATTAGAACAGCGTTCAGTTGCACCTGCTGTGCTGCGGCTTTAGCTAATATCCAGCCAATGTTGGGCTAACATTAAAGTCCATGTTGGTTTAAGCAGCCATAGATGTCACCTTTCCCTCTGAATCAAAAGAAAACAGAACCGGTGTAGCTTTAGGGTTGAAACATCTCTAGTTCCGCAGTCAGCGTGGCCCATATTGGTTGGTAAGTCAAACAAACACATGGACACTAGAGCAGATCTCTGCTGCGGGGGCTGGATGTCACACCGCAGGGAGGGGTGACAAGACAGTTCAGCTTTCAGAGGGAGAAACTGGAATCGGACTGCCCTCATCCAATGGGTCTTCCACACCATTTCCTCAACCCGCTTCCAGTTAGTCCAGTCACAAATGGGTCTCTGTTCCCAGTCTGGCCTGGAGCCACCAGAGGAAAGACCTCACTTGAAAGGAAACGAAACGAAAGAAGAGAGATTCCAAACCTCCGTTTAAAAATTTGGAATGAAGGAAGCCGGGATTGAGAAAACCACAAGTAAACAAAGGAAAAATCCTAACAAACGGCTGGATTTGAATTTTACTCCCCCTAACCCTAAGCCTAACCCTAACCTGTCTTCCCCTCTCTGTCGCTCGTCTGCAGTATGCGACTGATTACAGGATGGTTGCTGTGGGAAACGACACCAACGGAACGGTTATCTACCAGAAGGTGAGAAGAGCACACAGTGTGTATCAGCACCCCCCCCCCCCCCCAAGGCGCTACAAGCTCCCGATTACATTCAAGGATATGAAAATAGAAGAGTTAGGTCGGTGAAGCCTTCTGGGGTGGATAGGAGAGATGCGGGAACAAGGCATGTGGAGCTGGATAACAAGGCATGTGGAGCTTGGGGTCAAGGAGATAACAGGAAGGGGCTGTCAGCAAGGTTCAAGGGTGGAGGTCCTGTTGCAGAACTTCTTGGGTCTGTATCAGGTTGGGTGTTGCAATATCGCTGTTATTACTGATTGCGAATGAACTCTAACATCTCTGTCCAGCTGTGATGGCCGAATCTTTTGTTTATCGACTTTGACAGCATACGATCACGCGACCTGCCGTGCTGAGAGCTACAATAAGCTCTAGGGTTTTTGTTCAGTTCCGTATGTTTCCACAGCGAGTGTAGGGCCTGTTTTCTCAGGCTTACACAGTGTTCCTGCGTTTTGTCCCCGGTTGTTGCCGTTGTCAAACAGGCGTTCTGTCTGTTTGTATTGGGACAGCGTTGGCAGGTCAGCGTGTTCTGGAACAATCGGGCTGCTGGCAGGGACGCGGCACCACAGTGCCCTTCTCACTGCGCCTTTCCGAACTCCTGCCGTCTCCAAACAGACCTCTGGAGTCCGCTGTATTTCACGGCTGAATGTCGCTCATGGGAACGATTCCCGGAGGTGCAGAGAGCTCCCATCACAGCGGAGCCCTGGATAACTGAGGGATTTCACTGCAAAACAGCACTGGCCCCTACAGTTTCCATCACGCCTGTTGCGCTCGGCACCTTGATACGCACCGATAGCTGAGGCTAAGTCCCCAACCTGGGGCTTTCATGGGTGACTGACCCAGACTCCACAGTGTAATGCATGGGGGGGGGTGGCCAGTATGCTCACTGTGCATCACTGACTTTCAATACTGAAAATAGAAATAGTTGGAGCTCTATAAAGTACAGACAATGAAACCGACACAATGGAAAAATTATTTTTTCATAATCATTGTCCAGATCATCTTTATAGACGTATTAGTGTGTGAGTGCTGGCTGGGTTTGACTCGTTTAGGATTCTTCTTTAAATAGCTACCTGCCCCTCACCACAAAGAGCTGCTACGATGGTCACGGAAGTGATCTCACCATCATCTTCACAATGACCTCTCGTCCGCCACTCTGCCCCGTCCTGGCGGGGCGCAGGTACCGTTTGGCATGGAGTCGGACGGCATGAACATCCTAGGCCTGGTTCTCTTCGCCATGGTGTTCGGGGTGGCGCTGAAGAAGCTGGGGGCCGAGGGCGAGGAGCTCATCCGATTCTTTAACGCCTTCAACGAAGCCACCATGGTGTTGGTCTCCTGGATCATGTGGTGAGTCGGCCAGCAGGTTCACGTCGAGCTTTTCTCTCATTCTCCTTGAGTGCGACACATGGCAGCCTCTAGCAGTGTTTACCTTCTCTTCTGGATTCATTAGACTATACTCCCAATTATAAAAGGCGTGCAGGTCATGTGACAGTCACCTCAAAGATGGCAGTCTGTTTTTAAGTCTGTTGGTGATACTGGGAGTGATCCTGTGTAACTGAGTGGTCTTGTGCACCAAAGCCAATGCACCGATCTAGTGTTGCAAACGGATGCACTCGCGACACTCACTGCCACATCAAAAACACTGCTGTGTTGGCCGTTTTCCCCTGCGGCACTTAGATGTAAGCCATTCACCGAGCAGGTCTCTCTTTGCATTGACCTTTGACCTCTTGTAAAGCATTATAACTCCATGTCTTGACCCCTTGTAAAGCATTATAACTCCATGTCTTGACCCCTTGTAAAGCATTATAACTCCATGTCTTGACCCCTTGTAAAGCA
>JABFEA020000067.1:7202408-7230939 GCA_019775915.2 Cyphomyrus plagiostoma | reverse complement strand
CCCCCCCCCCCCCCCCCCCCCCCCCCCCCCCCCCCCCCCCCCCCCCCCCCCCCCCCCCCCCCCCCCCCCCCCGGACCGTTTGTTAGTTTCATGCCGTTTTCCGTTTGCATGGATTTTTAACTTTTTTTCTTGCTGAAAAGTGCAGCTATATACAGAACATCTCGGGAAACTTTTATAATAATTTCTCTGGCTCTCGGTGTGGCCCTCCCTGACTGTCAGGCATGTTACATTACAGACTCTGGGGGAAGGTTTGGTGTGTGTTCAGGGTGGGGGAGGGGGGTGCTGGGGGTCAGTGAGAAGGCCTCAGCAGCAGCCCCCAGAGGAGGGCTTGACCGGAGTGCTCTGGATCTTGACATTGGACTTCTCTGCACCGCCGGCCGTGGCCCCGGGGCCCATTCTCTTCTTGATCTCAGCTGCCATAGTCATGAAGGCCTGCTCCACGTTGGTGGCATTCTTGGCGCTGGTCTCCAGGAAGGGAATGCCCAGGGAGTCTGCGAATTCCTGGAAAAGCGGGCGACGCATCAGGACTGCGCGGAGACTTTAGCCATGCTTGGAATGACCCCGGTAAACACTGCCAAGAGGAAGTACTAGAGAGAGGCCCTTCCTACGCCTGTCAGAAATCTTTCAGACTTCTGATGCTAAGCTCAGATTACTTTTGTACCCTGCATGGGGCTCTGATGTCCCACAGCTTCCTGGATGCCCAAGGCAGGAAATGTGCGCTTTTGATACACGCTCTGCCAGGTGGGCTGCTCGCTTTACACATTCCAGCTGCCAGAACGCCTGAAGGGGCATGTGCTGCTCAAACGCCACCCCCCCTGCATGACCCCGCGCTGCAAAGCCCAAATTTCTGTGGACGCCGGTCTCCTTACCTTTGCCGTTGTGTAGTCCACAACCTTCTTCGTTGTCAGATCACACTTGTTCCCGACCAACAACTTGTTCACATTTTCACTGGCGTAGCGGTCGATCTCCTGTAGCCACTGTTTGACGTTGTTGAAAGACTCCTGTAGGGGAAAAGGACCAATAAAATGTAGGGAAAATGGGGAAAAGCAACAGGGCAGATAAACGTCGACGTGTAAATAACTTTACATTTATTTTTAAATTTGTGAAAACAGCGAGGCAAGCTACTCACTTGGTCTGTAACATCATAAACTACAATAATGCCATGGGCTCCCCTGTAGTAACTGGACGTGATTGTGCGAAACCGCTCCTGGCCCGCTGTGTCCCACTGCGAAACAAGAACATTTCCCATTGGACGTCAGGTCTGAATGGACAAAGGTCAGGCACCCATGTCCAATAAGCACCAGATTCACTTGGAAAATTAATAATAATAAAAAAAAAACCTGTGACTGCAGGAGAGAGATTAGACTAAAACCCCAGATATTGTCTGAAATGCTTATAACCGTTAGCAACCCCTTGACTACCAGAGTGAGGGGGTGGGAAACCCAGTGTGAACTGTATGAGTTTACTTCTGCCTTTGTCAAAAAAGAACAGTGCCTTTGTTAAAGTGTGCGCGCGTGCGCACACACACACACACACACACACACACACAGAGCTCCAAACCATACACGCCAAGTGAAGCAACAGTACAGGAACCACTTAAAAAATATAAAATAAATAAAAACCACACATTCCCAAGTGAGAGGAGGTACTCACAATCTGAAGTTTGATCGTTTTCCCATCTAGTTCGATAGTCCTTATTTTGAAGTCCACGCCAATAGTGCTAATGTAGCTTTCTGTGTATGTGTCGTCCTGAAGAGGGAGAACAAGGCAAGCACATTTCTACAGACATCCTGGAGCTTGCGGTCACATCCTGTTCAAAGTGCAACGCAAACGAAAGACGACACACACACACACAGTTAAGCAAGCAAGCAAGCTACGTCTTAATAGTAGTCTTATTCAAGAAGCATCATTCAAAAATCCATGTAACATGAACATACAAAATGCATTCATAAGTCTATATACACAAGTCATAACCTCCCCCCAGTAATACACAAATCAAGAAACCCCTGAAACAGCTTTTAGCTTCCTTTCAGTGACAGGGGACTCTACCAGAAGAGACAGAAAGAATGAATTGTCTTCTTTCAAGGGGGCTACCATTAATGAGACCCCACCAGGTACTGGGAGACAGGAAACACTCACTGCAAATCGGAGGAGAAGGCAAGACTTTCCAACCCCGGAATCACCGATCAGAAGGAGCTTGAATAAATAATCACTGACAGGGAGAGAAAGGAGAAAATTGTTAATTTTTTATTTTTTTTAAATCTGCTTCCTTATCTTCTTCAGTCAGATTTGGTGGGGTTCCTAAGCCACACAAATCAATATGAGCAAACATCCAGAGCCTCCGATGAATAATAAGCTAGTAGACTGATATGTATTTAGCATCAAATTATGCAGTTTGAATGACTTGTGCCCCCCATCCCATCAAAAGTTAAGCGGACATTAAAATACATAAACTGAAACTTACGGTTTGCCTCTTCGACTGTGACTTGCCTGTGCAAGCATCATGTGATATGCACCTAGATCTAGGTCACATGGTCAGCAAGCTTTACTCATTAATCTAAATTATATTAATTACTATAAGTGTCTCATGATTGACAGGCAATTTTCTAAATAATGCTTGACCAATGGTACTTTTAAAATGTTAACCATTTAAATATCTATTGTTTAAAATATAGAAGTAGCAGTCATTGGTATCCCCTAAACACCACCAAATGAAGTAACAGTCATTGGTATCCCCTAAACACCACCAAATGAAGTAACAGACATGCCACTGGCTCAGAAACCAACCAATAACTCACATTGTTCTATGATTGTTGATTTTTGAGAATAGGCATTTACTGTATCAGTATGTAAGACTTATTAATACCGGCTCCCAAAATGTCACCCATGTTGAATACAGAGCATGCTTTTCTCCCCTTTCTGAAGGTATTCTGACTTAGCAGGTGCTCAGCATGACAGGAGGAATAACTGGGGGCCTTTTCCTTCTCCCGACTGATATTTCAGATGCACACAAGAGTCCACCTTCCAGCCTTCATGAAGAGGAACAAAGGAATACCACCCTGACACACAACCACAGGCAGGAGTCCGTTTGCCCAAGAATAAGACAATACAACTCGATGCAAAATTAAACAGGACAACAGCGAGAAAAGTATCCCCAGCCAAAGGCACGGTCCTGAAAACGACTTGTGCAGCGGGCAGCAGGCTCGAGTTTCTAAAGGTCTCTCAGGCCCCTTATGAACTGGCATACTTTTTATTTTTATAAAGTGCTGCAGAAATCAAACACTAAATTATTAAAGTGCCAGAAGTTAAGGCTTTTCCCATTGATGTAACCATTTCACATGGGCAACAGTGTTATTACAGACCGTAACTGATTTCTAGCCTAACAGGCAGTGTTCAGGGAAACCCCCCTGTCACAAGGAATTAAAATACGAGACTCAAAGCTTCTCAATAGGTTTTATTGTCCCAAGAGATGCTGATCTATCAAACTCATCTGAAACACAAACTTCCCTGCCAGCAATAGTAACAGGCCAAATTACTGAGAATGTGGCCAAACAGGTGAAAATTCATATACCTACTCTATCCCCATAGTACAAGCTATTGAGACTGCTTCATGAAATGAACAGAGGGGGTATCAGTCTGACTTGCATGCATAATGTACAGCTTATCATGAGAAACAGTGGACTATATAGGGAGAGTGAGAGACCAGTATAGCTTTCACTGCTAACTAGCAATTTTCACTGACACACATGAGTTTCCAAAGCAGAATGGGTGACCTGAGACACTGGGTGTTCTCAGGTGCAAAATCTGTGAATTGACTAAATGAAGAACAAGCCTCTTCACATATGCCTGATAAAGGTTAGGAAAGTTTTTATTTTAAAACAATTAAAAGTATACAGATGTTAAAATAATCTCATTTACAAGGAAAAAATACTGGTTTTATGTAAGAGTAAGCTAGGCATTTCATTATTATTATTATTTATTTATTTTTTTACATAATCCAAAATATCTAAAGCATTATTACAAACATTTTTCATAATGAATGAGATATGCAGTAATAAACATGCAGGGTAAACTAACAATTGTTACCCTAGTCAACGGCTTTAATTGGAAGTGCATGACACACTAAGCACAGGCAGCACAGAGACGTTTCTCCCCCAGAGGTCGTCCCACCCATGACAGAAAACGACTGACAGCTGCTCGACAGAAAAACATGACATCCCACTTTGACACACAACACACGCTTCAGAGCTGACGACACACCTTCAGAAACTGCAGATCACAAGACCCTTCACTAGCGATGAGTCAGTAACTCCACCCCAGATTCGACGATGAACATTCATACTGCCAGAGGAAGCACTAAGCATTGAGGTTGGGGCAAGGTGCATTTCACAGCTGTGTTCAACAAGCACAAATGAATCTATTACCTTTAGGATTTATTCCACAAATTATGCATATTTAATCTCCAAGTATGACAATTCACAGCTAAGGGAATACTGTAAAACAGGTCATTTTAGATACTGAGATTAGGGTTAACAACATTTTAAGGTACCTGGATCATCAAGACATTTGGTAACAACGATCAGATACTCTCCCCCTGGCCAGCTTAGAAAGATTTATAGAATTTTTACAGGCTAGCAAAAAAAAAAAAAGACATGACAAAATGACAGAGAGAATGACAAAAACAAATAGACATGGTAATTCTGTAATTTTGTCCCACACTTCTGGCTGAGAATGCTCTAAACAATTGACCCAGGGACACAGTCTTAGTGGAGGCTGGTCCCTTATTAGGCAAACACTGAAACACACAGACAAGGCTGCAAGATGCTGATTTACAAGTTGCAACAAGCTTACAGAGTGCACCCAAAGTCAGACAATAACGCTGGGGTAAACTGACAGTGTGATTAACTATACACACCAGATGCTGTTACGCGGATATGTATAGACACAGTGAAATGCAGGTAACTGAAATGCAACTCATATTTCCAATGTCATACAACACTGTAAAAACAACACTGACTCAGAACAAGGTGGATTGTGTTTTCACTCTCGTACCCCCAAATAACAGTCAGGGGGCTCTTCAAGACCCACCTGGGGGAGGATCCTGAAAGGGTCCAATTCATGCCACAGGTTGCCATGGGAATACTGAAAAGGCCAATTTTGAAGCTGACAGACACGAACCTAGCAATGCCATGAAGCATGCAGCGTCTAAGAAAGATGTGCAGATTTACAAATTACGACGCCGACACTGAGGCTGCACTTACTCTTCACATCTCTCCAAACGAAGCAACGGTAAACAGCTCCAGCTGCCTGTCACACAAGCTCCACCACAGTCATACCAGTTGCCAACCAAGAGGAGACAAATAATTCAGACAAAGACACACTGTAAGAAGAGAGCTAACCACTGATACGTCAGCGCAATGTTAAATTATGGCAAGCGTAGGCCGAGTATTAAAAGTGCTCCAACCAACACACTTGCTGTAGGGGCTAGGCAACCTAGTAACTCAGTGCATTCAAAAAAATAATAAAAAAAGATACCAAACAGGAGTAAATATACAAGCTGGCAGGGAAGCAGCAAGAGAGCTTTCTGAACCTCAAACAGGCGCCGCAAGCCAAACAGACAGCAGGGGGTGGGGACCGCAACATAAGCAACAAATCTGAAACTTAAAAATTTTTATATCTGTCTTATTAAGGTCTGGAAAATCCATTTTAAGTTCCATAACGTGTTGATTTATACGTTTTTACCCCGAGTTTAAAGTTTAAAATAACACTGTGCAGCAGTCAGATAACAGAAGAATCATAAGGCTTCTGCATCTGTGGTTTCCCTTCATAGAAGTTTGCCATTTTACACCAAGCTTCAGATAATGCTTCAGTGTGTGTATGTGTGAGTGCACGCAGATACACAAATCAGCCTTGCAGATTAGGCTTTCTGTACCACAAAATTCCCCTGGCTCTGTGTGGGTGTGTGTGTACGTGTATGCATTTATCAACAGTAAACTATATCCAATATTTATTATGTTTTTTAGGGGGAAAGGGCAAAGCATTTATTTTTAACAATCATTTGTTTAACAGAGCAATGACTGAGGCCAGGAAAAAAAAATGTAAATCTCTACACAGCCCTTTTAACATGGGTCCTCAAACAAATGTGAATTTGTCACACTCCAAATAATGCTGGAAATAATGTAGTGCGCCGATATACCTCATTGTCCTGATCTGCATGCGAAGCATCATCTGACATCACACACAAACGTCCCGGCATGAGGGGACAAATGCATAACATACTGCCAGAACCGGAACTTAGCCAGCCGAGCCATCCTTCTAGGAAGGAAACTGCCTAACCCCTGCCAGCCTCCTACCCTTCCTCCACTGCTTCCACAGGAAGGTAGGACGTGCTTCATCTTCATTCAGATGGCTGGAGCACTGACTCCATTCTATGTGTAGCCACAAACTCTAGCAATTCTTTAAAAGAAAAAGTATTTTGGCCTGCTGTAAGTATTTCAAGGCCTGTCCATTGACCACTCACTCACAAGGTATAATTCTGCAATAAGAATATTCCAAAGCCCTCCTCCAGATCCAAGTTCAAAACCCAAGGGTCAAACACAGCTTTGCAGGCCTACCGCTAACTACACACAAGCACACAATGAGAAGTAATGTGATTTTTTACTTCTCCTCAAAGTTCACCGAAGACCTCATGCTGCTGTGGTGGTCGGTTGGGAGATGAGCTCAACTACCTACATACAAATGTTTTCGCTCAGAAAAGGAAAATATTTACTCTTTTAGGGTAAAAGCATGGATGAGTCCTTGGCAACATAGGCTACCGACATTGTGAAACTGCAGTACTGCAAAAATACAGTAAAATGAAGATAAAGATATACAAGAGTTACATTAAATGACTTAAAGTCATAATCCAAGGTGTTG
Organism: Cyphomyrus plagiostoma; assembly: GCA_019775915.2. Taxonomy (NCBI): domain Eukaryota; kingdom Metazoa; phylum Chordata; class Actinopteri; order Osteoglossiformes; family Mormyridae; genus Cyphomyrus; species Cyphomyrus plagiostoma. Next base: position 7,224,024 of record JABFEA020000067.1, on the reverse strand, counting down.
GGGGGGGGGGGGGTACACAGGAGCTAGTGACACACTACCTAAGAGGTGGGTGTCTCAGGCTAACAGGATCAGAACTTCAATTGCTGTGTGTCTCGCGACATGAGAAAAAAAATACACAGGGTGTCTGTTCATACCATTCAAGTACCATCTTACAAGGATGAGAGAGCACGGCTTGGTTCCCAGACAGGAGAGTAGCAGAGAAAGTCACTGAGAATGCGGATAACTCAAAGCTCTAAAAGGAATCATTTATGTATATTTTGACAGAGCTGCAAACATAGACAGTGTGAAAGTAAATGACACCAATGTATTTAGATAAAACTGCAGCAACAGAAACGTTTGCCAGCACTTAAATATCACTGTTTTTAATTGATACAGACAAACGACAGGAAATTATACAGACTGCTTACAAGTTTGTAACAGGGTACCGGATGATTAATCAAAACTGAATCTAACATTCATACAGACACTGCAGGGTGCTGGTATGCCCGTCAATAAATACACCCACCCTAATCTCCCAAGAAGCAATGAGCCAGGCTGAAGCTCTGAAATGCTTTTGAGACAAATAAAACGAGGCAACGTCGTCTTCACTATCCCTGCAAATTACAGTAGACTGGAGAAAAAAAACATTTGAATCGGGACCGCTGTGCGATATGAACAAGGCCGACGGGAGGACCAATCTCCTCGGCACGCCTGCGAAATGCGGCCCACCCCCCGGCTCCGGTGATGCCGGGCTGGCTTGCAGAAAACGCGGCACGCTTGGAAAGGGGACGCCGGTTGCCCAACACCCGGGCAGGCAGGCAGAGCAGGAGGACATGTGACGCGCACATGACTAATGTACGGACAGGATGGGTGTCTCCCAAGCTCTCACTTGTTGATTCATAGAAATGTAGCTCAACAGCTGACAAGATCAAAACCGATTTACACTACAGCCGTATGTAAATAGTTTAGGTCCTTTTGACCGCATTCACACTAGATACTTGCTGATCTCAAACGTGTACAGCTTATAAAATCGGACTTGAATTTCCAACATAACGTGTCCCAGTACTCCATGTTTGCCTATTCGATTTCACAGACACGCGTCCTGAATAATTTATACTTCCTTAGCTACCCTACCACCTTTACCATAAGCGCATTTTTTTTACAACGGCAAAATAAACCGAGAACTTTTGACCAATGTTCCCCTATCAAGGACAGATGCAAGAAACACTGGCCCTGAAACAAAGTTCCCACTCAGACCAACTGAAAACCCAGATGGCCGATATAATACCAGACCTCGCCATCAACCCGAATTAACGCAGCCTGGGTCCATCATCTGCATATCTGGATAGGTGAGACATCTCATTTTCACCTTATGGGGACCTTCAAACCTCATAGTGCCGATTACCAAAACAGCACAGAATGGTTAATCTGTTATTGTCGTCCGCATTAACTTCATACTAAACGTATTAAACGGTCGAACGATTTGAGGAATTATATAGAGCACGGCGTTAGCTAACACAACAGGAGAGCAAGTTCGCAGCGGTGGGCAGCCTGATACCGATGCATGGATGGATGAATGGATGGATGGATGGATGGATGGACGGCCAGTCGGGACACCGGTTACTTTCACACCCTGTGACTTCACGTACCTAACTAATACCAGTCAAGGATTTTCGTTTTGAGCCTGTAAACTAACCGTCTCAGTGGGCTTCCAACTGTCACGGCAGAAAAGCATTCGGTGATAACTAGCCGTTACCTTCGCTGCTAAAAGGCAGCCACTTTGTACCCGGTGTTCTTTTGTTTAGCCATTTTGCTACCAACTTAGTATTTGCTAGCTAGCTAAACTATCAACAGCTATGATCCGAGCACTCGCCATTGTGTCAAAGAGAGACAGTGTTTGTTTTTACTTACTATTCGGGATTCATTGTTGACATTTCACAGCAAACCCCTTCTTCGTATAAAAATGCGTCCCCCTTCGCGTTGGAGAAATGGACACAGTCACCGTTTTGTCAAATAAAAAGTAACTAGCAGGCTAGCTACTTCCCCCACAGAGCCAGAGGCTTTTCGACTTGAACCCAAAATGGCTGCCAGTCTAACCAGGAAATAGCTACTCCTCAAACAGATGGGGTCTACACGCGCGTAGGTATAGCTTCACCGGCTTCTCGGAAGTTGTAGTTTGACTGAAAAAGTACCGGTATGGCTCTGTGGGCTCCAAAGAAGTACTATTAACTACGACACCCAAGTAACACTGCGCGCTTGACGCGTGCGCATAAGAACACATTTTGCTATACTAGGTGGCGACCACTAGCGCAACCTTTTTGCTTAACGTCAAAAAAATTAAGGATTACGTCAGCAATGAAACGTGGCACAATGACGGGCACGATTGGAGCGAAGCAACGGTACGAGGTTTAAGTGATAGATAAGTGGAAGGAATTTATTTGATAATAAAAATGTTCACCTTCAAAATTCTCCTTTCTGAGGAAGGTTATGGTGCCATTGTTCTCACAGATTATGTGTAGTTTTCGAAGGTGGTGTATGTCAAGTGTCTGAATTGAATAGTGATTGTTTTCTGTTGGCTCAGTGATAAAACAGTCCATTCGTAAATCATTCTTCTTTATTTTTAAATGGAAAAACTGCAATCAAATTTGAAATTAAATTTTGTTGACTGAATGATCTAGATTTAATAATTGGGTTGACTTAGAAGACGAAATCACATCCGTTTATACAGGTCCATTCAGTTGACAAGTGTTAAAAATGGCCAACGTACAGTCCATCGCATATGACGGGGTGTCAGTTATATCTGTCAGCTTCCATATATTACTTCGCTGGGTATTTTTTCACACGATCTGTGTGGGTGATTCAGCACAGGAAGCCTCTGAGAGTAAATCAGCCATGTAATTTATCCATGACATCAACAGGGTGTCATACACAATGTTAGATACAAACGTGGCATCGTATTGTTCTAATGTAGAACCAGTAATAGACTGGTTATCCTATATTATGAGCTTCCAGTTACATATTCATGGTGGGTTTGCCATTTTAAAGATGAATAAATATAACTTTAAAGCATATGACTGACTGCAGAAGTCAGAGTTCTGAGTTACTTGTGGAGGCCACAGAGGAATTGAAAACTGCAATAGTTAATTTCTGGTAGTGAAACTTGGGGTATTTCTCATGTACACCCTGATGTTATCACTCAAAACCATGCTTTTCTCATAATTAATAGTCCATTCAAAATAAATATGAACTGCTGCCATTATTCGACTCCCGTTATCCATGAAATGCTGAGGCTGAAAATAAAGTATTCAGAGCCCAGAGCAATATCAGCAATTCACATATTTCTCATATCTGCAAACTCCCTAATTGGTCTCAAGGTCCAACCCCCTCCTAGCATCCATAATGAAGGGGCGAGCTTTGTTCATAACAGCTTTAGATAATACATAAATGAAATTTACTTCTAAAATGAGGCCAAAGTATTGATAGCTGTTAAAGCATTTGGAACTGAAGTCAGACCATGCAATGAATGTAGTCTAGAACTGTAGGCATACAAGGTAAGGTACCATGGTTGCCAAATGCTGTTCGCAAACTTAAAGGGACATTGTGCAGATGTATAAACAACCAGAGTTAAGTCAAAATATAACTCCCAACAGTGTCACCAAAAAGTGTTGATAGCACTCCTACATGGTATTGGTAAGTTAGCACAGCAAAGGGGTGATGCAACTTGCCTCAGTACATCCCATCGGGAGTGATCAAGGACAGATCGGCTATTAGACTTGGACTTGACTTCATTGATCACCTTGTGGGGGGGGATTTCATTTGTTCCAGCAGCAGGTATACAGACATAAAGACCATAAAAAAAGATTGAGTAAGGGAAAAGGTACATAATATATTAAAATATATACTATAAAAAGAATCCACATATTATGTGGATCAAATACTATACTGTTTCCAAAAAAATTGGGACACTGTGTAAAATATAAATAAAAAGAGCAATGATTTGCAAATCATATAAACCCATATTTAATTGAAAATAGAACAAAGACAACACATCAGCTGTTGAAAGTGAATTTTTTTTTATTGTTTTATGACAAATATATGCTGAATTTGAAATCAAACATTAAACATGTTTATATGCACATACAGCAGGAGTGTAATAGACGCTGTGTAACATTTCATTGGTCAGTAGGATCATATTTCCGGCACTCCAAGAATTCCAAGAAGAGAAACGCATGTTAAGGGGCTGGGAAGAAGAATCAGGGACTTTATCTGAGGCTCAAGAAAAATCGTGGTATGGGGGAGAAAAACAACAGACAGCTGTTTCAGAATTAAGACCAGGAGAATCAATACTTTAAGTGCTACAATGAGGCTTTGTCTTAGGCAGAGTTCCTCTTTATGAGAGAAAGCACAGCTCAATCTCATATGACTGGAAATAAAGGAAAGGGGCCATGAATGAACAGCACAAGGTGACAGTCACACCCCCAGTTTAAATCAAGATAAAAAATTTTCAGTGTTTTGGAGCACCTCATTATTGTCTGGCAGGAGACTTGCATGTACAATAAGATTAATTACCTAATCCGTTACATAGCTTCAATTTTTAAGTTTCACTTAAGGTTTGTCATCACAGTTCTGGGAATAGAACCCCTTTTGCATGAAGGAAAGTGAAACTAAACAGAGGAGTATTGGGTTAGTTTCCTTATAAAATATCATTTATAGACGTATAATCACACAGTGTTAAATGTACGAATGTGCAAAGCCAGACCAGTCATTGTTGTTGATTTGCAGAAAGATTGACACAGGTGACTGGATGCTGAATGCGTTTCTCTACGGAAGCCATGCCAAAGTTCCAGAATGTGTATGGGAATTCCAAAGAGGAGGCTGCTCCCACTTCCCCCTGCAAAAAAGCAAGACAAGCACCATGGGGTCAAGGCTGGGGACACCTTTTCCCCACCTCTCAGCTCCATCCGGAAGGACACCCAACAATGGAACGAGAAAACATCTGAAGGTGGACAGTGTGCTGCACGAGGGCATGTGATGAACGTCAAAGATCGCACGAGTCATGTACTGTGTCATGTACATGATGTCGTTTTTGTAAATTGGTCTCAGTGTTCAAGTATATAAAACAACCAAAAATCTAAGTTAGTTTGAGAATGGAATGGGTCTATCCAAAGACCTTGGCAGTGAGTCCTACCGTACTCATATACCATCTGTTAGCCCCCCCCCCCCACCTCCCCAGCTCCCCTCTGGGTCAATCCAGGCCCCCAGCCGGCTGGTAGCCCCGGAGGACCCCCTGCAGGCTTGCAGTTGCCCACCATCTGCATGGCTTTCCTCAAGCCAAGTAGCCACAGACGGCCAGGAACTGGTTGAGTCTAAACTCAATTGCCTAATAGCCTCATGGCGTGCCTGTCACTGAGTGACAAAGGGAGAGAAATTCTACCCTAACACCAGCTAAAACCTAACCAAGTGGTGTCAAAAAACTGTTCGCTGAGGGCTACGGACCCGAAAAGGGCCCAATCCTGAACTCACTTCACTGAAAATACAAGCCAGTAGCCAATTCTAGGTGATGAAGGAGCAGAGCGAGTACCTTGATGTTCATGGCTACCAGACCAATCTCGAAGCCCTCGTCTGTGCCGAGTCTCTCAGCAATGTCCTGGAGGACAGCCTCACAGGCCTCTGCTGGCGCCTGGCCCTGTGGGCCCAGAGAGCACGTAAGCACCTGGCCGCAGTAATGGTGCCTTTCAGCGTCTGCCGGCTTCAGTCAAGTTGATTTACCAGCATCCCCACAACGCTCCCCTCCATGCAGATCCATTAGAGTAGAAATGTCAACTTGGGAGGTCAAACATAACCTCAACCTATCAGAAGCCTAGTTTATCCTATCCTACCAGCTGGTCAATAGTACCTTTCTACCTCTTAGAGCAAGGCAGGGGTGAGATTGTCACACACCAGTAGAGGCGTTACCTGCTTCATCAGCTGCACAGCATGGTAACTTGGGCAGTAGGACATGATTTTATCTCCGTCACCTGTGGCTAATTGAGAAGGAGTAATATTAGGGCAGTTAAACAAACAGAGGCCTGCCCATTCTTGTCTTTTACCTAACAAACATAAACCAATAAATGAGCTAGAATCAACTGGAATCAACTGGTTATGGAATCCAATGCAGGGACTGAGAAAATCCTCTTCATTGCTCAGTGGCTGCACTGGTTGATTTAGTTACATACGACACGGGCAGCCGCGCAGGGCGCCACCTTTCCAGCGGCTGCATGGGGCGGGCGCATTAAAAAATAAATAAAATCAGAATGGTGACATTTGCGCAATCGGTTTTCTACTGCTCATTTGCACGTCACGTCAATGGTATGATGTGACCGTGTGGGTCAATGAACCTTGTGGGAGTGAGCCCCCTGACTCTAGTTTCTGAGTTAGGCTGGCTACCACTCAGAAGCATGAGATAGGCAGGAGGGTGGGGTTAGATTGACCTCGGGTCGCCCCATTAGAATCCTGAGGTAGGGGGAGCGGGAGGGATTAATTAAACAGCGCACCTCTAACTCTGTACAGTAGCAGTCCAATTAGTAAAATTAGGTTTAGATTTGTATTGTTCCAAATGTCTTAATAAAAATGACAGGGCTGAATAGTGCTTTTCTTTGTTGGCAGGGGGGTAGGGGTGGGAGATAGACATACAATTTGTGTTGGGGGGAGCAGGGGCACTGAAGAAGGAGTTCACCCAGGATACAAACTAGAACCACCACTGATTGGCTGCTACCTGATTGGGACACGCCCTTAAGGAATGATGTCATTCGATAGCAAGAGTGTCAAACGATTGGCATATCCACCAACCTGCTGCAGCTCCCACCTGAAACAGACAATGTGCAACTTTTTAAGCGGGAGTCAGTCATCGTGTGTACTACCGTTTACACACACACATAAGTGACAGCTTATTTAATCCTGAGATGCATATGTAGCTCGGTTGTGCTGTCTTTTTCTTCCGTGCATTTTTGATTTGCTTCCAAGTTACGAGGCTGTGAATTCAAATCAGCCGTGGATTGTTTCTAGGTTACAGGAACAGCTCCACTAAGACTGCACTTTTTAAAAATTTTGCAAGCAATTCCATGTGAATGGCTCTGAAAAGCTGAAATGGGTTGTTGTTTTGCCAGTACGGTGCTAATTCAGGTCTTATCAGTCTTCATATGCATTTGTTCTGTCTCTCTGCTGCTTTTCACACTTATCACCTCTCATTACGTATTTAAGCGCAGAAACCAATTACCCCTCAGATGCTATTTTTACACCATGCATGCAAGTATCATGGTAAATATACAACAGCATAAATTATTTATTATGTTTATCATACATATATGTATTTTAATCACATGCTGTCATACTATGAAGTTATCTTCACAGATCATGGAATGTTTAGAAGAAAGAAAAAAAAGAAATGCAAAGATAATCTGTGGGTGTGTATTCACTTGCCCTTTGGTCTGCATATAGACCACAGCCTGGCAGTGGAGAGTCACCCACCCTCCCAGGGGCCTTGAACGGCATCCCGGAACTAGACACACCTGCAGAGCATGAGGAGGGATGTGAGATCCACGGAATGTGTCAAAACGAAAAGAAGGTAGTTTGGGGGGGGGGGCTAACTCACCCACAGTGATGTTTCCCTTCAGATCTAGTGCAATGAGCCCTAGCAAGGATGCAATAAAGAGGGGGGGGGGGGGGTGTTAAAAAGCACTTTCATCAAATGAACCAAAACAAGGGTCCTGTGCCGAACAGTGAATACCGTCTGACAGAACCGCATGGAACATTCCGGCACATACTCTGACTGGAAGAGAAGAGTCCCGAGTCCCGAGAGGTTCAGGACAAGTGCACTCCAAAAGGAACTACTGAAATTAACTATAGCTATGACTTAGTCAGAAGGTTAGAATCCACAGTACGTTCTGAAATTCTGCTTTCTGTGGTTCAGAAAAAGAGAAAAAAAAAACATGTGAAAAGAGGATCAAATATTAACCTCTTGCAGAAAAGCTGCCAGGTCATTTAACTTCCCCTAAATTAATACTATTGCACTTATAAAAGCTTTAATTAGCCTTAGGAAACTAAAGCATCTCAATACGAATCCGGATGTTAATGTACCTGTGATCAGGAGCGTTGCTAGACATATTGGGCCCCACAGTCCAAACCAATTCAGTTATTTTCTAAATTTTCTAGGCCCCCTTGGAATCTTTCTAACTTCCCCCCGCCTTACGGCGCCCCCCGCCTGTGATTCACACATCACTACGACGATGGCGAGCAAGCAGAAGCCGGCTTTTCCGCGTCAGAAATGCACGCAGCGCCCTCGTGTGAAAAACAGGCTTTACCGCACGTGAGCTCTTATTCAATTAAAGTCCAGTTGTGGAAAAACTGCGACAAGCACGTCCAGGACAAGAAGGAACAGATGCAATTGTACTGATTACGTTCTCACCCAGAGTGTCATGTCCAGGGACGCTTTTCTGCTTTTGAAGAAATTCCTAGAAGCAATAAAAATAATGGATCAGAGGCTCTGTTTCATACAACTATACCTTCTGTCAGAGTCTTTATTACCTTTCTCACACCGCATGCACTGTATTCGGAAGAAAATACTTTATTAAATGTTGCTGCGTGAAAACTAATTTCTCTATTAGTGCCTATTTAATGAGCACATTTAAATCACATTTAATGAGGTCCCAAAATATTCCACCCTCTCATAACCTATTTTTATCCTTTATTGTTTCCTCGTGTGGAAACGAGTAAAAGCACGCAAGGAATTTTACTGCATCAGATACAGGATATCTCATAAGTTTTATACAAATTCACCCCATTTAATGTATTTGAAGAAAATTTGAATGGAAGTGGGTTCATGCGTGCTGATATCAGGAGACGTCTTTGTGTTGCTTTTGTGTCATTATTAATTATGTTACGATGATGTGTAAACCTTGGTCTGTACTTAAGAGGAAACTGCCAATAGTAACGCACCAGGTAAGCGGCGGCCGTGGGCGCGCTCAGCATGCGACTGTCGGGCTCCAGGGAAAATCCTTGTTCCTGGGCGAATGCTGAGGCTCCCTCAGCGACCAGCATGCTGTGTGGGCTGCCATCCAACACCCGGCGTGCCACACGGATGGGGGTCCCCACTCTGGCGCGCGCACACAATAATCGATCGTCACCAACAGACGCTCGTTCACATCCCTTGAGATTACTGCTAAAGAACCCTTCGGCAAAGTATTTAACATAATTTGCTTTTTAAAAACTGCTAGCTGCATAAATGGGCCAGGTGTTAACTCGCGAACTATTTAATTAATTGACATACATTAATATTACACATAATAGCTCAATCAGTTTTCATAGTAATCATCTGACAAAAAAATGTTCTACTCGTTTGAAGCAATTAACAAGAAATATAAGAATGTTAATGAGTCTAGACATAATGCATATGCATGCTGTTTTACCCTCGTAAAGCCGCGACTGCACCAAAACGCCCAGGCGGGCCCTCCATGATTGCTGCGTCGCACTCCAACACACCGGCACTGTTCGGGAAACCGCCCCGTCCCACGACGAAGCGCCCGGTCTCCAGGTTATCCTCCACTTCTAGTCGAAAGCGTTTTTGCTATATCAAGACTAGTGGTACCTCAGTCCTCGAACTCATTAGAACTCGAATTTTTTAAAAGTCGAACCAACCAGTTCTAAATAAATCAGCTTCAACTCAATCGGAATCTCATAAGTCAAACCACGAACGCCCACCTAAGATAACTTGTACAGCGGGGAAAGGAGCCACGCGGCAAGTCTCTCAGCAGAAACAAAGGGTAACGCTTCAGTCTCAGGCTGGCATTGGCTGTGATAGCATCCTGCATGTTTAAACTGCATTAATACATATATTTAGACAGTAAAAATACATTTAGACGATAATAGGCAGTAACACTAATTATTATATAATAGAATACATTTAAAAATAAATATTTTTATTAATTTAATATTAATAATAAATCATTAATACATTTAATTATAATAATATTATCGTTTAGAGCGAGACAGAACTGAGACAAAGGCGCAGATGTCAGGGTTTTTAATTACAGGTAAGGCAGGCAAACCGCAGATGGACAATACAATGACCGGACTGGGGAAACAAACTGAAACGCAGACTAAATACAGAGGACTAATGACAACAACCGGAAACAACTGATCACACTGGGATTCCACACGGGGTTAACGAGGGGGCGTGGCACACGGAAGGAGCGGATCAGGACACATTGTTTTTTTTTTTTTTTTTTAATTTACACATTGCTTGAATACATTTATTTTCTTACTTTTTCGTTTTGATAAATGTGTTTAGATGTGTTTAGTACAGTATATGCTCTTCTTGTTTTATCCGATTCATTTTGTTTAAATGCTAAAATTAACATATTTAGGTGTAATTTTTTGGGGGGCCGGGAATAAATTAATTTGTTTTCCATTATTTCTTATGGGGAAAATTCGATCACAACTCGAACTTTTTAGGATTCGATCCGGTGTTCTGAACAGATTAAATTCGAGTTCTGAGGTACCACTGTATTTGCTATATTACTTTACCCATGTGGTTGCTGTCGTGGTCAGGGTCCCGCCCGTTCCGGGGCTTACAAGTTTGCGATACGAAACCCGAGAAACGTAACTTTACCCCTATGAAATGAGGGCTTCGACCCACCTGCCATAGCCTCTTCTACAGCGTCGGTGGCATGTTCTCCGGCCGATATCATCCGCTGCATCTTCTCCACCGCAGACTGAGAGAAAGGCCACGTACCTATCGCTGCCATCCCTTCTATATGTCGTTAAAATTCCATTAATTACTGTGCAGAAATATTTATGCAACGGTATGGGTTTAAGTTAAAGAGTCATGTTTGGCTATGGCAAGTCAATCACTTTAAAAAACATTAAAGTTTCTAATGAAATGTGTACAGTTCATATTTATAAAATCTAATTTCAAAGCAAATTTCCAAATAAATATACTCGTCCATTTACAAACTTGGGGGCGTCACGTGTGTAAGACATTGCATATTGCTAGTTGACTGAAACAGCCTTATCTGCACGGCCTATATATAACGTGTATGAAATAACACAAATGAGTCTGTCAAGGAGTATTTATAATGCTTCGTGAATAATCTTGGGATTGACCAATGCACTTAAATTGTTTTTGAGCTGTTTTGGATAACTGATTCACATTTAAAGCAGCTATTCGATGAAGCATAATTGTAAATTATGGCCTGACCTGACCTGGAACGAAAATCATAATTTAGAACTTGCACCAAGACTGAAAACTGTAAATCACGTCAAACTGCAATAAGCAGCACCGCTTAAAGAACAAGTGGGGCAAAACACACAAAAAGCCCCAATAATATCTAACACAACCCAAGCTTCCCCGACCAGACACCTACCTAAAAATTTTTTTTGCTCATTCAAAAAAGCACGTAGGATAACATGAGGCCCACGTTATGATTGGATTATTCTGGCTGCCATTCAAATCGCGTGTCAAATGGAAGGCGCCGCTATAAACGTGACCTGTGCGCGTGGCGTCTGATTGGGGGATGCTTTACTTCCGTGCGCCGCCGTATAGGTGGGAGGTGATCACGTGTCACACATACCGGAAGAAACCCTTTGCGGGAGCTGGAGCGGCGATTTCCGGCTTGCCGAAGAAAGTTAAGCAGGAGTGGTCTGCTGGTTCTGGGTTCTGAAAATGGACAATAAGGGAAGGAAAGTGGTTGTTTGCGACAATGGAACCGGGGTATGTCTATGGCCAAATTGCATTTTGTTGTAAAGTTTTGTTTATCGGAGTTGTAAATAATATATATTGCGAGGATAGATTAGCCTGAAACAGGAAGTAGAAAGTGCCTAAATGGGTGGGTAGGCAAAGGAATGTGTGTGTCAGCTTGTCATATTCTTCAAAGCCATTAAGTACGTTACGTGGCTCTAGATGGGAGCGCACAATGCATGATATTTAGGAAACCCATAATATAGTTTCCATCGCGCGGCAATGCAGTGAATTCACTGCCTTCTTGCTTGCAGTAGTTCGCGCTCGCGCTCTGCATTCTCCTCTAGTGTATTCATTGCTTGCAAGGTCTGCTCAGCCAATAGCTTCTCACAGAGCTCCACGTTAGCAGGTGAAAGGAAACAAAAGAAATTTTGGTGCCTCAGAATGATCAGTAACCATGCAACACTTAACGTGCTTCTTTCATTACTAGACATATTATTCCACAACTGAAAAGCTTTACTCGGCTGAATGGGGGAAAGAAGTACCTACCAAATAGCTTGTCGATCTGGACAGTGCATCGTAAGGATCCGCCCAGCTGCTATGCTTTCTGCGTCCTGCATGAACTCGGCAGGACGTCTCCCCGCTGCCCTCAGCATCTGTGCAGGCGCTCCAGTTTAAAATCCTACTACGACACTGGCTGACCAGTGGGTTTTTCTTTTTGCTGCCGTAGTTTATTATCTTCCGATGTATAAAATGGTTTTAATATTTAAAGATATAGTAGTCGTACCGGTGGACCATATTGCATTAAAGTGCATATACTATTTTAACAACTGTTTCCGGCATTGACATAAGAATGTCGCATGGTTAGTACCGAGACTACCCTTTAACTAAATGCACGCGTTAAAACGTTGCTAGAAAACAATAAACACTAACGTTTAAAATGTGATGATTTATTGTAAAATTTTTAAAATTATGGAGTAACTACCTTTTTTTTTCCCATCCGCTGAATATGCCCGTAGCTTCTGCCCGCAGGTCCCCAAGTGCTTGACCTGGTTATTGGCTATGGAAGTTTGCCTTTCTGTATAAAAGGAACCTGAGCAATTTGGTTAGAGACTCTCTTAACTTCTTGAGGTGGGATGCTGAAGACTATCCCCAAACCCCCATTCTGGGACACTAGGCATGCAATTTCTCAATCCAGACAAGCTCATGGTTAATTATCTAATTACCACAAAATTTGGTCCTTTGATCTCATCTCTAAATAATATTTTTCCAGTTGATGCATTTCTCCTACTGGTAAATGAAAACATTTCCTTTTGGCCCATAATATAAAATGGGTTACTACTTCAAGCTTTACTTATCATTGGTTATTGATTTGATCCTCAGCTCAATTCCAATCAGTGGCTCTCTAATGGAGCAATAAGACGATAACTAGGTACTTCCAGTAAAAGGAGTTTCTTGACAAATCCGCTAAAACTTCTTACTCTAAGTCTTTGACTCAGAACAAGGATAAGTGTATTAAGATTAAGACATATTTCTAGTTTTCCTTGATGGCGAGGTCAGTCCTACGTTGGGTATCTGATTTCTTACTTGGGGTGGTAGCTGAGCTTCTTATTGACTTTTTTTTTTTATCTTCCTTGTTAGAATGTGCTGAAGTGTCAGCATGAATGGATGGGGGTGCTGCTGTGTTGGCCGTCTTTACACTGATCCAGCCTGACATTACGTCAGTAGAGTTCTTGTTTGTCATGTCTGAGATGAATCTTTAACCTTAACTTAACTTTCAGCAGCTATCATAGTTTAAATGTTTCTGTGTTTAGGCTAAAACGGATTATAGTGATGTTATGTTTACGGCCTTTCCTGAGGCTTATGTTCATTCTTCTATGGTTGCGCCACAGTGGTTATCCTTAACGCCAAGGCCTCCCACATGTATGTCCAGGTCTTTTATAATATTTCCTGTTAACACCATGTGCCCACTGCCCCCACCCCCGTCTGTCCCTCCTCCCAGTTTGTGAAATGTGGCTATGCTGGCTCCAACTTCCCTGAGCACATCTTCCCAGCCCTGGTGGGTAGGCCCATCATCCGCTCTACAGCCAAAGTGGGCAACATCGAGATCAAGGTACAGCGCTCCCTACAAGTAGTCGCCTGCTACTTGCCTTGGCTACTTCCTTTTCTTTGGTATTCTTCTTTGTTTTTTTTTCCTTTCATGTGGCAAAACTATGACTTCCAGAACGTTCCTCCAGAACTCAAGTATTGCCATCAGATATTGTTAGAGCTTCACTTTGGTGCCTTGACTGTGAATAACATGTTCATTTGTAATACATGCAACTGTAAATGACTACTGTGCCATACATTTTTGGCTGTAGGGTTTAAAAAATGAAAGCAGAGAATCTGCACTTTGTTAAACAAGACTGCGGCCTCTAATCTAAGCAGGTCATTCAGAAGGTGGGTTTTTTTTTTTTTGCAACTCCATTGCATACAAATGGGTAATTGACTGGATCAGGCAGGCTTTCACACCCAGATTTATTATATCAAAGCTGACCTGGGTGTGGGAAGAAGAATGACAAGGAAATGGGTTAACAAACATAAAAAAAGTGTGTGGTATGGCAGCATTATCAGGTACCTGCCAGGTCTCCGCTTCAAACAGAGCCGGCTGCCCAATAAGCCAAGGAGCTCAGCTTCCTCTCGCTTCCTCATCTCAGCAACAGTCACTAAGCAGACAGGCTCCAGGGAAAAGGAAATCGCTCAAAAACAAACCAACCTTCAGGTTCAGCACTGGGAGGTGCCTGCGCAGTGATTCCAGATCATTGTAGTGTTTGTATTCTGTCTGCCACTCTTCACCTTAATGGCTTCCCGGACTCACGATACGAAACATTCTGGATTATTAAACGCCCCTGGTTTTTTTATTTGTGTCGTACTTCCAATTATAACGAGACTTGGGCAGACAAGTATGGTGCTTCGGTGAATAATATGCTCCCATTGCGCCAGATGTGGGCAGTTCCAAGGCAGAGAGGAATACACAATTCCCATACTTGTGTTCCAATCACTTTTATCTCAGAACTGCTTACATGGCTTTCAAAAAGACCCATATGTACAGCTGTGTGACTGATATTAAATGATACAGCAGTAGTTTCTGTTGTGGGATTGTAACCCAGCCTGTGCTGGGTCACATCACTGCTTTGTTTCCCACTGTCCCTGCCTCGTCTGTGACATCTCTGCCTTCTCTTTCTCCGTCTCTGTCTGCCGTTTGAGGTAGAATAGCAAAAAGATGGTAAGTGTGAATTGTTCTGTGAATGTGTGTGTGGTCTCCACCCTCTCCCTTGTCTGCCCGGGGACAGGAACATGCCTGGCTTTAATAAGACTCTTCTTCTGTTTTCCTTTTATTATAACGATGCCTTTATTTTACTGTGTGCAAAATTTGTCTTGACTAGAGTGCCATCTGTCCCTAACTGTCAAACTGTATTTTGGGTTTTGCAGCGTTTTTTTTTTTTTTTTGGGCTTGGCTGAACTTTACTTAACCCTGCACTTGTGGGTTGCACAGCCAGCAGTGGCGTAGGCCTTGTATCCGGGGAGAAGAGACATGTCAGAGTTACACGAGCCCTTATTCGGTGCCTTAATTTGGCTTTGTGGAAGCCGAGACGAGTGTGGAAGTTGATGACCAAGGGAAGGTATGCAAATAATAATAGCAGTGGCAGATCTGCCTTGCGTCCAGTACTGCGGCAGACGCATGGATTATTAAGGGTATTGTTAATTATGTAGTGTTTTAGGGGACTGTAAAGTTTCAGACGCTGCAGAGGCATTATAGCAAAGTGTTGGTGTGTGTGAACATAAAGGATGGAAAAACACAAACAGTGGCAAACGGTTGATTAAAAATACAATGATGTTCTTTGGATGTGAATGAGTTTTAGTAATACAGGGTTGGTAAGTTGAGGGAAAATGAAGTAGTTAAGTTTAAGGTGACTCAAAAGCCAGCTTTAAAAATTATGTAAGAATCGATTTAAGTTTTGGTTTGTGAGCTCATTCTACAGTGCCCTTCCGATAAAATGTCGTGGGAGACTTATGAACTAATGCTTTGGGCAGTAAAAACCAATAACACAATAATCTGAAATGTTAACTGGACAGCAACCTGTGTAAGGCTGGATTGATGTCCTCTAGTTTCTTTTTATCAATGACTGACTGCATTTTAAACAAGTTGAATCCATCTGGTTAATATAATCTGGTGTCCTTGCCTAGATAGGAACTGAAGTCCAGGCTAAATTTGATAAAGTACATGAATATTTTTACCTTTCGTCTTTATCGCACTGAAACAGGAAAAGCCAAATATGAAGCATGTTCATTGTGAAAAGATGATTCTTTAACTCTGTGTTAGTAGTTTCTGATGTTAAACATTTGTAACTTGGAAAACAGACATCCAGGTGTGGATTTCTGGTGTCAGTCACTATGCAGCAGGGCTGCTCAGAGTGCAGAGCTTCAGCTTTCAAAGTAACCATCAGGAGTTTAGTAGGTGAGTGGTTCTAAGCCCAGTCCCCAGTCCTCAGCCAGTCTGCATTTTTGTTTGAGTCCATTCCCTGCATTCCTGAGCATGGAATAGCTTGGCAATTAGTCAGCAAGTCAGATCAAGTGTGTAAATGTTTGGACAGAACAAAAATTTGGAATATCTTTGGGGGGGGGCTGAGGTCTTTGAGAACTACTGAACCACTTGTACACAGTCAGTCATACATTTCAGACACAAGAGGGGGTTGTGGAGTGCTTTTTAAGGTACAACCGGACGTGAAATGTGTAAGTGGGGTGCAACTGCAGCCAGATGCACCCATATATGTGCCGTTTCTTTACGGTGGGGGTGGGGGGTTGGGTGGCTGAGTGTGTGGGAGGGATTTAACTACACCGCAAAACTGCAAGGGAGTGGCTTGACGTTTTGGAAGCTACTACTAACAGTGCATGGGCAGCATGCTGGGCTGTGTGATCTGCTCTTGTTCGCTCGTCAGGGGCCTGGGATGGCCCTGTTGTCACCTCAGCAGAGAGCGGGCAAAGAGGGTAACTGGGCACAGGGAAGTACCTGTCCTGCCAGCCAGTCCAATTACCAGGCAATTTGGCACAGTGATGCCCACTGGCAGTGTGGACTGCTACACTGTTTACATCTCTGTCGAGCAAAAGTTTGCCAGATTTGATGTGGGTCGACTATATGTGTCACCTCAGAGGAGATAAACAACAGTCTCTGCATACTATGGTAGCCGTACTGCTCATGTCTCCATTTGTAGTATCCAAACATTCCTGGTTGGACGGTTTACTTCTCACCAGTGTCGCCCACAACATCGCAACCAGGTAATTGCTGTTACGATTGAAAGCATGACTCCACCCCTCCATTGTCATCCTCTAATAGTCCTGACAGCTTGTCCAAAGTAGCCAAGCTGTGGCTGTTACCGGTAAACGGCGACCAGTGTTTGCTCTTTAATGACGATGGGTGAACCTGTGAAATGGCCGTTTAACAGAGAACAAGAATGTCTTTGTCATTTTACAAGGAGCAAGTCCAGTGAAATTTCAGTCTTTGCATTTCCCATCTTGCTCTTCTGTGGTATCCTGAGACCGTTTCTCTGGTGCTCTTGGAGCAGTTGGGGTTAAGTGGATTTGCTCAAGGTGACGTCTGACCTCTGACGTCCCAGGACTTGATGGTGGGAGATGAGGCGAGTGAGCTGCGGTCCATGCTGGAGGTGAACTACCCCATGGAGAACGGCATCGTGCGGAACTGGGACGACATGAAGCACCTGTGGGACTACACCTTTGGGCCCGAGAAGCTCAACATCGAGTCGCGCAACTGCAAGATCCTCCTCACAGAGCCGCCCATGAACCCCACCAAGAACAGGGAGAAGATCATCGAGGTGAGTCCCACCTGTAGGAAAAATACTGTTACGGAGCTACAAAACGAATACCTTAGCTGAATACCTTAGAGGTCGACATAGTTAAAAGCTATGGTGTTTCCATGTCTTGTCAGTTTTAAATAATAGTTGGGTTGTTGATGTATGTAAGTAGTGTTGAAAGACAATGCCAGGGGATTCTAATATTTACATCCATGTGCTGCTCCTGGTGTTTGGGCTCCCTAACCCCTTGACTGGTAGGGTCTCCAGCCATGTCTGATGGGGAGGCATAATTTCCTTTCATATATTTCCTGGTTGGGTTTCTGCATCTAAACTACAGCATCCATGGTGATAAGCCAGTCTTTTACTTATGCCCCACACATGCTTATGAATGATAAAAACAGCCATGGTTTTAGGAGGGTGGGGGGAAGCCATAAGTGCGCGGCTCTCTTTGCAACCCTGGTGTGTCCTTCTCAGCCATCTTTGTTAGGGGCACCTTGGAGACCAAATTGCGTCATAGGAAACGGAAGTAACCTGCTGCTTAACCTTTGCTGGCCCTGTCTGACAAGAACAGTACGTGCATGCACATTTTTTTCCACACTGTCATCTGCCATTTGCTGAGCTGTGTACCCCCCCCCCCCTAATTTTCTACAGGTCATGTTTGAGACCTATCAGTTCTCAGGGGTTTACATTGCAATCCAGGCAGTGCTGACACTCTATGCGCAAGGTAAGTAACCTGACCCCCCCCATAACGTCACCCTTGCCAACCATGCTGATTTCCTGCCAACAATAAACTTTTGCCTTGCATTGATTTGATAAAATTTTGTTTCACTTGCAGCATTTCATGTTTTGTAAAAGTTTAAAGGTGCTGTTAGGTCAATGCTCTAATTATTTCTCATTTTACTGCAGCATGTTTTGTCAGCTTAGGAGCAGGTGAAGCTCACCTCGCACAAAATCTATCTGAAACAAAATAAATATTACGTAGCCAAATGGGCTTTTTGTGAGGACGGTTGTATTTGACAAACCCTGACAGGTCCATCGTAGTTCACAAACATGGCAGGTTTGGTTCAGCTCACTTGGCATCACGGCCGAAGCATCAGTCTGATACGGATGCACGCGGTGGTTAAGGTGCCCTGTGCTGTTGTCGTGGTTTTGGCTCATCTGTCGAGCACAAAAAGCTGATAATTTGGTGCAGATGGCTAAGTGAGCTGTGTTTGGGAACATGCTGACCTGCCATGTGGTCAGTAATGGTTGAGGAGCGGGGGGCGCTGGCGGGGAGGCCTGGCGAGCGGGGGCTGCCCTGCGGTGCTTCAGTGTGCCGTCGTCCCACTTCCAGGTCTGCTGACCGGTGTGGTTGTGGACTCTGGCGATGGTGTGACTCACATCTGCCCCGTTTACGAGGGCTTCTCCCTGCCTCACCTGACCCGGCGGCTGGACATCGCTGGAAGGGACATAACCCGGTACTTGATCAAGGTGCCTGTTCTCTACTTGTCCGTCCTGTCTGCCAGCCATCTTGTCCGGCGTGGAATCTCTCCGAAGCGGTCGTTGAAGGCTGACCCTCTCTCCTTCATAGCTGTTGTTGCTGAGGGGCTACGCCTTCAACCACTCGGCCGACTTTGAGACGGTGCGCATGATGAAGGAGAAGCTCTGCTACGTGGGCTACAACATCGAGCAGGAGCAGAAGCTGGCTCTGGAGACCACAGTGCTGGTGGAGTCCTACACGGTTGGTCTGGAACAACCTCCATCACCAACAGCATGCAGAAAAACCTTTAAATAAATGTTCAGGTTCATAACGTTCTTAAGCTTGTGTGTAGTGTACAGTTCTGACGATCTTCCCCAAAAAGTTCTAAACTGATTATGCAGGCATCCATGGGCTCAGGTATGGCTTCTGCATTCTGAAAATGACCGTTTTAGTTGACATTCAATGGAAAGTGGAGAGGGGAGGGGACCCTTGCTCTTTTATAACCTGCATCAAAAGTGGGGTGGATTCAGAATGGGTTTCCCAAGGCCTCTTCGGGACACAGTGGTGTGCAGTTTGTAGGGATGGCTATGAGTTGGCTGACCAATGAGAGTAGTTCTCATGCCCGCCCTCTCGGAATCCCCGCTTCCCATTTGGTGTGGCTTAACCTTTGACAGCCAGCGACCCCCGTGACTCCTCCTCTGTGTGCTTTTCTTTCCAAGGTGGGGGAAGAATGGTCCAACAAGGGCAGCACTATAGCAGGCAGGCAGGCAGGCAGGCTAAGCGGCACGTCGCGTCATTTCCCACATGGCCGCAGTCCCGCACGCCCTGACCCGATTTCACTTTCCTACCCCGGACTTCAGACGTCCAGCCGTCAATGGGCTCTTTATGCCCTCCCACACAATGTTTCCGGCACTTTCTTCGGTGTGCGTTCAGTCATGAACGTCGTTCCTGGCCAAAAGACCCAGTGGTTTCACTCTACAAAGTTGGAATTATAAGGCCTACACAGTTTCTGACTTGTGCAAAATAAATAAATATATATATATTTATATATATATCACTATCTGTTCGTACAGTGACTTATTGGTGAAAGAATACAGATTAATAAACTCTCTAAAGAATGCAACAGGAGTCTTTTGTAGGATTTGATTTTTTTTTTTTTTTAGACCTAAATTTGGGCCCTTAATTACTATGCCACCAACTGGGCACATAAGGACAGTGCAGCAGGTTTTTCTTGTTTTGGTTCGCTTCACTGAGGAATGAGCCCATGACTTCCGTTCCCTGAGGTCCTGCCACGTGAGCTCGGCTGTTGAATTCGTGTTGCCTGGCGAGCACCTCCACACTGACATCACTCCGCTATCCTTCATGTGAGCCCCTCCGCTTGCTCTGCTGTCCCCTAGCTCCCTGACGGCAGGGTCATCAAGGTCGGCGGCGAGAGGTTTGAGGCGCCCGAGGCCCTCTTCCAGCCCCACCTGATCAACGTGGAGGGCGTGGGCGTGGCCGAGTTGCTCTTCAACACCATCCAGGCGGCCGACATCGACACCAGGTGATTTCACCCCCTCCAAGCGCTTGCCATAGGGTGGATCTGGTCATATGATCGGCGACATCACATTCCCCTCTGTGCATAGCCTCTTGTGGTTTACCGGGACATCGTCAATTACCCATGGTAGCTATGTGTGGGTGTGTGTGTGCTTGTGAAGCTGTGTTTGTGTCTTGGCAGCCCATGTGTGTATGATTGCACTATGTAAGGGGGTGACCTCCCACCTCCTCTCCCATTTGCAGGGCGGAGTTCTACAAACACATCGTGCTGTCAGGTGGGTCCACGATGTATCCTGGACTTCCCTCACGGCTGGAGCGTGAGCTAAAGCAGCTCTACTTGGAGCGTGTGCTGAAGGGTGACGTGGACAAGCTGTCGGTGAGTATGACTTCTGGGTTTGTGTCAATGAACGTACAGTGGAGTTTAGTGTGTCGGCAAGCTGCAGTGTGGACCTCTGGCCAGCAGATGGAGACGAGTCCCAGTTTTGGCCCCTTCACTCAACAGCAGCCTGGTATAGAGAAACAATGACCCTGTTGCTTTACACACACGTGCCCCGCAGGCTTACAGGGATCTGGATCTGGCATGAATTTAAAGCGGGCTGGGACACACGTGTGGGGGCAGGACAGTCCCATGACTCTGCACCCAAAATCTGGCCAGAGGGACCTCACATTAGCCTTGGTCTCTGGGTCCTGTGAATTGTTACAAGCTGATTTATCAATGGGAAATTAACGCATATCAATGTCAAGGAAGTTGAAAGCTAAGTGGCTAATCAGAGCTTTGTTTAAGCCAGTAGAAGTGGGCGTTGAGCCGAAAGGCCTTTTTGAGACATGGCTGTCCCTGTTATATTTGCACTGGATAATCCAACCTTTTGGCCAGTTGTTACAGACTTCATTTGGGCAAACATAAGGGGAGATCAGACACTGTAAAATTGCAGATGTTTCCCCTTTGTTGACAGAATAATACACTGTCTTTTAATCGCCATTTTCCTCTGCCGTTATCGTGGGACATGGATAAATCTTTTCCCTTTCTGTCCATACCATCCCGCACCCCCGCGCGGCGGGGGGGGGGGGGGGGGGGGGGGG
>JABFEA020000067.1:7153678-7174358 GCA_019775915.2 Cyphomyrus plagiostoma | reverse complement strand
GGCCCGGGGGGGGGGGGGGGGCCCGGGGGGGGGGGGGGGGGGGGCCAAGGCCCAGGTATCGATGGCAGGGCCCTGTGGACTCACGGCTCGTTTTTCTGATGCCCCCGCTGCCTAAGCAAGAAAAACGGAGGACGACCTGAAATCGATTCTCGCAGACTGGTCCGGGGTGGCCGCAGGCGACCTTGATCTGGCTCCACTGAGCCACGTAAATCCGAGAGCGCGGGCTGAGGCGGCTCCAACGACACTGATACGCCAATCAATTCCAGCGAGCTGCCGTTTAGTGCCAGACACCTCCAGGATCCCACTGGTTTCACAGACTCCCTTGTGTTTGCCGGTAAACGCTTTGAGAAACCGTGGAAACGTTCCCTTGGTTACCAAAAAAAAAAAAAAAAAAAAACATTTTTTATTTATATATATATTATTTATATATTATTTTTTTCTTTTAACACACACACACACACACACACACACACACACACACACACACACACACACACACACACACACACAGTAATATCCAGACCATGGGGAAGTCACGTACCTCACTGCATACTGAATGTTACCAAAATAGAAAAGACAAAGAAAATCGATGCTTTATACCATGACTCTGAAACGTCTATCAAAGACGCCGGCTAATTTCACTCATCTGGCTCGAACAATTACATTAGTCACATCTGAACAAGCCTCCGGATGTTACAGCCGTTCGTAGTTTTTTTCTGGATATGTCGAGATACCTCAGCTTTTGCTAAACTCAAAAGATTAGCCCGATTTCCTTGTACGCAACACTGAGGAAACGTTTATATTTTTAAGCATTGGAAGGCAATCTGGAAAACTGGTCATTTCACTAACAGAAGCAATATACACCAATACAAAATTATTATTATTTTTTTTTAAAAAAAGGCTATTGTCATCAAAGGGCTGAGGAAGACTGAGAAGTGCTACGTGTAAAAAGTCTGACTAAAGATGGGATGTGGAAAGTCGAGACACTGAAATAAACTTCAGATCCAGAGTCTCTATAGTGCTGTTTGAGCAGAAGAATCCCTGAACTGCTGCAGCTGTGAAAATAAGGAAAAGTCACTTTGGACAAAAGCACCAGCCAAGTCACCAATTCACTAAGATATACGCCACATCTACAGCAGAGAGAAGCTTTTACCATTGTTCAGTGAAATGCTGGTGAACCACAGCTTAATATTACCAAGATGGCAGTTGAACAGGTGTGCAGAACATATTTAACTACCCCCCCCCCCCAAAACAGACATTTTTTTGTATTTTAATATAAACAAGTTTACCCCTATGGACGAAAACTTAAACTAGGTTGTCAAACTAAGAATAGACAGCCAAAAAAACTAAAATAAAAATAGCAACCATATTTCACAAAATTAAATGTAATATACAAACAATTTAAGCATGCCTGCTTAGCTGGAGTAGGTTGGATTTAGAAAGTGTTGTGGTGGCAACACAAAAAAGAAAACAGGATTCCTGGTAATAACCGTTGTCAGTTTCTTCATAGGATTACGGTTGTAAGGCCTCTTTGGTGGTGTGACCACATTATCTTCTGCTACATTCTGATTGGTTATATATAAAAAAATGATAAATTAGGCATCGCTACCAGCACCTTTAAATTTGTTTCTTTCAGCTGTCTTGCGGCCTCAGCAACACAATTAGCAGTCTTTCAAGACCAACAAAGTGGCCAGCTAAGAAAAGAACTCTATTCTGCTCATTTGGCGATGTCAATGGATATTAAACCAAATGTAACCACTCAGGACTATCACAGAATCTCTTCATTAAAATGCATTTATATTTAAAAGTGAGAGAAAAGTACATACGCTGATAAAGTACTTTGTATTCCTCCAATATATAAAATACATTTTCTGCAACACATACTTATGTAAATTAAAATTAGACTAGCATGTACTGGTAAAGAACCAAGTCTTCCGTTGTTGGCATATAAATATGTGGAGATGACACATTAATATAACATGGAAGTAACCTTTGAGCGAGAGTAGAGTTCACATTGATTAAAGTCAATTCGTTCTGTTTCTCTTTGGAGTTCATTGTGTGTACATTACAGGTAAGATAATGACATGCTTATCTTTACTGTTGGAGTGAGGAAATTACTATTCTGAAATTACCTGTCACATTCTTTCATTTTTGCCATGTTTTTATATACAATGCATTCAGAATTTATTCAAACCCCTTCACCTTTTCACATTTTATGTTGCAACCTTAGGCTAAAAACATTTGGATTAATCTTTTCTCTTCATACACCTTCACACAATATCCCACCGTGACAATGAGCAAAAAGCGGCCCTTTGAAATTTTTGGCATATTTATTAAAGTAAAAAAAACAAGCCATCACATAAGTATTCAGACCCTTTACTCCATCTTTAGTTGACGCGCATCTGACAGCGCTTGCAGCCTTAAGTCTTGGGTATGACAAGACCGGCTTTGCGCACCTCGATCTGTGGATATTCTGCCCTCCTACACTGCGGATCCTCTCAAGCTCTGTCGTTTTGGATGGGGACTGTCTGTAGACGGCTATTTTCAGGTCTCTCCAGAGAAGTTTGACTGGGTTCAAGTCCAGCCTCCGGCTGAACCACTGAAGGACGTTCCGAGTCGCCTCTAAGCTGATTCTGCATGGTCTCCGCTTTGCGCTTAGGGTCAGTGTCCTGTTGGAAGGTGAACCTTCAGCACAGTCAGGCTTCCTGTACGTTGTTCTACTCTGCATTCCCTTGACTATGACTAGTCTCTCAGTCCCTGCCTACGAAGAATATGACCACAGCATGATCCCCCCTCCATACTGTCCCACACGGGATGGTACTGTGTAAGCAATAAGCTTCACCTGATTTCATCCAGACATTCAGTTAGAATTGAGGCCAAACAGTTCATGGGTTCTGCCAGACCAAAGAATCCCCCCACCCCCCCTCACAGTCTGAAAGTCCTTCAGATGCCTTTTTGCAAACTCTGAGTGGCCTTTCATTGGTCTTTTCCTGAAAACAGGCTTCAGTCCCTTTACTCGGCCATGAAGCCCCGATCAGTACGGTGTGCAGTGCTGTCCTGATGGAAGGTTTTCTAATCGCCGTACAGGACTTTTTTAGCTCAGCCAGAGTGACCATCAGGTTTCTCAGTTACCACTAGTACCAAAGGCCCTTCTCCACGAACTGCTCAGTGTCTTGGAAGGGGCTTGACTGGGGGCACCATCAAGAAGATTAAGAGCCCCTGAGAGATAGAGGCCCTAAAACAATTGAACATAATTGGATTGGTCCGGGTTGGGGGTCCGAATATGGTCACGGGGCCCAAAAGCTATAGAGGAGCTTCATGACTGTTCCAAAATTCTTCCATTTAAAAATTATCAGATACACAGTACTCTTGGGCACAGTGCTATATGGAAACTGAAAGTTTTGCAACCTTACTCATATCTGTACCTCAACACAATCCTGTCTCAGAGTTCTTCAGTCTCATGGCTTGGTTTTTGCTCTGATATACATTGCTAGCCGTGTGTGTTGTATTGACAAGTGTGTACTTTTCCAAATCATGTCTAAATCAATTGAACTAGCCACAAGTGGACTCCAAACAAGGTTCAGAAACATCTCAAAGTTCATCAATAAAAACGGGCCACAGCTTAACTTATTTTTTAATAAACTTGCCAACATTTCTAAAATCCAGTTTTCACTTTGTCATAATGCCGTAGAGTGCAAATTGACACGGGGAAGGAAATGAATTCAAACATTTTTAGCATAAGGCTGCAACATAAAATGTAAAAGGATCGTGACTCTTTCTGAATGCACTGTAACCGATGCATGTGAGCTTTAATAAATGAGTTTGCATTTAAACTTTTAAGGGCAAATATAAACACTTCAAAGCAGCCTGTAATATCCTATTGAATTTCGCATCACTGCTCGAGTCATCCGTGTAGAAAGCAGAGAAAGTCACACGTCGGCGTGAGACGAGGCTGCGGCGCGGTTTCCTGCAGCCATGAGCCCTGCTTCGGGATACCTACGTCTATCTCTGAGATCACAACTGTAAAAATGAAAATAACTGATGAACACGAGAGCGATTATTCTAAGATTATTCTAACGGTAATTTCTGCTCCCTTTGTGGACCAGGCAAACCACACTATTTGATAACGACGCCGGTGAGGCGTATCGTATAATGTTAATCTAAACACGATATCTGGTGTCGTAATGGCATAGAAATAGACATAGACATCCTATTACTGCGCACTCGGACCCGCCGATTGAAAGCGGACATATAAGCCTTTGCATTTTGTCTCGCTGACCCATTTGCAGGTGACACCGGCTCCACTTTAAATCCCTTTTAGATCAGACAGCCTGATTTAAGTTTATGAATGGAGCGGCGTTATGGGACTATTCCCATCTTCACAATTCAGCATTTTGTGTCCCACATCACTCGCATTTGCCCCTTATGCGGCCTGCCAGGCACACGGGTAGTACGGTTATTGCAACGTCAAGATATTTTTTTCGCTCGTCTGCAACGCCCTATTTATACAGATAAGGCCGACTGACGTTATTTCAAGACATAATTTAAGAGATCGCCCGTGCACTACATCCCCAGATATAGCCAGATATTTATTCAAGATCATGTGTTTACGTTGCAAAATTAGACAAACCGCTCCGTGTGCCCGGCGGTGTTTCGGCCGCGCGCATTTAAAACTACATATCAGTTTACACAAATCCATTTATAATAGGAAAATAATATAATCCGATTGCCAAATAAATCATATCGGGTATGCAGCTTCCCAAGATGCAAGCCCCCGGTCTCACCCGATTGGTGTTTTTTTTATGAATGAATTGCGGTATGCAAATTAGAGCGATTCAAGAAAAGAAATGGCGGATGTTACATATCAGTCAGTCCGGCCGCACGGCGACTTTCCGGGCGCCCCGGAGCCTGCGGTCCGCAGAAACACCATCATACCTCCACGCCGTAACTCCTCGTTTGCGTTAAACGCCGGAAGGGAGGGATCGCGCGCATTTTTACCTTTAAAAGCCGCGTCACTGGAGAATTTTTCTGTGTTTTTGAATGGCCTATTCAGTTGTAAATCCCTTTTAGAAAATGTTTCCGATCCACCCCACCCCCGTCCCTCCTTCCCTTTCTCGAGACTGAATACGTGAGGGGGCCCATTCTCCCCCCTTTTTCTCCGTGCACTGTCAACGCATACTGCCCATTGCTTTACAACTCAGAAAACAGTGCGGTAACTTGGTCGAACTTCATAATAACGCAATTCCCACCCCCACCGCATGCAGAAAAAAAGTATACACACATGCAAGCAAATATAAAAGCACAAGCGGATAACCCAGTGCAATTTAAAGCATGAAAGAAAAAATTGTCTTTTGATGTACTTACTCGTCTGGGTGTGTTTCTTCGGTCATTTTTTTTCCGTTTCACCTACAGCAGTTTCCCACAGTGAGCATACGCTCCGTGCTCTTCATTTTCCTTGCCGTCTTCACTGCAAACCACCTTCATATCACAGAGTATCCGCTTTTATCCGCGACTGCTTCGCTCCTCTTCGTCTCGGTACCTTTACTTCTTCTCGCTTGAGGGTAATTGATCACGGACGCGCAATACCACCGAATGCGCATATCCAGCCCCCACCCTCCCTCCCAGGTTAACGTCTTCCGACCTCCCCCCTCCTTTTCTTCGCTTCTCAGCCTGTAATTATTATTACGATTATTATTATTATTGTTGTGTTATTATTATTACCGAGATCCGCCGGCTTTGGCTTTGCGCTGATGTCGCGGAAGGTGGCCCCGTACGAGCCCCATCTCCAGTTACTCCATGTTGGATTCTGTAGGCAGCAGCCAGCGCTGAGGAGGAGGAGGAGGAGGAGGGAGGGAGGGAGGGATAATGTGTGTGTGTGCGTGTGTCTGTGTGTGTGTGCGTGCGTGCGTGAGAGAGAGAGAGAGAGAGCGCAGGCGGAAGCCATGACGTCAGCGCAGCAGCCCCTAACGGTGGCCCATGCCGCTGGGGGGGGGGGACAGGGCTGCCTTCCGTGACGGGGAATCACCCCGGCATTTTCTATAACTAACACTCATTTGCATCCATAATCATCATAACTAACATAAATGATTCAAGCGTATTCTTCAACGCAATTAGCACTTCCGTTGCTGAAGGCATTAACGAAACTAGTGCGTGTGCTAGTGTGTAGTTATTATTATTGGCCGACAGACTTTGACTCTGGAAAAGAGTTAGCGAATGGATATACTGTACTGTAACATGTTTTATTACTCAGCCTTAACCGTTACAAGTACCTCTGACCACATGATCAAAGATTGTGCTTACTTCGCACAATTACTTTATTACAAGAATACATTACCAAAAACAAGTCCAACAAAGACTACACATATTACTGGAAGGATAGATCTGCTACATTTAGCTGTTATCCGTTATAAATAGGCCTACAGCATTCAGAGATATTATTAGGAAGATGTTATTGAGCGAATTCATCATTTCATTGATTGGAACATAAGGATAACTCAGGTTTATTAATTGTCATGTGAGAAACCTAAATAAGCATTTCGTTCTCAAAAACAGTTAATTGTCTTTCGCAAAATGGTTGCAGGTAATATACGGTAAACGAACTGGATATACTATGCTATTTTAAGCTTTAAAATGTAGATAGACAAATGTAATTAGATAATTAGGCATTAGTTATTTAGTTAGTTGTTTTGTTTCTAAAAATGCATTAAAATATTCCTAAGAATGCGCTGGCATTCCACCTAGGCCATCCTAGGAGGCAGAGATTCTAGGCACCTAAAGACTTCACACCAACATGAATTACAAAAGTTTAATTTGCCTGTACTTTAACTATTTTGTCTTGTTATTTATTGCATTAATATACAAGCACATTATTATGTCAGACATATAAAGAACACATTTCTGTAACAGCATTCTGACCCTATATATCTTGAAATATTAATTAAATATTCTGAGGAAGAGAGAAAACATGATTGATGAACACGTTTAAGTTTGTGTAATTTATCTCTTGTTGAGAAATGGCTAAAATTCTTGTTTGGTAACCGCAATGATAATTGTAATAGTACATTTCATAGACTGTGCCTGGATACGTGGCTTATGACGCTTGAATTTAGTTTTATGGTTTGTAGCGTCATCTGGTGGTGAAATATGGCCAAGCCGATTAAGGCTTTCCCGGACTGGTGAGCGACTATTTATAACCCCTTGGACTTTATAATGCCCATCTATTAATTGTGGCAGAAATATACGCAAATGCCATAAAGACTAGTATGTATTACAAAAGGTTAATCTGAAACAGAAAAAAAAATCCCAAGGCTAGATTCCTTGTATCAGGTGAAGGACAATGACTCAGCAAGGACTTTATTCATGCATTTAATTATCAGTCATTTTATTAATGCATTATTTATGCTCTAGGAAAATAGATTTAAAACATTGTCCATACCATTTATATTTTATCACAAGCCGATTTTTTCCCCTGGGTTTCAGTTTCAAATCTTCACATTGCCATCCCATTTTATGTCTCAGTCCAGTTTCAGTAAACTCTTTAATTTCTCTTTTCTCCATAGATTTCCTCATGACAGCAGCTTCAGCCACAAATGGATACATCTTGTAATGAGTCAGTTGTGCATTGACTGTAAAAAAACTGCTGAAGTAAAGGGAAATGAGAAGGGAAATTTAGATTGGGCACCTAATCTCTGGGCTTTGATATTTTAGAAGAAATTAAAACAAAAGAAAAAAAGTCACCTTTTTTTAAAAAAAATTACCCATATGGAACAGACCTTATTGAAGCTGATTTCCTCTGTCTCTGGTGTGTATTATACTGTCTCATTCCAAGAGTCATTGGGAAGGAAAAACAGTTTTTTGTTTTTTTTTTTGAAGATTTACCCCCAGCTAATTCATTCTGACATCGAAATCTTTCAATGCTCTGCAAGTCTAAGTTTTTGGCCAAGGAGTCCCAGTGTGATGAGATGGACACAGAAGAACACAAACAGAAATCGCTGTAAGGCTATTGCTGGAAAAGGGAATATTGTTGTGGAATTTATGCAGAACACTGTAAAAGAAAAGCAAAACTATTTCAGGGAAAATCTAATTTTTAAGGCCTCAGAATATTAATTATTTTTTGTTACTCTAGTTTTTGTATTATTATTTATTTAGTGGATATGTTATAGCAATGTACAACTCAGGATCAGACAGTGTCTACGGAAGAGTTGGAGGTTAAGGGCTTTGCTCAAGAGCCCAGTAGCCATATGGCTAAACTGCTGGCCATGGGACCTGAACCCATAACCTTCTGAACATGGGCTCAGACTCTAACTCACTAAGCTATTGTACACCCCTATATGTCTGAGTGGGTGAGAAAATATGTAAATAGGCCAGTGCCAAAGTGACATCGCAACCATGGCTGGACCGTTTATGTTCTAACCTCGATGTTTTCGAGTGAAACCTGTGGCATGTTGTGGACAGGCAGGGATGGGGGTGGGTGCGTGATGGAGCAGCGAGAAGCAAAGGCTTCTTTACACAAGACAGAGACTGAAGTGTAATTCTGTCCTTTAACCTTTTGGGAACCCACAGGCCTGCCCTCTTCTTTAGGATGCAGCCTGAACATACACAGGACTGTTTTAAAGACAGATCTGGCGCCAGCAGAAAATGAATGGGGGGGGGAATTGAAATGCAGAGCGGGGGCAGTGACTTAACCCAAAAGCATTGTGCACATTGCACACGGCTCTATAACTCTAACAAGTGCACATTTCCACCACTTACACACTGGCAGATCAACAAACCCCAGGAAATATGTACCATTCACACACCGTCACACGATAGCGACTCTCTAAGCTTGATTTCAACCAAGCCAACAATCTTCGCCGGCATAAAGCAACTACCTACTTGAAATGCTGCAGGAAAGATGCTAATTCAGAGTCCACCAAACTCAACGCGACCCAACGAGCTCGCGCTACCTTAATTAGCTCGCACTCACCCAGACAACCAATCGAGTGCATTTTGAGGATTTGAAAAGGTAGGCTAGATCGTGACTTTGGATTTAGCAAGTTATGTATTAGTATTTTCAAATGTAAATAAATAAATAAATAAATAAATAGACCTTAATCTTCACTGAGGGGTGGTGGGGTAGTTCACTTGAGGGGGCGACGTCCCCTTATGCCCCCCAGTGGCGCCAGGCCAATTTAAAGAGTTCCCATGGATCCAGATATTTTCCATGGGGAGCCCCAGGTCAAAGGTCATTGTGAAAAATCAGCGAATGTAAACCATGTAGGGTGCCATTTAATTTGCTTTTAGCTAAAATGGAAAAGCATACAGAATAAACTGGACTTGATTTGAAGAAAGAAAAATCCCGGTGACCCCTGACCGCAGCCCAGATTGAGGCCAGTGGGGTTTGCAGAGGGTAAGGCGGAACTCTGTAAGGATGCTGTGATTTTTTTCTCTCTTTTTAGCTTGTGACCTCTGCAAATGGGGCATTAACAGGGAGAACACAAACAATTTCAATTATGATTTTTTTTTTTTGGGGGGGGGGAGGGGAGGAATCAGTTCCCTTGATTAGCATTGTGTTTAGAAAAAAAAAACAGAAATTTGTTCTCACTCAAATCAAACCACCAAGATGGCAGCTGTATACAGCAAAAGTGACAGTTTATAGTGATAATTAAACAACATTCTTCACGTAACTTAAAGGGAGTTTGATAGTTGTAAGTACAGCTGTAGTACAATAGTACAATAGCAAAGGTCATGGTACTTCAGGTCACAGCAGTTAGCATCGCTGTTACGGGGCTGCAAACATTTTTTACTTTATAGGACACCAGATAGAAGACCAGCCTGAATTGCTTCTTTAAGGCCTTCGGTATCACGGAGCCTCCTGGGTTTACTGGGTTTTACATTTTGGCAGAAGTAGACTGACTGAAAGGTGGAAAAAAAGTTTTGATCTTGTTTTTCTGGCAGCTGCTCACAGATTCATGGGCTTTTGGTCTGTTTTTGACGATTCGGGCATTGGTCAGGTGTTCTGAAATTTGCAAGGCATGCTGGGAATATTGTGTGCATCTCATTTTCATTATTAACCAATGGCAGTGGAGCTGTAATGTGACAGCTTGTGAGTCAGTTTGATGTCCAGGTATTTTGAATAGTAATAACAAATAAAAATTGCTAGTTCTGTTATTGGCATTTTCTGAAACATTGTATAAAGTGCAAATTGTGATAAATGTAATTCCTTAGAAGTCACCATATTAGTACTTCTCTATTCTATTCTGGTTGTGCCCTGAGAGGGTGTCACTCATACAGAGCATCAAACAAGGTCCTAATGGGACTGTAATCTCCTTCATACCATGCCCCTACTCTCCTGGACCAGCTGAGTAATGAGACACGTCAGCAGGACCCCCCTCCTCTCTGAAGGCCCCGCCCACTTCCTTTACATGCATTGGGAAAGCTTCAAAATGGCATCGGATATTAAATTTAATTTTGATCTGGGATGTTTAGCTGAACAATTAGCAAAGTTGACCGAAGATCTTTGTGTTTAGGGAGATGGGGGATTCTGATTTTGCACCCTACCAATGCTGACACCAAACCTAACACCTTTCAGTCTTTGCTATTTGCATATTCTTTCAACTGCTGTGTAAACTGTATCTAGGCCAGGGGTACCCAACTCCAGTCCTGGGGGGCCGGAGCCCTGTGTAGCTTAGTTCTTTCCCTGTTCCACCACAAATGATTCAGCTCAAGAGCTGTGTGGTAATTAGCACAAGGGCCTGAATCAGGCGTGTTAAACGAAGGGAAACCAAAGACTGTGCAAGGCTCCAACCTCCCAGGACTGGAGTCTGACACCCCTGATCTAGACTTCTAAAAGGTGCAACACCCATATTATGTCAATAGGGGGAGTCAAAGATCCTTTTCTTGGTCAAAAAAAGTGGCACTAATAGAAAAAGTGTCTGCTTACTTTGACTCCTAATTGAGCCTGATTGGCCTTACAAGGAATCAATCTCCCCCAAGGCCCTGGGGGGCAGTGTGTCCCTTTTGTGCTTGAGGGGGCATTGGCTGGATGAAAATGCACGCCATGGATAAGGGGGCGTACCTGAATCCTCAGAATAGCAAGTAAAGGCCAAACAAAGGTTAACCACTACAGAAGACACTCAGTATCAGTTTTCTACCCAAAATTCCTCACCTCAGGCAGGCATTTTCTACTGTTTTGACTTGTAACAGTATTTAATTGCTAGTGGAAAACAATTTCCCCCGCCAACCAGGTATAAAAATGGTGATATCTGGATGTTTCGCTCTCGAATCAGTTCCTCACTCTGATTTTAATTAGCTTTCTAAGCATTTACTTGCACTTGTCCCTAGACAGCAAACCAGTAATCAAGTACATTTGCAACAGTCCCACTTTGTTGCGGACGCACCATATAATTAATCATTTTTAGGAAATGGTAACCAATCAAGATTTAGCTCTTGAGAGCCCTGGAAAGCTGTAACAATGCAAGCCCATGCAATTTGCTTTTGTGATTGGATGGTATGGTTTGGTTAGTGCAGTGGCCTCATGTCTCCAGCATTAGGGATTTCTGTCCCACCTCTGGATCTCTCTGGGTGGGGCTTGGATCTTCCTGGAATAGATCCCAGCCTTACTCTGATCTAGTACTGGGTTAACAGTTTTGGAAGGTGGAATAATGGTTACATGACTAGAAAAACTGAGATGAACCAGTTAGGAGGACCAAATGCCCTAGAGCTGGGTATCGTTACAACAGACACATAAGGCCTGCATCCATTTCTATTCCTGGTCCAAAACTCTGTCCAGTTGGTTGTGGTTACCGCTACGGCGTCTACGAGTCTGGTGTCCAACAAGTCTGCTTAAGTCAGGGGACCCAGCTTACTCTTGGGTTCTCCAAGAAAATGATGAATTCTTGCACTCTGCCCAGCTTTTCCTCTTCATTTTTTCCACAGTGGTGGATTGTCTTCATTCTACGTAATTAATCGGTTGGCGAGGCCACCTTGGACAACATGTCCAAACGGTAGTGATGCTAAGGTTCAAATCTGCGTGACCCACGTGGTATCTGCTTCCTCATAGGTTCAGATCCAGGCTTCCAAAGCCGTGATTGGTGGGATTTCTGGGTTCTGTCACTCATTTATTAAACTAACCTCTTCCCAATGGAGTTACACCGGGCAGTGATTGGTAGGGCACAGAAAGCCCACCCACTATGCCATCTGTACCACATTAGCCGGCAAAGTTACTGATGCTGTATCGGATGATCCCTGTCTTTTAACTAAATTTTTGAGCAGGCATCAGCGATTTTATCAGTTTTGAATTATATTGATATGCCGAGCAGATACCACAAAGTAATATGTTTGTGAGTTTGGAAAGAAGATAAATCAGAGCCTGGACTCAGATGTATGTGATATCGGTAAGAGTCCCTTAACAATGTTCTTTTTCTGGCTCTGATAGGTTAGGCTTCTGGGCTGGGTATGGATGTTTACACGTACCTTAAAGGGTCCGCTTTACTCTCCTGAGGTGGTCCTCTATGAGTTATGTTTTGTTTGGTGTGAGACATTGTTTTACAGTTTTGAAATAGACAACCAACAGGCATGTTTTCATTATTCTGTCAGTTTCATTTTTAGATGTTATTTAGTTAACAGACGCTTTCATCCAAGGTGACATACTATTGAGAAAGTTGGGGCAGCCAGTCCATGGAGCATGGTGGTTAAAAATCTTGCTCCAATTGCTTTGCTGATTATGGGACTCGAACCAGCAACCTTCTGATCACGGCCACAGTACGCTTTGAGCACCCTACACATTCAGCCACACCCCGCACTGCCCTCACTGCCCCCCCCTTGTCATACCAGTCCTACGTGGGAAAGATTTGCCACACACATGACAGAAATAGTAACCTCTTTGTCTGGCTCAGTGTCTCTGCCGCTCGCATACACGGGCATGCACACACACTCACAGTCAGGCAGAATGCAGAGAGGGAACTGTTCTGAGCGCGCTAACAGACGCCCCTGAGATATGCCAACGAAATCGGTGAACCGTGCCAGCACGCCTCAGAACCCTCAGCCTTTCATCTGAGCACGCCTCAGAAGAACGCGCTCCACCTCTGGCAGTCTCATCAGCGAAGATCAGGAGATCTTTCTGTTTCCACTTCTGACTCTCTTCTGCTTGTTGGGCCCGCCACTATGCGCCTCTCATCTTCCATCACGCGCTCGTAAGACAATCCCGACGAGAAAAATTAGGTGCTTCGTAGATTCCCCTTCCTCATAATTCCCCTCGAGCGGAAAATAATAATTCACATTCTCTTCTTTCACTTATGTTTTCAATCTTCATCATCTTCGTTTTTAGCGAGAGGAAACGCCAGCCAGAAATGCTCCCCTCCTCCCCGTTTCATCCTCTTATTTTCTTAGACAACAAGATCGTGGGCCTAGAATCTGTTCAGCAGAAAGACAATGCATGTGAGAACAATTGAGTAGACCATCCACAGTCCGCTGGACATCAGCGCTTTGGATTATTACAAGAGACTCGTGTCCATTAACTGTGAACTGGCCTCACGGTGAACGAGTCCTTCATCACGGCCCTGTCAGATAACCTCTGCTGGATTCTCACCCCGCTGGGATCGATAGGACAGATGGGAAGACTGGGAAGCTCTTTATCCTAATCTCCTACAGAGAGTGTTCCTGGCCTAGACCTCAGGGGTGTGATTTTCTTTTGCCGGATCGGGACCACGGACGAGGGTGAATCTGTCTCACGTATCAGAGCTCATCCTGTGCAGTAGTCGCCATTGGTTCCACATAATGTGATTCGGCTCAGGGCTAAATGCAATCCCCTTTTCTTCATTGTTGCAGTTCGGTGGGGGTGCGTGGACAGATTTTGATTATATGTCCACCAACGTTTCCTGAGCAGACAAGCCCTGCTGCTGTTCAAAAATGCTTTGCCATCTTATTTCTATATTTTAGCTAAAGAGTTGTGCACTGCACCCTCTGACCTCCATGGTTTTGGGTTCGAGTCCCATCCCCAGGTCTTTCTGACAACTTGTGTGAGTGTGTGACCTTTGATTGGCTGGCATCAGTGTATAGGCTACATCCTGCCTCGTACCCTGTGCTGCCTTGGGTTTGATGCAGGCTTGCAGTCACTCTGTACTGGATGAACGGGACTGTAAAATCTGCTGCCCTCTATATATCAAACTTTGATAACTAAGCAGCCTATTTATTGATATGAAAGCAATGTTCAGGAAGGCAGTAAAGAGTACTTAACACAGGTTAGTGTTGAGGTACTTTAGAAACAAGAAACTTCTAGTTAGTAGGTTAATAATATGATTCTTTGGTGTTGGATCACTTGGTCATATGTGTTGTGTTTGGATACTCCGTGTTAGTCTACTCACCTTCCAAATATTTTTCTTTCTTCTTGGGCATCTACAGGTGTTAAATAAAAGAATTTTTGGGTTTCAGATGTTTGAGGAGGGAAAACCAAGTATTGTGGTTTACTCTGGTTTCTGGCAAAGATGGTTCACTATTCTGTTTTAGTCAGGGCATCAGTACAAGAGGAGAAGCACAGCCCTTTCCCAAAATTGCCAAGGGAATAGGCTTGGTTTACAAAGAGCAGCTCCTGACATCACAGTGTAAAGTGAGGGCTCGCCCCGTGGATGTGGCTGGCTTGCTGGGGAGCCGCTGTGGGCACCAGGGGTGGAGATGCAGGCAGCCCATGGTGGGATGTGGGGCACGAGCCCTCGCAGCATCGCTCCAGGTCAGAGACACCGGGGAGGCTGTGTTCTGTTCAGTCTGCTTTGATTTATGGGAGAGCCTTTAAATCGAGATGCAACCGCGGGGAGAAACAACTAGCCTTCCATTCTGAAATATAAAGTAAACCCAGCAAACCATTTTCAGTATATGGTCACATGTGTATCTCTGTGTGTGGGTAGGTGATTTATGTATTGATTACATTATGGGGACCAAATGTCCACACAGTGTGATTAAAAATCTGTTATTTTGAAGTTGTGGGGACTACCTTTTTAGTCCCCACAAGGGAAAACTAATTTTTATAAAAATCTGTGACTAGTCAAAAAACTAAAAAAGCCAATAGTCTTCTATTTAGTTTGGTTACTTATGGTTACGGTTAGGGCTGGGTAGGGGTTAAGGTTGTCATTGTTGGGATTAGGGTCATGCCTATAGAAATGAGAGGACGGTCCCCACAAAAGATATGAATGCCTGGAGACACGCACACACACACACACGCACTCACGCACACACACACACACACACACACACACGCACTCACACGCACACACACACACACACACACACACACACTCACAAGCACTCACACACACACGCACTCACACGCACATGCATTTGCACACGCACATACACACCCTTACACGCATACACACGCACACGCACACACACTCGCACACGCACATACACACCCTTACACGCACACACACCCGCACACGCACATACACACCCTTACACGCACACACACCCGCACACGCACACACACCCGCACACGCACACACATCTGCAACCTTCCCCTCCAGTAGCTACGTCGCTTTTTGTTTCCACCACATACATTTCACCATAATACCTCAAATACTTTTAAGTCTAGGAGCAAATTTTTTTGTCTGTAAAAACATCCATTACAGGAACTTTCCGGCATCCTCGGGTTTCGTGGCAGGGACGATCATGAAATATGACTTTATTTTTTATGGAGAAATAAGAGTTTGTGCTACTTAACTCACTGGCTCACTAAATTTAGCCGCCAGCAAAGCAATATGTTCACTTTGCATCGTTAAACGCTGGAAAATGAAGACAGAGAGACTTAATATAATAACATAACAAAGGCTTGTGAGGACGGTATTTTTTCCCTTTAAAAAGCTACAGCCGTACATGTATCTGTATTATTTAATACTCAGTGTGCAGGACATTCCTGGACTGTGTGGAAAGAAAGAAAAAAGACCTGAGGGGAAAAAAAATCTAGTTGTTGTCATGCCAATTGTTAATCATGCAGAAAATGCAGAACTTAAATCTGCTTTTGGCTTAATTTGTAATGGGGTCTCTAGGGAGGAGTCTGCGTAGGAGGGGTGGTGGGCTGCAAGGCAGAACCGAAATCAAGGAGCATATGCAAATATGATTCCCCCCCCACATGCACGCACACCACACAGAACCAGAACTGCCTGTAAATCAGTGTCTTCCAATCCGGTCCTCGAGGACTCACAGACAGTTCACGTTTCTGCTCCTCCCCTGCTTCCGGGAGGGAGCAAAAATGTAGACGGTCTGGCAGGGAGCTGAAAGGGAGCAAAGGCATGGACCGTCTGGGGGTCCCCAAGGACCGGATTGGGAAACAGTGAGATAAATGAATGCACTATACAAGCTGTGGGGTTATTCCGTGGAGGACAGGACAGATCTGGTGCCAGATTTATGAATCGCGGTCGGATTCTCGGCTACCACGTTCCTTTGGTCACGTTACCGGGTCACGGGATACCCGTCTCTGAGCGGCCAAGTTAAAAAATATATCTTCCCAAGAGGAAGTGATGTGATGAGGGTCAGGGCATCTCCTGTCATCACTCTAAAAGACATGTTTTTTTTGGAGGGGTGGAATGTGATCGTAAACGTTGAGGCACATTGTGGTCCAGTTATTTTGGCGTTTTTTTTTTTTACTTGCCTGTAGACGACCCATAGTGGGTTGGGGGGCGTGGAGACTGAACGTGGGTCAGCTTTGTTACCGTGACGTTCAGACTTGGACATCAGCCCTAGGTTTAAGGAAGCAGTAGCCGAAAGAGCTTGTAAAGGGTTAACAGGGACGTGACCCCTGGCCCCCAAGCCGGGCCTCAGGCATCCACAGCCAGTCCATGTTTTTGCTCCCGCCGCACTCCCTGCCAGGGAGAAACATAGTTTCATTTCACAAGAGCATAAGCCTATCAGAAGAGCCCTATTGCTGTTAAAAAGCAGCCTCAGGAGATAACATTACAGTAAGTGTATTAAACAGAAACATTCCAATAAACAAGTGTATTATTTGGGGGTGGGGGGTAGATATTCATTATTACAAACGCCGGGCCCCTCGAGGCTGCAGAATGATTTCGGTGCAGCAGACCAACATAGAGCGCAAGAGACGCATTGTGGATAGTGGCTGAGACCTTTCAATAATGGATATGGCGGCTCTTTTAAGCTCTTTGAAATTGCTCTCATTATTAGCAGCCACAATTGGTTTAATACTAGCAGTGACAGACAGGGAAGCCACCAGCTAATTACACAGTTGTGACATTTACCTTTAACGCAAATACGTGAAACATACATATTAATTTACACTATTTAAAGATGCACATGGTGTACTGCAAAGCATGCTGGTAACTGCATAATTAGTCCTGCTGACCAACCCCACGGCATCACATTTATTTCAGCCAATCATGGACAGCGGGCGGGATCTGAACAAACGGAAAAACTCCACCTCGGGGGCCCTGATCAGGCAGTGCGGCGAAACGGTCATCCGATGTCGTACCGCTAAAACGATGTTCATTCTTTCGCTTACGTTTCAAATTTACGGCCAGGGGGCAGATAATTTACACCATCTACTGTTGTATGTGCATAAAGACATTTAAATTCTAGTCCTCAAAATTTTAGATGTATTTTTCTTTTTTTTGGGCCATTACAAATTTATAGATTTAATTCCAGATATTATACCAGTGTGGTAGCATGGCTGTATACATTTTGCAATGGCAGGGTGGGATGGG
This sequence comes from Cyphomyrus plagiostoma, assembly GCA_019775915.2. Taxonomy (NCBI): domain Eukaryota; kingdom Metazoa; phylum Chordata; class Actinopteri; order Osteoglossiformes; family Mormyridae; genus Cyphomyrus; species Cyphomyrus plagiostoma. The sequence goes on along the minus strand of JABFEA020000067.1, from coordinate 7,156,674 downwards.
GTGGGAACAGGAATGTGTTCCAGAAAAAAAACAGTATTACATCATTAAATACACAATAGTGGAGTGGTATAAACTCCACCCAGCCCGAAGCCGTATGCATCCCCAGCTGGTGTAGGCCTTTGCTGTCCCATGATGCACTGCGGTGAGGTTCTGCAGGAAATTCAGGTGATCCAGGTCTCTGTTAAAGTAAAGCTGAAGGGACATTGTAATGGTGGGGGGGGAGTTTGTGGCAATATTACCTGCTATTCAGGGCTTGGGGGGGGGACAAGTGTTGGTGCTAAGAGAACTTGTGCTAAGAGAACTTGGCCACAGAGTGCGATCCTGTGCTCTGGCCTGCTGACAGTGCCACTCGGACCCGCTTTAAATTACTCTTTTCACCGTTAATTGGCAATTACAGGATCATCCCCCCGCCATGCCTGATGGAATGGGGGATAGTGGAAGTGGCCTGCTTTTTAAGGCAGGAAGAGACATCACAGAAATCCTGCTTGGGTGGCTGTTGTCTTACATGGGGAGGGAATTGGCTGTTAATTAGCTGGCTGATCCCGCGGGAAACACTGTGGTTCTGGGTGTGAATGCGAGGGGGTGGGTGCTGATGGCATGGCCCACTTATCATATGGCACCCCCCCCACTGCCATTTCGGAGTCTCACAGGGAGTGTCATCCTTTATGGCGGCAAGAGCCCCTCCCCTTCTGCCTACGGAGATAATTGCTTTGAACCACAGTGCGTGTTGGACGCTGCAACTCTTGCAGACACGCTGGTGTTCCCGTCTTCGCACCCGCTGCCCTGCTGTAGGCTGGTGACCGGGGCTACGACCAATTCCAGACCCTGATTTCATTGTTTTTTAGCTCATTACATCACCGCTGACTGCCCACACTGAGACTCTTGTCTCTTCAATATGGCTGCCCAGTCAGCAGAGCTCATGCCACCCAGAGTGTTTTTGTAAATATTGCTGCGTTCCATTTACATCAAAGGTTGGAAGCTGGAGCTGGGAATTCCAGTACAAGAAGTTGTAAATAAAAGTGCAGCTTTCACTAATGTTGATGAAGGGCGCAGCCCTCTTGAATTCTGAGGTCAAGGTTGCAGACGTGCCTCCATCTTTCTGAGTCGCAATTCCGACTTCAGGAGGCGTGGTAGTTTCAGACTAGGAAGTCGGAAATTCCGACTCCAATGGAGAGCAGCATAAGGTCAGCTGCTCAGAGGGGAGAATGGCTACAGATTCCCCAGGCGACGAGTAGAGGACTCAGTCGCCATCCCAATGTTCAAAATTTTGTTGACAGGTTAAATGGGAACAGATACTGTGATTACCTCCATACTTTTAAGTTTTAGATAAATAAAAACTCCCCAGTGTAAGAACAAATGATTTGCTACATGAGATGCAAGATCACCATTGCCCCAGTCTTTACCCCAATTAGACAAACTAGGTGAGTCAGTGCCCCATTTAAAGCAAAGTGTTTGTAAATGAGAAGCCCCCCCCCACCCCCATACTGAGAAATGTGGTGGGGTGAGGGGGGCAGGGTGGGAATGATCGGGCAGAGGTTTGCGTACGTCGCCTCGCACGCCCATCCATGGTCATGTGACACCCCTTATGCCGCAGGTGGAATGCACAAAGAGGTCGCCTTGTACTGGAGACGGCTGTGACATCAAGGCTCTGGGTGTCTACTGCCTCCATGATGTCGGCGGGGTGGGGGTGGGGGGTCGCTTTCATCTTTTGACACTAATTCATTCAGGTCTCTCCTGTTGCCTCTTTGGAATCATCATTATTATTAACATACAAAAATCACCTTTTCACAAACTGTTTGTTGTCCTTAAATGAAGTCATCATGGAGAGCTGTTTTGAGCTGTTTTGAGCTGTTTTATTTCTCCTTTTGCCAGATGAATCTTTAATGTGCTGCATTTAATCCCACCCTGCCTATGGCTTTTTCACAATGCATCGCTGTTTCATTTCTCTACCTCCTTCAGCTCTCTCTCTCTCTCTTGCTCTCTCTCACGTCCAGATCTGTGTTGTGCAGATACTCCTCCTATGGACAGCAGATCATGCAATATCCCACTTACTAACAAGGCTCAGCACCTGCTAATGAGGACCCCCCCCCCCCAGTGGCTGTGGGGGAAGTCAGGCCAGTTTGGGGAGCTGAAGCCTAGCGTGAGGGGCTTGGGGGGTGGGGGGGGGTGGGACACTGTGGCTTTGTTATTATGTGAGGACCAGGAACATAGATGTTTCAGGCCTGGAAAGGGTAAAAGCCAATGGCTGTGGTCACCTTGGTGGGCGGAGTTGGGTATATCTATGCTCTTCACATCCTTCAAGTAAGTAGAACCAAGCGTGTCCACATCAGAGTCTTTTTTCCGCTCGGTTCTCTTGTCCGTCCAAAAACTAAACGTATTTCAGTGCTCCGCGGCTCTGCCGTGACGCTGTCTTCGCGATTGCTCAGAATTCACGGCTGGAGCATCTAATGTCCATGCTGAGCCGCATGGGGAGTTACCAGGGTAAAGGGCAACTACTAAGATGCTGATACCCCCCCCCCCCCAAAGAGATGTTGGTGCCACATAGTGATTGAGTAAGCAAACGTCCCTGAGGTGAGCCCCTCCACCCCCCTCCTCTCCTGGCAGTCCGTGCTGCCAAAGTCACGACAGAACATGCTCAGATTTTACCTTTTATACGGCGCCACGTCCTGTGTTTATTCTCTCTCGCTTTTTCTGTTCCAATAACAAAGAGGTGAGGGGGTGGATTAGCCGTGTGAGTTCATGAAGGCATCTTGACGGCTGGTGATGGAGGTTATGGACTAGCTGCCAAAGCCTCTTCTTCTGCCCCTGAGCCCCCGGTGATGCTGGTAGGTAGGTAGGTGCCAGACAGGCCCAGATTCAGGGCTCACACGCCCAGGATGCCATTATGTTTTGAGCCAGAGTGGAAGAAACCTGTAGGACGGGGTGCGTGTGGAGGACGGTGGAATTCGGGGGGGGGGTGGGGCGCTGAGACTCCCTGGTTCCCACATAAGTGGGTG
>JABFEA020000067.1:7124311-7135039 GCA_019775915.2 Cyphomyrus plagiostoma | reverse complement strand
ATTAGGCTGCGTGGTTCTCGTGTCTGGGGGTGGGACGCGTGCTATATTGTTCACCGTATCTGTTGACTTTTTCCGCATGCACCGGAGGTCGTCTATGGAGGCCGTGAACTGTCGAGACCCTGCCCACCTGCGCCCATACACCCCACTGCTCCGCCCCCCTCCTCGAGGCCCCCCTCGACCCTCCTCCAGAGATCCTACACCCCCTCTACTCCCCTTCTAAATGTGTTCATTCTCTCCCTGTCGTCCTTTTCCCCCACCCTCTCTGTCTGTCTCCCTCCCTGCCCCCTCCCAAGGCCTCCCCTGGCACACCGCCCCCTGCTGGAAAATGAGAAAGGTAGCTGATGCTGTTCCAGGCACCCACGTTGGTCGGCCCGGCCCTGGCAGCTGTCTCTGATTATAGCCCTCAGCCCATTGCTTGGCTCCCCTCTGCTGGAGCCGATTAAAGCTGAGGGGAGGAAACGTTACCTCTCCAGTAATACACCCCCGCAGCCTACCCCCGGGCGCCTTCTGTCTGGGATAATCGTCGGCACAATATCACTTGATGGTCACAGTGGTGGCATTTACCCTGACAGTGAGGGCGTAAGGTGTGCCACCCCCCCGGTTATAAAATGCCCCCACTGAGCCACACATAGGCATCCCTGATGCAGTGGACCATGCCATGCGGCAGGTGGTGATGGTCGTCGTGGGGGGGGGGCATTAGGGGATGGTTACGTAAACACTCAAGGGGACAGGCTCAGATTTAACGACTAATTAGCCATTGTTTTCCTTTGTTGGCTCTATCCTGCTCTCTCTAAACGCAAGCGCAGCGATGATAATCGGGGAGGGGTGGAGGCGAGAAACACCTTCTCAGTGCTTGTAGGTGAACCGCGTCCCCCTCTTCCATCCCACGGGACCCTGCCCCCCCCCATAGGAGACATTTACGAGATACAGCGGGTCTAGCAAGCCGTGAGCCTTGGAAGCTCTTCGGAACTGGCCGGTTTCTCCAGGGCGGGCCATTTGCTGTGCTGTGTAATGCCTCGCGGTTACTGCAGTGCTCCATCGCCAGGTCACCAGTGCTGCTTCTCGTCGCGACGCCCATTAGACCTTGCTTAACAGGATTTCATCGTCCGGTAATCAAATGAGCCAGGAAGTAGCGTAGGGATGGCAATACGGATTACGGGGTCTAGCAGACCTTCTCGCCCAGCAGTAATTTTACCAATGGTCTTCCAGAATGATGGCTGTTGACTCCATAACTGGACCTCGGGTGATTCCCTGTCATCATACCTGCCCCCCTCCCACCAGCTCCCTCGATGAAATCCTGACTCTAAATAACAGTCCTTCAGGAAAAACAATCACTTTGGTTAGAGAGGTGCTTGTAGAGTCAGTAGCCCAGTGGTTCTTCAGAAGTACCACCCCCCCGCCACCACCCGCCAGCCTGGACGGCCCAGACCCCGCCCGTGTCGCTGCAGATGACAGGTTAGCTGGGAGTCCTGCTGGGCTTCCTCTCAACATGAGGTTAGCTCCGATGTACCAGCAATCAGCAGAGAGCGCACTAAACCCTGACATGAAACCAGCCCTTGCTGTGCTGGATGGCCACAGCGGTATAAATTTCAGGTGATGACTAATCCTGTACGGATGCCCAGATTGTCTGCCTCCCCTGTTCTTCCCACACGTGCTGTTGTTAACGCTGACGGCCACAGATTAACCTCATATTTTTAGCCAATCACAGTGTGCCTTCAACTGAATTCCACCGTTCCCGCGGCGACGGCTTCCACCCGGAATATGTAAATGTAGATGCTGGCGTCTCATCCTCATTGGTGTCAAGGTCGCCGCAGCAACTGGCGTAATGAGGTAGAGACAGTAAGAGAAGTATCTTAGTGGAAATAAATTGATTTTGTCGGTGACGTGTTTACCTCGTCTCGTGTTGCCCTTGTCGTTATCAGGCCTAACCTCTGGAGATATGCTGGTAAATGACGGAGGTGTGTTGTGGGATTACAGCACAATACACCTTGATCAGCCGCGAGCGAACAATGAATTTATCACACGACGAACAAGCAGTCCCATTCAGCCTGTAATTATTGAGGCCTCATTTTGGGTTAATTATTGTCATTAGCATTATGCGTTCGAAGTGAGCACATAATTTAGAGAGGGGTGGGGGGGGGTGTGGGGAAAAGTAGAAGAAAAAGGCACAGATGAGCTTTACAGATGAGCAGATCGTTTGGTTTTCAGAAATTGACAGAAAACAGCAGGGAAACAGCCAAAAAGGGAACAATTATTTTAATGATTCGACTCACACAGATGCCACAAATTAGATTTAGCCCACAGATCCCCTACCGAAAACGATGAGCACTCTTAAACTGAACAGAGACACAACTCGACATCTCCTAGATCTCCTAGTTGCCTGTGTGCACCCACAAAACTTTCTTAGTCCTAGGTGTGGAAATCATTAAAAAAAACTTAGTAGACACATTCATTAAGTAATTCTCCTGCTTTTTTAGGGGTGGGGATGGATTTTGAGCACTCTGATGTCATGCTGTTTGCATGTTTGTCATGTTGGTGTGGGCATCGTGATGATTGGCTCAGGAATTTGCATATTGACTTTTGCCTAGCCATTTGTGGTGCCCCCCCACCCCCGCACCCCCAATTGAATGAGAGCCAGGAGCCAGAATTGCTTCCAAACTCTGTCACACGTAGTAAGTTATCTTCTGGGCGGCCAGCGAGTGTGAATTATGCTTCTGGATCCAGGGGAAAGGGAGGGGCCACATGGGGGGGGTAGCTTTGTTGGCACTGTTGTGGTTCGATTTCTGCCTGGCGAGGCCATAATGCAGACGTGTCGATGTAAGTAATAGCTGCACATGGGCAAAAAGAGTAAAAGGGAGTGATGGGGGAGAGACCTAACCTCTGCTTTGGGGGGAGTAGAGCACCAAGAGAAAAAGCTTGTTAAAATCTTAATAGGAGCTATGAAAGGTTATTGATCATCCTTCCTACCTTGTTTGGGTGACAAACTGAGCATTTATAGGACACATCCACAAGTCTCCAAACTCTCTATAAAACACTACCCTGCCCTACCCACCCCCCCATCAGCTGGACATTGGTACAGGCCCTCAATTGTAATGGAAGCGTTTAGGAACAACAGAAACTTAGCGATGAAGTGCAAGACCATGTAAAGTAACAGCGCGGGGGTTATATAGTGCGTATAAGTCACCAACGCTCTGTTGACTGAGTAACTGTAAACTTCCTCTGGCAGGAACCCCAGCACACAAACTGTGCGGCAGGAGCTTCATGGAATGGGCTTCCATGGCCGAGCAGCTGCATGCAGGCCTCACATCACCGCGTGTGACGCCAGGCGTCGGATGGAGTGGCGTAAAGCACGCTGCCACTGGACCCTGGAGCAGTGGAAGCGCATTTTGTGGAGTGACAAAGCCCTTCTCTGTCTGGCAGTCAGATGGCCGAGCCTGGGTTTGACAGATGCCAGGAGAATGTTACCTGCCCGACTATATTGTGCCAACTGTAAAGTTCTGTGGAGGAGGGATAATGGTATGGGGTTGTTTTTCGGGGGTTGTGCTAGGTGCCTTAGGTTTAACATACCAAGACATTTTGGACATTTCTATGCTGCCAACTTGATGGGGACCGGTTTGGGGAAAGCGGCCCTTTTCTGTTTAAGCGTGACTGTGCCCCAGTGCACAAAGCCAGGCCTTCATATCCAGCACCAGTGCCTGACAGGCTGGCGCAGTGTTTCCCACTCTGGTCCTTAGGGACCGGCAGACAGTCCACATTTTTACTCTCTCCCAGCTGCCTAAAACATGGACTGTCTGTGGGTCCCCAAGGACTGGGTTGGGAAACACTGGCTACCAAGTAGGAAATTTGACCAACGCATGAAATGTAATAACAAGGGAATGAATAGTTTCATGTTAGATACATCTGAGGTACACCTCCCATTCGTACACCTCCCATTCGTACACCTCCCTTTCGTACACCTCCCATTCGTACACCTCCCTTTCGTATACCTCCCATTCGTACACCTCCCTTTCGTACACCTCCCCTTCGTACACCTCCCATTCGTACACCTCCCTTTCATACACCTCCCATTCGTACACCTCCCATTCGTACACCTCCCTTTCGGCAACCCTGCATGAATCCCACCTTGCTCAACAAGCGGCGGTTTCTGTGCGGAAGACATCAGGGAAATTTATGTTTTTGCTATTTAACAGAGCAGTGGATACTTGCTTGGCAAACGTGCTATTTTATCATTAGAACATAGGAACATAAATGGCAATACAATGAAAACTAACAAAAATGACATACTTTCTCCAAAATTTACTGATATCAAGTTAGCTAGAGGAACTTGTATGAAGTTCCCAAACTCCACCTCAGGGGCACTCCGGTATTTGCTACATTTCACCACCTACTCACTTACTTAATCAGCTTAATTAGTCAAATAACTTGAGGTATTGATTAGCCAAATAAGCTGTGCTTTTGGTTAAGTTCCTCAAACACCAGGAGAACAGTAACTACGGTAACTATGAATATCGGGGTGACTCAAGGAGAAGTTTCCAGATGGCTAAGCTGACAAACTTGGACAAACATAAAATCATATTTTTACAGCAATATAAAAATAACCCATAAGCATGATTTGCTTTGGCGGCGAAAGGCTTTAGCACAGTACTGTACGTGCAGTTAGGGCCATTCACTCATCCAGCTCAGACTGATACTGTCATCTTAGCCATCCCCTCCTCCGATTCCCATTCTGCGTTTGTGAGCTTATTTCTAAGCCCAGAATTGTTTTTATCTTGCTCCCTCCCGACCTACCTACCGATTTATTCTTTTTATTCTTTACCTACTGGGGGTAGCTTTCCCGCAAGCTTTGTAACACTAAGTTGTTCGTTATCTTGCACAATAATACAAAAATAAAGTTTACTCACTGGTACATACACAAGGTCAATTTATACATCCGCCATTTGAAGTAAATCTGTTATGTAATTATTCATGTTTTGTTGGAATAAATGACATCCATGTGTTGTATGATTTCATTGAATTGAAATGAATTAAATTCTTCTTACCATCATTTCAATTCAACATCTTACAGGGTGTGAGCAAGTCAATTCCACATGCAGTTCATAAATCCTGAACCCTGGTAGGCTACATAACTAATTAACCAATCAAACTTGCTATGTGTTCAGTCACATCTTTTGAACTGGGAATGTGAATCACCCCTCACGACCAGCAATGGTAGAGAAGTCAACAGAAGACCCCTTTTGAGGCGACGCTGTCTAGGAAACCAAGTTGCTTTTACAGGTGGCCATGAACCACTTAGACCATCTCATTAGTGAACAATTCATAGAGAAATACTGGCTGGCCTGGGGTGAAATAATCAGCCTCCTTGATCTGATGCAGGATAAATCGATAAGAGGAACATACCGGAATTTTGCCCTCAGTGCACCGTGCAGCTTCTGACAGCTCTCTGCTTCTACGCCACTGGTGGATTCCTGCAGACCTACTGATGCACGTGGCCTCAGCAAGGCTGCTCCATCCTGCATCTGTGCATTGATCGTATTTATGTTACACCGTGCGCACAACTACATACAATCTCCAGCAGGAGGGGATGCCTTGCGTGACAAAAAGTGGCTCAACCTTATTCATATTTACAGCCCCTTGAATCCCACCTGCACCTGTCATATAGGGTTCTTGGTCTTAGGCCTAAATGTCCAAGTAATATGCAGCCATCAAGGGCATTTTAAAGACATTGTCACCATGCGGCCTGGGAATCCACATGATGCTTATATCTGGTCCAGCTTTGGAAAGTGTCAGATGGTAAAGGATAGTGTGTTTGCTGGTGGCTGGTTATAGGGAGACAGCAGGCACCCTCTTAGTGAATACCTGCTGATTCCAGTGTTGAATCCCCAAACCGTGGCTGAGGAAAGATATCACACCACACGCCAAAGAACACGCACTGCTGTAGAGGGTGCATTTGTCTCTGTCTTACTGATGTTATTCACCTTTTTGTAAAAGGCCTCATGGCAATGATGCAATACATATCAATTATTGCAACTGCCTAGAAAAGCGTTCCACAAATTTTATCAGATTTTAGACTTTCCAGAAGAGCCCCCTTTTGCCCCGATGACATCATTGCAGACCCTTACCATTATTTCAATCAGTTTCCAGATGTAGCCCCCTGGAATGCTTCTCCAGTCCTGAAGGAGTTTCCAAAGGTTCCGACCACAAGTTGGCTACCTTGCTCTTACCATTTGACCCAACTCATCCCAAACCAGATCTATAGGGTTTAGGCTGGGGGGCAGGTCATCTGTCACAAGACTCCATCTCTTTCCTTGCTCACAGGATAACACAGTACTTGCGTAACCTCAAGGTGTGATTAGGGTAAAGCAGGGTAAAGCTTGTGGGAAAGCAAATGAGTTTTACTGGGTGTGTCCAGACTTTTGACTAGTACTGTGTCTCTCACCCACTAATGACTCTGTCCCGCTGTATCTCCTTTTGTCTCCAGTATCTTCCCATCTCCTGCTCACTCTACTGCTACATCCTGAGCATCATACATCCCCTTTGGCTTCTCTGCCTTCTGTGGCTACCAGTGTACGTCTGCAAACATCTTCCTCTGCCTGTCATGCTATCAAGCTAGGCTACTTTTAGCACCATCCACAGGCCGCTGTTAGCGCCATCCACAGGCCGCTGTTAGCGCCATAGCTGCTGTTAGCGCCATCCACAGGCTGCTCCCCCTCGCCGCTCCCTCTGTTTTCTCTTTCTTGAACCGAAATTTCCATCTGAAATAATTTCATGAGCATTACATATTGAACTGATTTTCTATTGCAGTTAATAAAAATCCACAGAGAAGTCACATCAAAAGGGTTTTTTTTTGTCATTTTCTCCCAGAAAAATCATGCAGTGCTTTTCTAAACTGACTAATCATGAGTTCATTTTATGTCTTTTGATGTGTGTCTCAGAATGGAAAAAAAAAACAACCAAGAATGAAAGCGGATGGTCAGAAAGACACAATGTGACATGAGCTGAACGCGGCGCAGTGTTTCAGAGACGCTCAGCGTCCCTGAGTGCGGCACGTCCCTTTTCGGTGAGTATGGCGCTGTTTCAGGCTACAAGGAGCCCGGAAGGGCTCTGTGAATGCGCCTCCCTGCCCTTCGGCTTCCGGCGATGCACCAGTGCTGTTAGCGTAGCGTGCTGCGGCTAACGCCAGGCTGCGGGACCCGCGCGCTGCGCAACTGGCCGGACGCCTGGCTACCAAATGCACCATAATGGGTTTTTGATGACAGATTCCACTGGAGCCTATCAGTGTTACACAGAATGGCGCTGAGACAGGTCTGGACCTGGATTTTGGGAATACTGTGCTCATTGTCTGGGATGTGTTTCTCTTTACACTTTACTGGAAGGAAAAAAAAATAAACATTCACGACATTAATATGGTGTTTAATGAACAACGAATGCTCTTATTAATACCCTTTCGATGCGTGACATTTATTTTGCAGATCTCTGACACGTCAGTCATCCGCACGTTTCATGCGAGTGTGTGGACAAATTGGACACTCTGTGTCATGGTGTTCACTGAGATGGGCCACAAGGCTGCAGCACTGCTGATGCACGAGATCAGAAAGAAGCGGAATGCGTTTGGGTATACTAGGGCGCCTTGACAACAGTAACCATGACGCTTATGACTGCATAGTGACACGTGTTTTTTCGTTTGGAGCAGTGCTTCATAACGTCTCGCTGTCAGGCTTTGGTCTCTGATGTTCGGTGTCCCCTCTCTGAAATGTTTCGCCACGCCAGTGTGACAATCCGAGTGAACTCTGACAAGACAAATATCTATAAATTATTTAATGATAGCTCCACTTTTGTAGAATTATTTAAAGTATCATAATTGCATCTCTGCTTCCCAGGACCCGACTCGGTGCTGGTTTCCCTACTGGGAGTGTCGGTAATCACCGAACGGTGTCACGTTCCAGGCTGGGTACAAAAATATCTCCTTAATGACTGGCAAATTGGCCGAAAGCGTTGACCTGGATCTAGACCAAACAGAAGACGGTGTTTTTTCAGACGGGAGTGAAAGCTCCATAAATTGTCACCATATTGCTGCCCCCCCCCCCCCCATTTAACTCTCCAGTGAGTATAAACACAGGATGACGTGCAGGGTGAAATCAAACACCCCTGCAGACCTGCCGCCCCCACCCCACGCTCTTAATGCTTTTATTATTCTTGCACTTGTTTTCACGCCGCAAGATGAGATACGTGCAGTCAGTGTTTACCTTCTTCGTAGCGCGGTACAAAAGGTATAATTAGGATTCATTTAAGTGCATAATGGTACACTAGAGCTGAAAGAAAATGGGGGGGGGCGCACCGCTGGTGCGTCTCCTCATGACAGTCCTTCCGTCTCATTTACCGAGAACATTGCCAGTGAGGAATGAGACATTGGGGCCAAACAGCCACCCTATATTCCTCCTCCTCAGATCCCAAAGAGGGTTACAATTAACCAGCCATTTGCTGAAATCATCTCGGCCCCCTGAAGCTCTCCTCCCCCCCTCCATAAACGCACTGAATTCTCTAGAAAGATTTTTTTTTCTTCCCCTTGCCATGACCCAGAAGGCTAGCAGCTCTTAAAAAAAGGGAGCGTTTCAGCGTAGCGTGTTGGGCAGCAGGTGGCACAGTGATCAAGGAACTGATCCCGAGTAGATTTATTTTGGTGAAATCTGGTTAACTGATCCTGGTAAAAAAAGCTTTCCTTAAATCATGACGAGGCGACCGTTTTGATGGCATGGGGGGGGGGACTCGTCCTCGTGGGACACCGTGAAGCGGTAAAGGGCCAGGACCGTGATTTGTTCCTTTGGTGGAAGTTTGACATCTGGCTCGGCGGCCCGTCAGCAGGGGTGTGGGCCCCCGCCTGTGGTGACATGAGAGCCGGTGGCTGGGTGAGAGATGAGCGCCTTGCACTTGCCAAGCAAAACACGCTTTTCTCCCTCATCAACGCGGCACGTGCCAAAGCGATCATGCCGTCTGCTTTGCTCAGGCTGATTCTTCTTTGGCACATTTTAATATTGTTCTGAGTGTTTGTTATTGTGTTCTGCTTCACATATCCATATGTGCCAAGGTGCCAGGGGTGTATACAAGGGGTGGGGCCACAGGGTCACTGACCCCAGCTGAAAGCTGATTGGCCCCCAGAGTGCCCATCCCCTTTCACTCACCAGTTCAAAACATATCATTGGTTGGCTCCTCTGTATGAATTCTGACTCCTCTGATGCCCCCCCCCCCCACCACCTTTAAAAAAAATTCTAGAATCAGATCCGGAATGTGCCTGCCGTTAATTGCTGGGCTCTTCTTAGCTGCATAAAGAGAAAATCAAAAGCTAAATAAACAAATCGTGAAATCTTATGGATAAATTGTAGCTTGCCAATCACGGTTACACGTCATGCCTTTATTGCAGACAATTTTTAAAAATCCCTCAACACTGAGATGACATTAAGTGTCTCTGATCCTCTGTATCCCAGAACCTCCTAAGTTATTTAATAAAGAAAGATGTGGATGGCTTATAAAAATGTGCCGTTCAGCTATATGACAGATTAATACCAATGTACGCTTGGATAAAGGAATCACATTGGTGATATCTTTCTTTGTATCTGGCATTTCCATGGAAAGCCAGCCCTGATTTTTTTCCTGTCCATCAGTACAGCTGATGGGCCGTGAGGCTGTACTCATAACCGCCACAGTCTTTATCCTGCATTAAAACACAGTCTTTGCAGAAGCAGGAAGCGCAGCTGTGGCAGCATACGTCCTGGATCAGGGCCCCTTCCACGTTGGCAGGGAAACCCCTTAGCTGGCTATCCTGACACGCCCTGGTTCTCTGGGGACTCCCCGGGTGCCAAAGCGTCGATGGTGTTGGAGGATGCCTAGTCCTTCATGATTGTGTGGTTGTGTGGAGGTTTTCAAGCTGCCCAGGAAAGCTGCTGGATCCAGTGGGCATGGTGCACCCCACCAGGGCTCCTGTTGCTGGGTCCATCTTGCCCCCCCACTGTTTAAATTTGAAATACCTTGTGGTGCTGTGCTGTGCTGTGCGCCTGCCCCCCCCCATTCAGGAAATCAATTAGAGCGTGACCCCGAAGCCCTGGAAAGAGTGATCCTTACTGACTCTCATCCTCAAGACCCGTTCTCTGCTTCAGGCCCCGCCCCCAGGCCCTGGAGCTGATTTGGAAGGCCCAGTAATCTAGTGGTATCCAGAGTGGCCTGGTCCTGGTCAGGAGACCAACAGTCCCCACCTAGGACGTTAACTGGCCTTCCAGAGCTGCCCTTTGCTCCTTTTGACCCTGCCTGGAACTTTTAAGGAGGGTGGTTTGGTATCTTTAGCTAAGCGATACTCACTGCATGTTCATATGTCACGTGATACCTCTGTTTAACAGTAATAAGCCACTCTGCTGTTGATCTGATTTTCCACACCTGTGTTTATTTTTCAGGTGAGTTTTGCTCATTTTACAATCTATCCTTTAACTTCAAATCCACCCACCCACCCTCAATGCAGTCTGGCTCTCGACACTTCTTGCTTTCATAGGGGGATCCTAAGCGAGGTTGGGCATCCCTGGGCCACCCCATTTCCTTGGGGGGACAAAAAAATGAGACTCTTTCTTAAGGAATGCTCGAGGGAGCAAACCAGGCAGGCCAGGGATGTGATTCTCGGAGGAAGAATTTCAAATTTCCTAATTGCTCGCTAAGGGCTAACGGGCCTGCACGCTAGGCCCTGGGGGG
>JABFEA020000067.1:7079014-7095406 GCA_019775915.2 Cyphomyrus plagiostoma | reverse complement strand
TTAACTGCTTGTTGCTACGTACGGGGTCTCTGAACTTGAAGGGCCATTACGGCAAATAAAAGGGAGGGGGGTGCTTGTGTCTCTGAGCCCCTCCCTGTGGATGCAATGGGTGTCAACGTGGAGTCCTGAATATTTCTGGGCCCGATTCAGCAGCTCGACTGGCCCTTAGTTCCTACTCCAAGGCATGACTGTTTATCACTGCTATATTTTTGCACCTACGCTGAGGAGAGATGCCGGTGCATCAGACGTGAAGAAAGGAAGGGGGGACACAGGGAAGCAGGCTGCAAGCGAGAGAGAGAGAGTGAGGGATGGAGACAGGAAAAAGAACAAAAAAGAGAGAGGGAGAGAGAGAAAACCGCATGGTTGTGTTAATTCTTCCATATCTAAGCCTCTTTGCAGAAACTCCCTTTGTCTTCAGACCTCAAGTCATTTAAAACTAATCCTATCACTTCAGCTAATCTGAACTCTGGGAGCCACCGGCCTACCTTCCTAAAACCGCCTTTGTTGCTTCCCCAAATAGACGCCGCTAAGTTTTGGTCAAGAGTCACGGCCGGCCTGCTCCCCCCTCTCCTTGGCCGCGCAACCTCTGCCCCCCCCTCCTGACCCCCCAGCTGCCGTGCCCCCCTCCTCTGAATGCCACATTACGCTATAATGAAGTACCCCCGTAAGACACCCCCCTGTCCACTTGGCACTGTGTCAGCCTGAAGTATCACCACTCTCAAGACTTTTCTGGGGACAGTGGTCTGTCCCCGGGTAGCAGCCCCATTTGGGGGTCTGTGGGGGGGTCACTTCATGTTAGACGTTGGTAAGGTCCAAGACTTCTTTATATTTCATTATCAATTCTGACTGGCAGATTGATCTTTTGGTTTCACAGAGTAAAAAAACAGAGCTGGCACATTTCACTGCCAGCACCAGTAATATTAGACAAAAGTATATCGGTTATCAACTGGATTTTCTGCCGGAAAAATAGAAAGTAAAAAATGTATTTATTAAATGTAACTGAAATGCAAAAATTTTTAAAAAATCAATTTGCGCAATTTTTGCTCTGCTACTCCTACCTCTTTTCCTCGCCCCTCCATGCAGATTCCAAGTTAGCAGCTTGTGGTCAAACAATCAGCAAAGCTGTGGCTGTAAAGGTCTCCCCTTGTGTTCGCAAGAAAAGTACCTCGTCAGAAATACGTACTAAAAAAGGGTTCTGGAACTGGCTCAGGGGAACTACAATAGGGCCTAGTTCCTGTGGTGTGAACGCGACAAAATCTTCCTGGTTCTGGAAAAAGGTTCCTTGGGTTCCAGACAAAAGTTCCTGCAGTATGAAAGCGCATAAAATTTAGGGTTTTTTATGCGTGTATTGCAACAGGAAATGATATCACAGTGAGGGGAATCCCTGTGTGTGTGTGTGTGTGTGTGGGGGGGGGGGGGGGGTTGGAGGGGTGGTGCTGCAGAAATGCGGCAGGTGGCAGGGAGACCATAAGCTATGTGAATTCAAAGATCAGCTTGAGGATTTTGGAGAGTGGACATACAGCCCCTGGGGGAGACCTGTTAATTCTACTGTTGAGGGGGGGGGAGGGGTTACTGACCCCCTGTTCTTAGCCTACAGCTCGGGGGCTCCCTGCCAGTAAGCCGGCTCCCTTTCAGGCTGCCTACTGACTTTGACTTCATTTTCTCAGTCCAGTTCACCCCCCGCCCCCCTACCCCTACCACTCTCCACCTGACTGGGGCTCCGAACCAGGAACAGCCAGGATGAGCCACCGATGCTTCAGCTACACAGCAAACACAGGGAGGGGTGTAGTTTACAGGATCCTGAGTTACAGGGACCTGATGGGTAGCGGATTCCACCCAGATGAGGCTGAGATCTACAGCAGAGGAGGGGTTCAGTGTCATGGGAATCTATCACTGAAACAGCCCATCGCGGTCAAGGTAGTTCAGTACTCAACCGGTTCCATACCAATAGTCAGATCAGTTCAGTACCAAAACCCAGTTAGATTTGATATGGAAACACACTCAGGTTCAACAGAGAAACATGGTCACACTCGACATGGGAACAAGGTCACGTATGACACTGAAGCACGGTCACAATGAACATAGAAACACGTTCGTGATTGACATGAAAACATGGCCATATGGACATGTGAACATGGTCACGTTTGACACAAAAACACAGTCGTGTTCAACCCGGAAACATCATCACGCTCAACACGGAAACATGGTTATATTCAGCAGGGAAACACGGTCAGGTTAGACATGGTCATGTTCGACTCTTAAACACGATCACGACCGACTTAGGTCCAATTTTTTTCATAAGGTCCAATCATGGAAGCAAAGTCAGCAAAGGGACATTTGTGCCAGCAAAAAAAGAGAAATAAATCCGTTCAGCACCGCATAGGGCTCTCTACATGGGCTAGTTAACCATGTAGCACCATTTGGAATTACGGCGCTCATTCCCATACTAATATTTTAAATGAATGATGTTGTGGGGCTACTTTCCGACACGGCGCCCCCCTCAGAGTATGTCGTGGTTTGAAGTTTATAGTCTGATCATCGGCATCTGTCGTCGCACCAAGCCTGCCAGTGACACTGAGGACACCGTTCCCGTCTCAGTGACAGCTCTGCCCCTCTGTCGCCCCTCACAGGATGGGGACAACCTCTCCCAAACCCCCCAGGGCGGCGTCAACTCCGAGGGGCTCTCGGGGCAATCAGCAGGCCTGGCCAACATCTGCAATCCAACACAATCAGGGCTCAGTTTATCTAAACCAAAGACGTATCGGATTTCACTCGCTGGATGGAAAGGAAAAGAAGTCAGAAGGGGAAAAAAAATACAATAAAGATTCCTTTAATGGAGCAAGGGAACATTCCGAAACATGAACATGAAAAGTTAATCATATAAAAATTGTGATTTACGTTAATGTTTCAGTGTTTCTGCAGGAACTTAAGTGTCCAGCTGTCTTTAAAGGCACCAATTGGATCTCCTGGAAGCCCCCCCCCCCCCCCACATGTGAGGACAGACTTGCGGGTATAAGCTTACCCCAGGGGCCCTGCATGACTGCCAGCGTCACATCCTATTTACAAATGGTTGATTGGAAGCCCGTAATCAGAAGTGTTGGGTCTTTGGGACAGCACAACTCCCATCCATGCTAACTGCCCGCCCCCCCCCCTCCTCGCCCCGGCCAGAAACTGGGCCTGCATTTACATCCCAGCAGGCAGGGACAACCCGGATCCCAGCGACAGAAAGAATCTGGACTGAATCAGCTGCTTTGCCTTCATTCCACAGTGATGAGGAGCCCAATAAACACGTTATGGGTCCGTAGAGGAAATCCGGGCCCCTTGATTCACAGATGTCCCCATCCACCATGGATTCTTCATGCATTAGTGGCCCATGCACATTTTTTTCCCGCCGGGTATTTAGCGGTCGAGCCCCCGGCCTTGTTTGCATTGCCATGGCCCAGCATGATGGAGCCCCCACAGGGTTACTGATACCTCCCCCGCCCTCAGAAGCAGGAGACGTTTATTATGCACGTAAGTGTCAAGGAAAACTCACACAATCGCCCTAGAACCGGACCGTCCGTGCAGAATTCCCGGCTGCATTCCCCACCATGCCTGCCCCGCTTACCTGCCAGCGGGGGTCACCGGGATGCGCGCGTAACTTGCGGGCGTCTGCGCGGGGCGGGGCCAGGGTCAGGAGATCATTAGTGGAGACGAGAGCGCATCTTCACACTTTGGGTCCAGCCGCTGGCACTCCCGCCATCCCCTCCCTGCCCTACGGCCCCTCTCTCAAGTGCTAATCAATTCTCAGTGTCCGGAAAGAGGTGCGAGACTCGTCCCCGCACTTCGTGATTGGCCCACGCCTGTGGAGGCTTTGTCGACGCCTCCCACCCGCGCTTTTCCTCCTCAGTAGCTGCCGCTTTTCACCTCCGGGACCCCAGGCCGTGCTTTGCCCCTCCCCCTGCTCTGTGGATCAAACCCGGTCTCTACTCACACCTCCCATGCCATTAGCGCACCTGGCCTGACGGCCTGGGTAATGGGCACCGCCACCCCACCTCCAGCCGGTACCTTGGAGCACAATGTGAGAATTGCCATGTGACGCTACTCACGGACGGCCAGATGTCACTCCCATCGTTTTTCATCAGCTTTCTGATGCGCAGCAGTTAAAGCTCCACATGGTAAAGAAATAACATTCTTCCAAGATCATATTAAGTACAAAAAGGCCTTTGATTTAATCACGCATTTTCTCATTATAAATCCTATTATAGATTCTTCCCGTCGTTGTGCTCTATAATACGAGCACTTATCCTCTGACTGCCACTGTTTTTGGTTACCAGTGCTAGTTATAACGTTCTACTCATCCTTCTTCCAATCTCTCATCTTAGTTAGGGGTCCTGGGGGCCAGGAGCATGGCACAGGGCACGGGGCAGGGGTACAACCTGGATGAGATGCCAGCCATCTGTAGGGCAGATGTGATTTAGATGCACCAACTAGCCTAACTGCGTGTCTTGGGGCTGTGGGAGAAAAACAGTATACCCAGTAGAAACCCTCCCAAAATGGGAAGAACGTGTCACACACATGGAAACGGTGGGATTCATCCCTCAGCGCTGGAGGTGCGACGTAATGTCCTGTGAACATCATTGACAATTGTTATGAAATGGAAACATTTGCCATATAAAAACAATAAAATTACACTGGAACTGTTATAAAATAATTTACTGTACATCTGCACCCACAAAGGTACTTCTGTGTATTTATTTGTATATATTAATTAGACACTGATTGAATTCTTTTCCAATTGGAATTAATTATGAAGGAATATTACTGTTTATGACATTAAATCATAGAATCAACATCTAGCAATATTTTAATGACTATGCATGCTTGCGTATCGATATTGTGTAGAAATTTTTACGACGTTTGGTGATAGACTGTAGAAAATTAATATACATGCAAATACATGTGTTTCCTAAAAATATGTCATTGATATTAAGTTTAGCTTATTTTCAAAAACCAGATGGCGCTTCTGTAATAGTGTTTGTACAACTAAAAAGTTATTTTTCCATTGTCGGGACTTATAATTTTCAAATAAGGGTTTCAAACAATTCCTCAAATCTCCAGTAGACGGCGCAAACGATTAAGCATTTACACGTCCATAGCGCGGCTCTGAAACCGACGTTGCTCTGTGCATTGATACATCTGGAACAACAAGTAAGTACAATATAGGGTACTGTAGTACTTCAGAAATCGGAACTGTAGGCTTATATTTGACAATTAAAAAAAAAAAAAACAGAAAGAAAGAAAAAAACATTTATATCACCCTTTCTAGTTTTATTATTATGTTTTACATTTAAATTGTGAAGTAAGGAAATGTGATCAAAGAAAAAACTTCGTAGCGCTTAAATATGTTACTGTTTAACTACATTCCAGGAACACATTATGTTAAAGTACGATTTAAAACATCAATATGGTATATAGAAGTATATTTCAAAACAGAAAATTACAAAGTCACTCAAAATACAATTTTAACTTAGCTGGGACTTTATTCAAATATACACTTTTATTATTGCATTACAAATGGGCAACAATAAGCAATCGACTTCTGTTTATTATTAAACAATCATTCTAAATTCTTAAATTGTTAAAATAAATACGCCGTCTTGCCGCAGCAGTCAGTGTGCACATGAATCAGACATTTAGCAAATAAAACTGAAGGTCTACGAAGGCCTCGGAGAGCAGGGTCTTTGATATTCGATATATTGTATTGATCGTGTACAGTTATTAATGCGTAGTTATCACGCAGCATCTCTCATCGGGCAGAAATTATTCATCTCTATGTGAAATAGGTTCGCGGCAAGATTCATCAGCGGTCTTCGCTGCAGCTTCGGACGTGTGTATTTCAACAGGTTCTGTCGGAAATTTCTGCCAGGGCTGTGAAAAAGTGACCTCCGCTTGACTTCTGAACCGCAATGTCAGCTGGTCTCAACAGGAGCCCACGAGTTGAGGGGAACCAGTCAAGCTGAAGAAATATTATTTAAAATGATTATAAAGAAAGGAAAAATGATTTTGCAAATTATTAGTGTGCCACATGTTTGTATAAGCGAAAAGGTGAAAACTTAAAAGTACTTTTAAACACATACACACCCAGACGCATATATATACAAGCAGGAAAGGAATTTCATTTGAATAGGCCTAAGCAAAAATGACGGGTTTAAGAAAATAAAGTAATAAAAGGAACGTGTCCCAGAGAAACATCGGGAATAAACGGAGATCAGAATGGCGTACTGCAGATCAATTATTAATTTATCATTACATATTCTGTTAAAAATGTAAAGCTCGTTTCGCTTTTAGACGCGGTGCCTGAATTCTAATTAAACAGGCGCAACATATATTTCCATGTTCCATAATGGATGTAATTGTGGCGTTAACACGAGCTCCGTCATATAAAATTGAATTGTCACAACGTACTACAGACTGATTAAATAACCTATATGACCCTTAATGTATAATATTAATGAGATCGTGTAAATGATATATAGATCGTGTTCGCTGGAATAACCGAATTGACTCTATTTGCATACAGTACGGGCACCGGCACCCACGAAAACGGCATCGCGAGCATTAACAGAGTCGTTGCTTTTTCCGTAGTATGTTAAGCTTTATCATAGCCCTTTATAGATGTCAATAGGGGCGACTTAATTACTTTATAATGCCATTATAGTGCCGCGTTGCTGTAAAGCCGAGCAGTAATTCGCCTTTCAAGTCCGCTTTAACTGGGTCTGTTTTACAGTGTGCAATTCAAACTCTCCCCGTGATCAACCCAAAAGGGGCCATGCAGGAAAAAAAACACAAAACAACGCATATTTTTGAATTTAGAATAACATACAAAGTTGTTTATTTGCGTACTACAAAGCGAGTATCACTTATTTTAAAAAAAAAAAACTAAACTTTAAGGGCGTGTTTGGCACTAGTATGAAAACGCAGCTAAAGTAAATAAACAGTAATACAATTATAGAAATCAAACAGCATACAACATAGTTAGGGTAAAGATGGTTACTTACCGCTTAAATATTCATTTTAAATATTCACATATGACCGTATTTTGGGCCGTTTTAGCTATTACTCAAGCCTCCGTATTGTATATAATCATCGTTTATGCTCCTCCAAGCTCCCTACGTCGCTCTGTAAATTCGGAGCTGAGCTGCGCATCCAACGCTCCGCTTGGCGGTTTGGGGGCTTGATAGTAATTTCATGCTTGTAAATTTAGACGAAAGATCCCAGCACAGTTCTGACACGGGGATCGTTGAATGTGTGAAGCTTGCATTATCTGATATGACACTCTCACTGGCACCAAACTGTTCTGATCGATGACAGATACTGCGGAGAAGAACTCCTCGCGCCCTTCACTGGGGTATTTGAATACAAATAACGCGGTTTGCACCTTGGCTCGAGGCTCGGCGTTCGCCAAAAATATTACCGCGAGTTGTGGGAATAAAATAACGTGATAAATTAATAAAGAATATTCAGATTAAAACGTCCAGTTGTCCATTTCTCCTTGGAATATTACAGCATTACATAATTGTTGTTTAATTCAATGCATTGTCAAATTAATTATAGACTATTTTCCTTAAAGGATTGTTGATGGACTTCAAAACTCACAGCTGTGTTACGCCTATTGATAAATGTACTATAGTTGGGTACTTTTATAATTAATGTTTTAAAATATTGTTTTGTTTGCAAACATCCTGCAAATTTGTTGTAAAACACGCCGTATGCTATTGTTCCCTTCAATGAGCTTCCCATTTTGCAAGACGACGATAAGGTTACTTTGAGAACCGGGAGCAACTCTCCAACAAAGTAACGCCATAATTTGCTTTATCCGAACAATCAACAAAGTTGGAAGAACTTCTAAAGGCATACATAATTCATGGATCACACAAATTATAAAAAAATCTATGGAAGTATGGGCCAAATAATTCATTACTTCAATAAATATACTACAAGTTTGGTACATTTCTGAGCAAATGAACTTCATTGATTTTGTTTTCTGCTCACACATCATACAGGCCGGTGATTTAGTACAATTACATTTTTAATTAGCATAAAAAGCCTGCGGAATCGCGCTTACATTTCCCTGGCAATATGCTCTGTTTTTGTTTTTCTTTTTTATATGCAGTATTCCTGCCTAAACATCAGGGCTCAAGTTGATAAATCACTTGATAATTGATAATCTTTGTAGCCAATGAAAGGTCTGAGTCGTTTCGGCAAACTCTCATTGGACGCCGCCTCTGAACACCCCGAAGACTATAGCGACTTGGAGCGGCCCATTTCGCAGGCTTGAGGGGGGTGTGAAATTCGTGCAGAAACAGAAAATTGATACCTCTTTAAGAGCTTCGCTTGATATTGCGCCTTGGGTTCAAAATCTTTTCAGGGCAATGTGGTAAATTGAGCTGTTTTCACGTCTTGTTAAGTGAATTAAGTACTTCTGCTCCCTTATTCAAAAGCTAAATTATGGTGAAATTAACTGTAAACATACAATTTTCCGTAAATGGTATTTTCTCCAGTGCCAGTCAGTATAATATGTCATATTAGTAAAAGTGGAACTAATAATTTCTTTTTAAATATTTAAAGAAAGCAGTCTATACTGCGGACAGATGTCTTTGTTTTGTTCATTTAACAAGTCATTCGGCACAAACTGTGCATCGGCGTGAGTCAAGGATATTTTGGACCATTTTGCCGTAAAGTTCTTAAAATATTACAGTCAGATATGACGACTGTCCGTGCTATCAATACTGAACCATTATTATTATTATTATTTATTTATTTATTTATTTATTATTATTTTTTGTCGTTGTGTGAGCAAAGTCTTCCTTGATCTAACGTCTCCTGCCAGTAAATCAACTGCTGTCATATCGGCGACGTACAAAATGCAAGAGCTGTAATAAAATAAGGATAACGCGACAAAAAAAGCACCGAAGCGGCATTATTCTAAACCATGTGTGTTCTGCATATCTGCATGCACACTGACTTCGCTTTCCAAGGTTTTTTTCCAGACATTTTGCTCCCCCCCTCCTATGAGAGCAAGTTCATGCAGCCCATTACATTGTGCAAAACGCGACCTGTTATGGCCACCACTACTTCCGGGTTTCAGCAGTCTGGTCCAGATCCACTTCTTCGCTCCGCTCGAGACGCGCGCATTGTACACACACGGGCGGGCAGCTCGCGGCATCGATCGTGGCTCCTTTAAGAAAAACTAAGCCAGAAATATCACTCCACCTCCTCTTGATCTCATTTAGAGGCTATTGCATAAAAAAATCAACTCAGGAGGCTGAGAGTGATCAAAGAAAGGAGAGAGCTTGATTTTTTGTGACCAGTTGAGTATTAACATTTAAGGTGTCCCAACCAGTGGAAGCGCACGGCGGATCATCATTCATTCAGCACTTTGACAACCTCGCGTTTGATTGACAGCTGGAGTGGCAAAAAGCCATGAGTCACTAGTTTTGTTTGAGGGGCATTTTCATACTTGTTTGGTAAAGAAGATTTGTTCTTTCCCTGCCGTTGTCCTGTGAAAAACGAAGGAACTAATTGCATCGCTTTTAGGCGAGCCCGAGCTGAAGCTCCAGTCTCCTCGCCTACATAAAGGAAAAATAAGGATTTTCTTTTCCTGCTTTTGGAATTTGCGTGCTTATTCCTCTCCACCCTGGCCTCATAGGGGATATATCTGAAGTTCGAGGAAGAAGAGGGCGCGAGACAGGCCGATGGCGCAAAGGGTACGTACGATGAAAAGTTTCAGCAGCTAAAAAGCAGCGGCTATAACGATTAAACGTGGCTGATGACAGACGGTCACAAGGAAAAAAACTTTTCTTCGTACGTATAGCATGTTAACCACCTTTTCAAAGTTAATTTTCACAGACTATCTTGCCTATATAGCCAGATACGTAATAATCTGTTACACCTTCTCAGTGAACACAAAAAGTGCGTTTACTTCGGATATTTTCCAATTGAGTCATTACATATTTTTTAGCAGAGACAGATACACAGTAACTCCGGGAAGCAAGGGACCGGTGCTTGTACTGTTCACGATCGTAGTATTTTTTAGGGATTTAAATCAGGCATTAGATATGAAAATCCTTTACATAATATGTACTTCATATTCATTTATTTATTAAATTAAATTAAATTAAAATTACATTTCTCGCGCAAAACCTATTTAGTCACAAATTGGTTCATGTTCTAATATTACACAATTCCAATAATTCATCGTACAGCTAAATAATTAAAGTCGATATTTTTTTTAGCGTTTTATCCGTGAGTAATCATTATTTTAACCACTGCTTGTTGGACAGCTTTCATTTCTTACAGATTTGCAAATTATGGCAGGGATCTTAATTTAAATTTAAAGTATGAACATTAAAAAGGAGTTGCCGAAAACTTACCAAAACCTTTTGCTACTCAAGGTGTGACCACGACAACACCCTAGTGGCTATTGACACCTTTACGGTTTTAGGGCATAAATGTGTTAATTCCTTTTATCACACTTTCACTGTAATTGCTTTGGCTCTTAGTACATCATCATGAATAATTAACCCCACACGTTAAACGTAACGTAAAAGGAGGACTTGTTTGTTTACAAAATTCCTTTTAAAACGTAATTAATTTTTGTTCTTTTTTACCTGTACATACTGTTAAAAAGTTAAGTTACAAATAGATACGAACTACACTGCATCACAATAATGCGAAACATTTAAGCGGGCGCAGTGCATTAAAAAAATCGTAGGCGAAGTCGTTTTTGCTCGGCTTGCACGTTCAAGCTTGTTTTATATTTCATTTTCGTGGTATAGTTTTTAAAATAATTGCAGGTTGTTTTTATGAACCGAGCTTGCCCTGTTTTTGTTGTTGTGCAGTACGAAGATCTGCCCCATTACGGCATGGAAGGCGTAGGAATCCCGACCACGATGTACGCGGATCCTCACGCCGCCAGATCCATGCAGGCTGTCCATCTGAATCACGGTCCCCAGCTGCACTCGCACCAGTACCCGCACGCGGCCCACACCAACGCCATGCCCCCCAATATGGGCTCCTCCGTCAACGACGCGCTAAAAAGAGATAAAGATGCCATTTACGGGTAGGTTTAGGTGGCTACCGTGTTCATATTTTATTATTAGAGGGGTGGCCCTAAAATCCAACAAATTATTTGTTTCGGTGCGCCATAAAATTGGAAGAGGTCTGGAGAAACAAAAAAAAGTTTAGCTGAGGAAGGGAAAGTCGTTATTTGAACACAACTTCGTATGTGTCTTGTGGTAAACCTTAACTACTTTGCTCGGGAAATAATTAATTTAGTTTTTTTTTTGCTGTATACTTCTTTTCTTGAAAATAATATTTGTTACATTAAACAATATACCAAACACCAATTTGTTGCATTAAACGATACCAATGTGTGTCACTGACTGAAAAATATTTAGGGGAATTGAAAAACGGCATTCCCTTAATTCTAAGAAGGTCAGACACATACTGGATACTGAGGCAATGCAAAGAGCATTTGAATTCACTGCGTGACGTTTACAGTAACTAATGCAATGTGGTTGTAAATATGTGAACCGCTCTTCTAAAATTAAACATTGTAGTAACGAAGGCTGCACTGCTATAATAATTATTATAATTAATATCTTCAGGCACATACAGAACTAAGCCTGTTTATACTTTGGAAACAGGGTGGGAATAACTTAACCAATCCATATTCTAGTAATACAACAACTCGTCGAAAACAATATTGGGCTATGTATGAATTCGATTATTTAATGGAAGTGATGTATATCGAAAATGTCTAGATAAAACTGATTTGTGTAATCAGATTGCAACTTTCCTACGTAAACTTAATACACAATGCCAGTTAGTACAGGAAAGCTAAAAAGCATGCATTGATTGTGACAGCCGCACTTAAATCTCGTTGGCTTTTGTTGCCAGTCCTTAAAATAACATATTTAGCTCTTTTACAGCGGCGATTTATAAGTGGCCCTCTGTGTGAAACCGAGTATTTCATTATCTAAAACGTGAAAGGAGGAAAGATGAGTAAACGGGGACTAGGGGATAGTGAAGTAGTTGATGCTGTGTACGGTTTTATTTGGTGTGAAACTATTTGGCTTTAGATTGTTTTGTGCCAAAAAAGAGACCGTCGTTTATTGATATTCCCGCCGTGCTGTCTCGACTGTTTACCGCGCTTTATGGAGCATTGCGGAGTAGTAGGCAGAGATTAAAAATATATATAAAGTTGACTTCAGTGTCGTCTGGAGACGCTTACGATTTTACTTTATTGCAGGCACCCCCTCTTTCCTCTCCTAGCACTGATTTTTGAGAAATGTGAATTAGCGACTTGCACACCGAGAGAACCCGGCGTTGCTGGAGGCGACGTTTGCTCCTCTGAATCCTTCAATGAAGATATAGCCGTGTTTGCAAAACAGGTCAGAGTGTGGCACGTTATGCCGGCACATTTTGCATTCAATAAAGTTGCTCGCGTAGTGCATTATTTATAACTCACGTTGTATAGCACATCTTACATGTGTAATGTTATTGCCATTGTTTCAAGTTGTGAGCATATTATAATATTGCTTGTATTAATGCATGTTCAAGACACAAACATGCAGTCAGTTAAAATTGTGTAGATTTTAATTATAACATGAAGGATATGCGTGATTTTATGATAATGTATGGTAACTCCGCGAGACTTTTACCTCGTGACTTCCGTAACTTTTATAATAATGGAGATTTTTTTCCCTTGATTTAGGTTCGGGCAGAAAAGCCTTTATTTTCATCGAACCCTGAACTGGATAATCTGGTAACTATACATCTAGGTATTTTTTCGAGGCAGAATACTTTATATTTTGTAAATTGCATTTTTAAAATTCTCCCAAATGTATCTATGCTTGATGTGCATAGACAATGTCTGAACGCTAAACGTAACCCGTTGCAGAGGTTCAGGGATATGTTGGTGCAGCAGGCTTCAAATTTGTTTGCATGATTTTGTGCTGCCACCACTTTTCATGACAAATTCCCGTCCTTCCTGCTGGTACTGGAAAGCTGGCCCAAGTCTTGAACTTTTTTTCTGAGTCAAAAGTATTCTGTGAAATTCATTTAATTCGAGTACTCTCTTCTCATCACCAAGGCAGTTAATTAATTTTTTTAACGCGATTAATTTTTGACGTCTTGATCGCGTGCCTCCGAATTGAATGTTACAATATTTCAGCATCAGGACATAATAATAACAGAATAGTGGAAAAAAACAAACTGGTAATTTAGGAAACAGCTGTATTGCTGTAAATCTTACGTTTGGATAATAGCGGGAGAATGGCAAGAGATTCATAGATCACTGTGTTTTATCATGGTACATTAAAAAAACATATTTTATTATTTTTTTCCAGATGATACAAGCAATTCAAGTATTACGATTTCATCTCCTGGAGCTAGAGAAGGTAATTTTGTTTTACTCTCTATGGCCGGTGTTACAGTGCAGGCCTACAGGGTACATTTGCATAAATGTCTTTTTTTCTGGTCTGTTGTAATTAGTGTCAAAATCAATCTTGGCTCCTATTTCTCTTTCGTGTTTAATTACAATTCAAGCCACTTAAACGGGAGCAAACACCCCTTAGTGGAAATCTCGGTTTTAATTCCGCACTGTCACCTATTGTGCAGTATTTGAGCTGTACTAAAAATCACACGACGGGCTGACCCCGTGCATCGGCGGTCGCTGCATTGCCGAAAGGTCCATAGAAGGATTTGATTAACTCCCAAAAGTATTATTTAAGGTTGCAAGTTTAATTACTGCAGACAATTGCGTGTTTTCTACGTCGGGGCGTGGACTGGTGCGCTGTTTCATCGCGGGAGACTGAAAACTTTAAATATATGTTAATTTTGCGCCGAGAACTTTCGGGCAACTTGCCGTACATTAACGAAACATTACCGGATACGATAACGCTATTGTTAGGTATCTGTGATAGTGTAATGGCTGATCTTAAAGACCTGAAGGATGTGGGACAAGTGTTGGAAACGTGGTTGTTTAACACCTCGCCTGATATCCCGAATGGCGAGATTGCATGGAAAGCGCTGGTAATGAAATAACCAGACGAAATTAAACAGTTTACCTTAAATGTCACTCAAGAAGGTCGCCGATGTAATAGGCACAGCCTCGGGAGCAGATGAATTTCGCACGGGTGTTGAATATGTTGTAGCCCGTGAGTCGTCTTGTCACTGTCAATTTTCTGCGATATCTCAATTTTGGAAGAAAAAAGTTATCCCAAATTCTGGATGCGTCTGAGCCATGAATGGGATTGCGACATCGCTCCCATTCCTTGGCTCGCCCTGCGTGTGAAAAAGTCGCACGTGTCCATCCCCCCGTTTTGTCTCTCTGCAATTTTTTTTTTATTTATATCGTTTCATTTTGTATATATTAGGTACACGAGCTTTGCGACAATTTCTGCCATCGCTATATCAGCTGCTTGAAGGGGAAGATGCCCATCGATTTGGTTATAGACGACAGAGAAGGTGGATCAAAATCAGACAGTGAAGAAATCACAAGATCATCCGGAACCCTAGATCAGGTATGCGGTATTTTCCTTCATTTACTGTGTAAAAAGTAGGATATTCAGATTGTCTTCTGGGTCAGCGCACTGCCTCTTCGCTATTTGCATACGATTAAGGCTCTTTTAAATTCCATCGGAATGAAAAAAAATTTGAATAATGTGGCTATTATTGCTTCATTAAGGTTTGATCCCGGAACCGACCCAGGGAGATTAGCTTGTGAAAGCATCGCCATAAACTTGACCTGTTTCGTGTCTATTTTAATTTAGTCTTTTCTTTTTCCTCGTCTTCTTTTTTAATCAGAACGAAATTCCATCGGTGTAATTTTCAAATAAGCAAATGGACTAAAGTACTTAGTGTTTTATTGAAAATCGCACTGATGAGCCGAGAGATTTAGTAGGGGAAAAGAGGGAGGTTAGGTGCCTGGGACTGTCTCCTGCTGTTCACGGTTCATTAGTTGCCTTGTCAGTATTTTTCCTTAAGACACGAGCCCACGTTGTTTACGCCTGTGGTTTCTGATCGGTGTGCGCCGGTTGATACGTATGCATATCGTAATTTTTAAAAACGGCTTGCATATCTGTTTATCTTGCTTCGTTTTAGGCTGCGTGATTTGTTAATAGTTAAAGAATATTTAGGGTTTATCTTGCGTCGTCAATGCCCCCCCCCTTCATGCAGCTCGCGGCTGGTGAATTGTTTATTGCGCGCTGAGGAAATGACTGGTCTCGTGTTGTCTGGGAGCTTGGTGCTCCGCTGCTCTCTGTCTGTTCCCTGCGCACATGTGACGCGTGGAAGGCCGCTGCCGAGGCTATACTGACCGATCCACTGACCATTTAGAAGAATTATAAACGTGTGGTGGCTGTGTAATGGATAAGACCATCAACGGTTAGCAAAGAGGACTAATGATTGCACCCGCATAAAATTAATGGACCGATCAGGCAAAAATAATATAAATTTGTCAGTCACCGGCTTTTATTTTTAAATAGCTGGGCAAAGTGAAAATCTTAGTCCCACTCCTCATTCAGCTGGGATCGTGATGGCACGACCGTCCAACAGCCACTGCGATTTTCTCAAGGGGTATGTTCACCAGAAAATTAAGGATTCTGAAACATTTAATTGTTAGGGAATTGAATTAACTTAAACATTGAATTTAAACCGCAAATTGCACGCTTCTGTGTTTTCTTAATATTCTTGTAGCGAGGCTGTTTTTTTTTTTTTTGGAAGTTTACCATTTTATATGTCAAATTTAAGATGGCAAAAATGGAATCTCGAGAGATAGAAATAGACTTTTTTTTAAACCCTTGGGTTCCAAGGTATATGGAGCTATTTGAACAAATTATGTTGTGCTTAGGGGCACGGAATCGGATCTTTAATTGACTTTAAGATGGAGCCATGCCCTAATTTTACCTAATGATAGGCCTGCACGTAGCCTAAAATGGGAGGCCAATGTATTTTATGTTTACCACGGTAAATTTATGAAATAAAAATATAAATTAAATCTCATTGGTAAGGGAGCGATCACGGATGTAAGTATTCTCGCGGTCAACGGGAATCTAGCGTTTCAGTGGGCGGTATGCTGAAGTGCTGATTTAGTATGCTCTCTAATGATCGTTTTGGGTGAGTGGCGTGTGTATATTGTATATATCCAGATATGCACTCAGTGGCCTCTGGAATTAATTGATTTATCTTATTTTCGCTTTATCACCGGTATGAGCGATATATATATATATATATATATATATATATATATATATATAAACACACACACTTTTGATTATCATTTATCTTGTGTTGTTTCAGTGTGAGGTTGTTATGTTGTGACAGATCTAACTAAATTGTTTAGTT
>JABFEA020000067.1:7061966-7073396 GCA_019775915.2 Cyphomyrus plagiostoma | reverse complement strand
AATAACATTTAAAACCCTAATCTAAATGAAACAGACCTGTACTGTACTGTACTGTACTGTACTGTAGCACAAGAGAGATTCAGATTCCTAGTTTCTGTTTAACCCTATTGTTGTTTACATCGTCTTTACGGTGGAAAACAAGCGAGGGCCAAATACTGACGAAACATGTCTATGATGTAAACGTGGGGGCATATGACCGTGTACACTGAGACAGCACTCGGGCGGGCGATGAGTGTGGCCGCCAGCTAACGTGGGCTCGTGTGTGCCCGTGTGTGTGTCTACCCTACCAGCAGAGGTCATTTTTCAGTTCCCAGTGATCCCACTCACCCTGTTCCCCACGCTAACGCTGAGCTTGAGAGGCACCCAGTGATAAGGGGCAACATCTGTTTCGTGTTGGGGCCCGCTAGCGAGAGAGCCCGGCATGTAGCTGAGCGAGTCGGGCCCGGCTGACTGGCCGCCCCGCTCTGCCCACTCCCCTTCAATCTTGTCTGCTCCATTTGCTCCACACCATCCGCCAAACAGCTGACTCTCTGCTGCCATTGTAGGGCCTGAGCTTAATTGTCAACAGGATTCCCCCCTTACCCCCCTTCTGCACACACTCCATGTTTGATTTCCATTATGAGGCAGGAAGTGCCCCCCATCGCTGATGTATATAAGGTATTGGGCTCCCAGATTTGCCTGGCACGTGGGGCTGCTATCACCCCCTGTCTGAAGGGGGCGCTATGATGTTTCCTTAGTCGTGGATGCAAAACCGGGTGAAGGACTTCTGGAGCTCTTGTTTGGGGGGTCAGGACTCTGATATTGTGAACCTGGGATTGACTGGCGCTCTTCTGTCTTTGCCCACTTGGCCACGCCTACTCACAGACCACATGGAACAGAGACCATGATGACACAGCATCCACACGCTCCGATGGCACGCCGGGGCCCTCTAGCGGGGGACACACGTCACACAGCGGGGACAACAGCAGCGAGCAAGGTAAGGCCAGTCTCTGGGCTGATGGGCTACACTGCAGTAAAGGGGACCGGCCACTGGGGGCAGTGTTTTCTGGGCCTTGGCGGGGGGACGCCAATTCACTCTGCGGCATAGTACTATAAATTAGAACCCTATGCTGGTCTGAGTTCGAAGCTTCTTCATGGTTTGTTACCGGAATGTTCTCTCGTTTTGGGCACGCTTTGAGTGCCTGCGGAGAAAGTGAAGCGAAAGAGAGGTGTGCCCATTAGTGGCGCTTTTGTTGGGCCCTTGATGTGTTTTCCCATGACGGCTGAGAACAGCATTGGAATTCGCTGCCCCCCCCCCCCGCCCCCCCGAGTCTGACAGCGATAACTAAACAGGCCGCGAGGATTGGCCACGGCACAGTCTCTCCGCACATCGATCGGATGGTGCATCAGTAGATAACTTGAGAATATTTTGATGACGGGGGCGAGCGTGTCGGTGAGGGAAATCTTAGAAAGCTTAGAGGGGCATCTCGTGTGTCCCCGCCATGGGCAAAAGCGGACCGTGGCGGATTCTGATGGACACGCCCCCCCCCTGTTTCCTGCTGTGGGACTGCCCTCGCCAATGGTCTGCGGGGGAGGGGGTACATGGGGCTCAGAGCGCCCCCAATGGCCCGCATGTAAACAGTCGGCTATACAGTTCAGTGTCTGCAGTGAACGGCTTCAAAGGAACTACGTGGGATGGGAGTGCATTTTCATTTATTATTGAAGGCACTGAAGAGGCTGCGGTTTGGGGATCTCTGCAGCCAGAGGGCAGATCTTCCCGCCCCCACCGAGTGGTCAACACATGCCTGCTGACTAATGCCGGACACTGCTCTGAGGAGGGTTGGCCTTAATGAGCTCATCTCACACCTGATTGGGTCTCTCATTCACCTCAACTTTCTCATCGGCCAATCTGACGCTTCCTTTCCCATTCACCTCCACCTGGTCATCTGCCTTTGTTTGTGCCCCCCCTCCCCAATGCTGCATCAAGGCCTCTGTTTGTCCTTTCAACTATAGTCATGGGATTGCACACGTGTTCCTGTATTTAGAAGTATAAATCCATGCTATAGCTATCAAAACTGAAATTCTATGGATATGATGTCAAGATGTCCGGATGTTCTTACAGTGGATGTGATTCAACATTTCGGCTGTTAAACTTCACCGTCAGCCGCAGTGCAGCGAGTGAAATAATTGAAGCCACGCACAAGTCTGAATGTCATTGTGCTTGGGGACATGAACATGAACGCAGAGTTAATGTGGGTTAATTACTGACTAACGGGGGATAAGGACTATCTGTAGGTTGGGGCATCTCAACTAGAACATAATTCCACATAAGCTTATTATTACTGTTTGGCAAATGCAGGCCTTGCTATTTTTCTGGATGTGGTCTCTCTCCCTCTGTCTCTCTCTCTCTCCCTCTCTCACCCTGTCGCTCGCTCAGCATAGGCTAGTTCCATCGCTGGTGACCTCCATTGTTTTCTTTTTTTTCACTCCCGTGGTCTTTCCGGGTCGTTCTGTCCTGCGAGCCCGGGTCAGTTTTGTGTGCCAGAGCTGACCAGACAATGGTGTGGTGTTCTCTCGCACCGGTGGCGGGCGGGCCTGGCACGGGAGTCACGGCCCCAACACTCACGAGCCATATGGTGGCCCGGTGCTGGCCGGGCTCGGCGGCACACAGAAGCCGCTGAGCTTCCCTGCGGTGGTGGCATTTGGAGCAGAGGACTCCTCTGACGTTTGGGTGGTTTCTGGTTTGGAGCAGGTCCTGCGGTGTGGTCCTGCTCTCATGTGCTTTAGGCAAAGCCAAGGAATATGTCTCTCTGTCTGGCTGTTTCTTCATCTCTCTGTCTGTCTATTCATCTATCTGTCTGTCTGTCAATTTGTCTGCCTGTCTCTCTGTTCGTCTGTCTATCCATCTGTCTGTCTATATGTATATCAAGGTGTCTTTGGTTACTTATCCATGAGCTGAGCATCTTTATACTTTTTTTTGGGGGGGGTTGGGGCAAGGCCGAACCAGGCGGGCAGGCATCCTGGGGGAGCGCCTGGTGCCAGATGTGAGGGACCTTCCTGACAGGAAAGACCAAAAGAAAACAGAACTTGAGTGGAAAGCACCCAGTGTGTGTGTATCTCTCTCTCTATCATAATGCTAACAAGGAGGAAATACAAAGAAACTAGGTAATGACACGCTTCCAGCAGGCTCTGTGACACGCTTCCGGCAGGCTCTGTGACACGCTTTCGGCAGGTTCTGTGACACGCTTCCGGCAGGTTCTGTGACACGCTTCCGGCAGGCTCTGTGACACGCTTCCGGCAGGCTCTGTGACACGCTTCCGGCAGGTTCTGTGACACGCTTCCGGCAGGCTCTGTGACACACATCCGGCAGGCTCTGTGACACGCATCCGGCAGGCTCTGTGACACGCTTCCGGCAGGTTCTGTGACACGCTTCCGGCAGGTTCTGTGACACGCTTCCGGCAGGCTCTGTGACACGCTTCCGGCAGGTTCTGTGACACGCTTCCGGCAGGTACTGTGACACACTTCCGGCAGGTTCTGTGAGCGCTCCTGAAGGAGCTGGCTCCTGGCGATGGTGCAGTGGCGCTTCTGCTCCTCCGGTCTGCCCCATTCGCCACTGCTGGACCCAGACCAGCTCCCCAGTGGAATGCTCCTTTCAGACCAGACTGGGACCATTGGTATCTTCTTCACTCTCTCTCCTTTTTTCCTGGGGGGGGGAGGTCCTTTGGACTGCACCCTTACCCAGATTTCAGGAGCACCAAACGTGTGAGGAATTGCTGAGCTGGTAGTCTAGGCTGGGGGGTTTAGGGTGGGGGCGGAGGGCGGGGGTTTTTCCTTTATCGTCCTACCCTTGCTCCATGCCGGGAAACGCCATGACATCTAAAAGCCTGCCCCCCCAAGAGTAGAGGTGGGATGCGGATCTGTGCCCCTCAGGTAGGGTTTGAAAAGCTGGGAGGGGGGGAAAGCCAGGCAGAGTGTGCCTCCCCCCCAGCACCACAAGGGAATCCCCCCCCATTCCCACTCGATCCACCGTCCCGTGTCATGCGACGCCGTGCCCCTATTCTTCACACATTACGGTAATATGACTCGCTGCCCACCCACCCCCAGGGCTCTCAAGGGGGGCAGCTTTCATTGCACCTTTTGCCGTTTAATTGCCGCTGCTGTGCCCGGCTGGAGAGGGGGCCGCCCTCTTCAGAAAGCAGTGCCCTGCCCGCTCGCTCCACCAATCCGTCTGTCAGTGCGTGTTTTTTGTGCATTTTTTTTTTTAACTGCCCCTTTTGGTTAGAACACCGATGAATGGAGTGCGGATTTGGAAGCCATGTAGCTGAGGACTTTTAGGGTGTGGAGGAGGGGCAGCTTCGCTGGGGGGGGGGGGGGTCAGTGGAGAACCTAGGTGTATCAAGAAATGGAGGGCTGATGTGTCAGTCTCGGGAGAATCAGATCTGAGTGCGACTCTTTTGTGGCTCACACAGGTAATAGGATGTGTGGGATGGTTCCTTACCAGCTTTTCCATGTCTGGTCTTGTAAAGACGATCCATCTCTTTTGGAGGTATTAAGTTAAGTCTGGTGACTAACCCTACTGCACATATACTATATTACATGGGATGCTCTGCCTTGTTCCTTGAAATACTTTAATTTGTCATTTAATTTAAGAGTTAGTGAGGCTGACGTGTATGGTAACCCCGGGCTCGCGCAGGTGGGTGTTCGTCGCTATGGTTACGGCCCCCGGGGGCTCCGTCTGACTGGGTCAGCTGGTACGGCAGCATGCGCGTACTTGCCATGCGGCCATCTTCTTATAAGGTGGTTTCTGTCGCTCTACGTCCCGGTTCTCACGCCGGCTGGGCGCTTCGGCCGAACAGCGTGGGAATCTGGGATGGCCGGGGGGGAAAGTGGGGAAAAAATGGTTGGCAGGCAAGCCACCCTGCCATATATCAAACGGTGTTCTGCTTTCTCCGTCTCCACTGCTGGGGAGTTTTACTGCTGGGGAGCACCGTCGCGGATTATAGCCAGAAACAGGCTGGGGCCCCCAGTTTGCTGCTGTGTTTGTGGGGGGGATTCACCGTGTGTATGTGGGTTATGTGTATTACATTATAGGGACATTTTTTCCGGTCCCCTTAATAACAACGGAAAAGTCAATCTATGACTGCAACCAAAAAAACTAAAGCCTTATGGTGAAGGTTAGGGCTGGGTAGGGGTTGGGCTGTCATTGTAGGGATTAGGGTCATGCCCATAGAAATGAATGGAGCCCCTACAAAGATATGAGTGCAAACATGCGTGCACGTGTGTGTGTGTGTGTGTGAGATGGACACTCTCCCCGCTCTGTCTTTCTCTCCTCTACCTCCTGCTCATTTTTCCCCGAGCCGAAAAATGCAATCTGAACCCCCCCCCCCCCCCCTCAATTTTTCTCATACACGGATCTCATTGGCGGATCTTTGCAGGATCTGCCAGACCAAGCCATCGGACGCCCATAACTGTGGTGTCATTAACGAGGCAGTCTCCCCATCCTGACTCCACAAAAAAAAAAATGCGTTGGAGATGCGGCCGGGAGTCTCCGCCCCCCCCCCCGGCCCCCCCGGAATGCGCCGCGGCGTGCCGAAGGAGCGCTACTGGCAAGAACTGTTCTGGCGGAATTGGCTCGTCCAGCGTGCGGAAGAAAAAAAATGAGGAGAAAGAAACACAAGAGACATTTTACTTTCTGCTCCGGTTTTAGTAATTTTTTCTGCAGTATTTTTTTCATTATTATTATTTTTTAAATAAAAATGCTGGTTATGTTCCCCGGTGCTGTTTTGGGCCTGGTTCAGGTGCCTATTTTTCAGGGACTGAAACAGAACAAGGAACAGCATCGGATTTATTTATTTCTGTTATTACGAGACGTCGAGGGATCCCAGAGAACCGGCCTGATGTGGGCCGAGGCAAAGCGGCTCTGGCATTAGGGGAGACGAGGCCCTTTCCGGAATTCACAGCGGGATTGGGCTTAAGATTCCTCCTCGGTGGACAAGGCCAAGGTTTCAGCCACGGAACCAGCACCGGTCTTTTTTTTTTTTTTTAAATAAAGGGGAGAAGAATCGTGTTACTTTGTGCAGTTTTGGCTCCACCTGAGGGAGTTTTGACGCATCCGGTTTTACGACACGGCCAAGAGAGACTGGGCGTCGAACAGAGCGGTCCGTCACTGGCGCGTCACTGCGGATTACACAGGCCAATAAAGTCCCAAGTAAAGATTACTTAATGTCCCCAAAGTAACCAGCTGGGTGGGGGGGGGATGCAGGATTGCGTGGTGTCAGAGATGTTGCACTTTTCAGGAATAACCTGGAGATTTGCTATTATAGGGAGATATGTGAGGTAGGGACTGGGGGGGTGGAGATTTAATGCCAGGCCTCACATGATGAACTCATGGGTTTTCAATGGACAGAAATCTAAAGAGTAGAGCCCCCCCTCCCAAACCCGGCGACAGAGTCCATCTTGGATACCTCGGATAAGATTGGGCCCTCGGATTTGCATTGGTCACAGTGCCCATTGATGTGTCATCCTAATGGCTCAAAGTCCTCGCATGTGCCTCGTGGAGCCCCCCCCCATGTTTATTTTCAGATGCCCCCATGATGCAACGGTAAAAATAGAACGGGGGCCATTCATGTGCAACACCGGAGGGGGCTGCCAGCAAGGAAGCACGTATCAGCACTCGTGGGAAACAAATCCACACCGTTTGTGTTCCCACCTTCATAAACGCCACCAAAATAACCCTCCCCCCCCTTCGTGCAGGCTGGACTCCCCTCAAGCCCCCGTGATGTTTTCCAGGCACGGCTTGCGCCCTCCAACAACACCCGGTCATTTTGTCACTCAAAGTGGATGGGCTGGTGGCCAGCGTTTGCTCTGAAACCTTTGGAACATTCCAAAGACCTGAGTCTGGGGGGTGGTGCAATTTTCGGGTAAGAAAAATGGTGGGAGCTGGACCTCTTTCCTCCCCAAAATTCCCTCACTTTTGTCAAGAGTTTGCCTCGGCAAATGAGCTCAAAGTTAATCTCGTTGGCTTAGTTCCTGATTTTTCTCCGTTTTAAAATAACACGTAAATCCACCTGTCTGAATGACAATGGACTGTCCCATCTTCACCTATAATAATTCAGCTCGCTGTATGTCAGAAGCCCTCGACTTAAAGGGCGTTACACATGGAGGCCGGCAGTGACGGAATCTCCTGCCTCCCATTTCGGAATGACATTCCAGGCAACTCGTGTCATACAGGCACGACGTTTGGGGAATTTCACCCCTTCTACATTCCTCCAAAGGTTCCTGACCTTCCTTTCTTTATTATTTGTCACACAGTCCACTTCACAGGCAAGGGATTATTTGCGGGTGCTAATGCCAGGGAGGGGGTCTCCAGGACAGCAGATGGGGAGGTAACAGTGGGGTGGTGGTGAGGGGGGGGGTGACAGGGGTTATGACCACAAGCTAGGGGGAAATTTTGTGTTAACAACTGGCCAAAAGCTTGACCTGTGAATGACCCTGGTCAACAATGTACCCCCCTCTAGGACAGACCCTGTCACTTTGACATGGATACCTGTGGGGGTGGGGGGTTGTGTTGGGGAGATAAAGACCACCTCAAAGGTTTTTTTGGGGATTTAAGTAAAGGGGTAAATGCAAACTAACAGTTAAGGGGAAGTGCTATTGGTTGGGTGTGTGTGTGTGTGTGTGTGTGTGTGTGTGTGTTTGAGGGCACTTGCACACTCTAAGGTGAAACCCAACACCCTGCTTGTGTTCCAAGCAAGAGCAGAGATAGAAGGTTTTGGATTCCACAGATGGAAAGCGACGATAACCTCGGGGACAAAGGGGCCCGGTGAACAGGTGTGGCGTTTCGGTCCCCCGGAGCCGTCGGGGAATTCCTTCAGGAGGCAGAGAGATTGTGTGGCTGTTCCTCCCTCGCCCTGCGGGGGGCGCTGTGGCATAGCTGGACCGCTGTGTATAAATCCTCCCTGTTATCCAGCCTGGGTTGTTGTTTCCCAGGAGCGTAGCACGCAGTTCCCTGCAGTTCCCGCCGGACGGAGAGAGAGTCCCCTGGCGGTGGCAGGGTGCTCAGGGGCCCCTGGGTGGCTTCCGGAAAACCATCCCGTGGAGAACAGGCCGCCGGCAGCAGGACAGCTGGGGGTTCTCTTGTTCCCCAGCCCTCATTACTGAAAAACACAACAACAAAACCAAAAACACTGTATCATAAAGAGCAACTTCTCTATGCCTGACTGTGTTGCGGAACTCTGCTTGTGAGGATTGTGATTAATAACAGTAAAATCCGATGCTACCCCCCTTGGTGTGATCGAGTCTCAGTCGAGAAACCTCCTGGTCTTGGTGAGAATGTCATTACTGTCCTGTCATCTTGGACAGAGTGCTGCAGGGGGGTTTTCGTTCAGTGTCCTGCCTCAGAACTTCGCTGGCTGAACAGTTTGTGGCTTCCTGGGCCAGCCGCTTGGCCTGGTGTGTCTGTCCCAGGCAGGACCCATGGGTGTCACCCAGGCTGGGCCCAGCTTCTCTGGAAGTTCCAGAGCTTGGCGCGGATGGGTTCGGTGAATGCGAAGTGCTTCTCAAGCTTCGTCCGTCATATGATATTTGAAGGAGGGGGGGCTCCATCGATGGCGAACGGCAAGTGCCCAGAAGTACCCTTGGTTCTGGTCGAGTTGGCAGCCAATCCACTGCCCCCCTTGCTCACTTGTATAGGTTGCTTTCTTTTTTTGTGTAATTGACCTTAAGTTGGGTTTTTTGGTTTTGGGGGGGAAATCGATGATTTTGTGGCATGTGGCCTTTTTCATTTTCCCACCCTCCCAGAGCCTCACTGGAGTCCAGCGCTGTGATTTCGATGTGTTTTCTAGTGGATGGGGTGGGAGGGAGCTGATGGGGGTCTGTGGTGACCCTGAGCAGGTCACTGTGGTCTGTACCAGTAATGTTTCCTCTACCACCTGTGTGTATTTCACCCTCCTCGTCTTCGAGGTTGGAATATTCCGGGCTGACCGACACGGAAGGGGTTGGGGGGGGTGTGGTGATTTCGCATGGGACACTGGGATGGGGGGGCGGCCCGTCAGCTTGAACCCGATATCACATAAAAATACTAATTATCGGCATCTCTTCTGATTCAGTCTCTCAGCTTATAAATTACTAACTAATCACTGTCACTCACTGAAGGAGCAGTGATTGTTCAAAAAGGAGAAATCACTGTAATTATGGCAAGTAATTAAGTATTTATCTACAGATTAGTCATTACTTTATGTTTCTTTCCTTTTAATTAAGAAACTTACTCTGTGCAGAACGGATATTAAAATTTTTATTTAGCCGCATCCGCATTGTTTTGTGCCGGACGCACGCATGTCTGTAATCGCGTACGGAAAATATAGTAAAAGCAGAAGCATATCTAATTTACGTTTTTATTGGTGGGCTGGGGCTCTGTGTAGGTCTGGATTGTGTTCCGATTGGGCGTTTTATCCCTTCCGGGGGAGACTTTTGTCCAGCTAACCCAGTAAATGGGTACCAGTAGACCCGGCACCTTCGACATCCCCATGGAGCGCGGTGACTGGGAGGCTCCTGGCGGACTCTGGGCTTGGAGTCCCGCGCTGGCAGAGCTTCCTTAAGCGGGGATCTTGCTCGCTGTTGTCGCTGGGAATTCCGCCGGAGGAATTCCGGCACGGACTGGCGTGGGTGGGGCTTGTGACCTGTGTAAAAGGACCCGCCCGCCACTGTGACCACTTTGCACCTCTGAATAGGCTCAATACAATAACCGCTGTTTGAGCTCCTGCCCCCAGCCTCAGTTTTCTCTGTCCCGCCCCCCCCTCCATTGGGAGCCTGGGGACCGGGTGAGCTGAGCTTGCCTGCAGCGGGCAGGTCTTTGCAGGAACTGACACAGGTCAGAAGGCCCTCTCTGGGGGGGGGGGGGGAGTCTCACACACACAAAAATCATGGTGTTTAAAAATGAGAAGAACGGGAAGAAGAAAACCTCAACCCCCACGCCCAGTCTGGCCCCTACCACCACACCACAGACTATAAGATTTTGTGATGATCAAAATGGGGGGTGGCAAAATAGCTAGGCTAGAGGATGGGGGGGAGGGTGGTGGCTGACGTGCATTTTAGGAACGGGGAGATCATCCCTTATCCCGGCTTATTCCGGATCTTTCCGTCTGGAAGGATGAACAAATAAGAGTGAATTATGGAGCAAATTATGGAGCAAATAAATGCAAATAATGCGAGGAAAACGCAAACTGGGGGTAAAACGGGGTTTCTTCTCTAACAAATAGCCCCCCCCCGCACACACACCGAACAGACCTGCTCCCATCCAGCAAGGACGGGATCCACATGAGCGACCATCAGCTCCTAGCCGCTGATTTACAGAGGAGCATAAAAATGTCCGGCACCTTCCGTGACTCCATCTGCAAAAACAAAGGATGAGGTACTGCCAATTAGGGTGGGCCTTTCTGAGCTGCCAGATCATGGCGGATTACCCTAAATTCCTCTGATAATGTCACGATGCGCCTTGAGAAAGAGAGAGGGAGAGAGGGCGATAAAGAAGGGGAAGGACAGGGAAGATGGAGGCTGCAGGAGAGGGATCAGGTCGGGAATAAGGGGCCGGGAATCCTTGCTGACAAAGAGCCTGAAATGCTGTGGCCCGCTTTTGGGGCAGGACGGCGGAATATTCTGGTGGATGCGCACCTCTCTGCGGCTTGCCGGTGGGCATCTCCTG
This sequence comes from Cyphomyrus plagiostoma, assembly GCA_019775915.2. Lineage (NCBI taxonomy): Eukaryota > Metazoa > Chordata > Actinopteri > Osteoglossiformes > Mormyridae > Cyphomyrus > Cyphomyrus plagiostoma. The sequence goes on along the minus strand of JABFEA020000067.1, from coordinate 7,062,718 downwards.
GCACCCCCCGGCGGTACCCTGTAATTGGCGCACAGGTTTTATTTTATTTTTTTTCTATATTATTTTGAGTGTGTGTGTGTGTGGGGGGGTAACGGCACATGGCCGGACCAGGCAATGTGACATTCCCGGGGCCCGTCTTGGGCGCCGAGGCGCACCAGCCCCCGCCGGCCCCCGGACCCGCTAAGGAGCTGTCACAACGCATTAGCAGCTGGCTGCAGTCGCCCTCTGGCACTTCCTGGCGGTGCAGGCCGCCGGTTCGAGCCGGGGTCGCCCACGGTGCCTACTGCTGGCCTAATGAGGCTGGCAGCTTGTTTATGGTCTGCCGGCATCCCTGTGATTATTTCCACCTCTTCGGCACGCCTGGCCGGTCTGGGCCTCTCTCCGGCGGAGCGGGAAGTCAGCGGCATGGACTGCAGACGGCATGTTCCAAATCGGGGGGCGGGGGGATGCCGTTGGAGCTGCTTTTCTGAATGGAAAACGCCAATAAAAACAACAGTTTGGGTCATTATTCACTCCCCCACTTAAGATTTTATTGTTGAGGGACGGTGAGTTCGAGCAAAAATTAGGAGAATAACATTGAGCACGGGTGGGAATTCAAAGCTGCTTTTTGAATTGTTTGAGTGCCCCCTCCCACACAAATCTATGAACCCTTCTCTGTGCCCCCCTGCCCCCTCCCCATTCCCGGGGTGGGGCGGGGGGGCGCGCCGCCCCCCGGGGCGGGGGGGGGGGGGGGGGGGGGGGGGGGGGGGGGG
>JABFEA020000067.1:7008820-7019313 GCA_019775915.2 Cyphomyrus plagiostoma | reverse complement strand
CGCCCCCCCAAGGGGAGTCGGCAGGGGGGCACGACCGTAGCTGGGGGGGGGGGGGCTTTGGAGTCATCCGGCATGAGAACAAAGCACCTGGATTTGTGGCTTTGATAATATCCCCTTGACAGATGACCGGCGAAGCACCCAAATCAAACATGCCTTTAAATGGAAGCCCGAGAGGGACAAAAAGAAGGGAGCGGGGGCCCATGGTGCTCACCATTTGACTTGGTGTTTTCAGATTAAGAGAGGAGATTAAAGTTTTTTTTTTTTTCCTCCACGCCGGCAACTTGAGCTGCTTTGTTAAGGGGTGGGTAGATTCAAGCTGTTTTGTCCTTACACCACAAACAGACACTTAATCCTGACAGACAGCAGAACTTGACATCAATTTGTCCCTGGAGGGGGAGAAGCGCGCAAGCTCCCGGTGACTCGCTTGAGTCCTGTGGTCCCTCCCCCCTCCTCTTTTTCAAGCCCATGTTGTTTTTTTTTTTCTTTCAGCGTTCAATGCCATGGTAATAAATCCCCGGGCTGGACTTCCGTGCCACGTGTCTGCGCCACAACCTCGGAAAATCCTAGAAGGTTTTTGCGCAGCGTTATAGGGTTAATTAAGCATATGGGGAATGGCGTCAGTAACATTAGACTGAGAATTAACTGCTGTGAAAATGCCCCATACATAAAGTGATTAAAAGGCTGTGTGTGGGGACTGGGGGCCCGCTCATGGGTGGGATGGAGTTTGTGTTCCCACAATGCATTGCTGCATCGCAGTCTTAAGGGGAGGGGCCATGAATCCCTGCTTGTCTGCTGTTGCCCCAGCTGTCCTAAAAAGGAGGGGGGCTGGCTGAGGGGTTCAGGGAGGGTTTGTAGGGGGTGGATGGAGACCCTCATTTTCTTTTTTCTGGCCCGATGCAGATAGCAGAACAGGCCGGGGTGACAGGAAGGACACGACGCCTTGTAAAACACATGCTCTTAATATCAGGGCCATAAAACTTGTAAAATTAAAAGCTGTTTTGAGAAACCGAGAGATATTTATGTGTGTGTGCAGGACGGGGCGCATGCATTTTCCTCAGGCAGGGGGATCGGCACAGGTATGGGTGTTGGGGGGGGGGGTGCCCACAGCATTGTGGTGGAAGCTCTGATCCACAGGAGCAGGAAGCTCAGCCCAGACGTGCTCCAAACTTCCCAAACAACCCAACGGAATGTGCAGCGGAGTTCGCAGGAATGACATCAGCGGAGAGACGTATTCCGAAACGCACGTGAATGAGCGTCTCACCCCCACCGTCCGCCGCCCCCGCCCTGCGTGTGGCTGGTGGCCTCACCTACACCCAGCCCGACTTGGGACGGCTTGGATGACATGCGTCTTAGATGTAGCTTTTCTCTGACGGGAACAGTCCATTTTGAGCTCATTTTCACGCTCCCACCAGCTGCCATTTCTGTCTTTAGATCACCAGCCATGGGTTAAGTGCCGTCAGTCACAGAGAGGTTGATTTTGAAGTGCAAAATTCACAAATGTTACATTTTGGGAATGTTTTTCTCCCCGCTCCCCCCCCCCAACCAGCCCCTACCCGGGAGTTTTGTTCACTTCAGCTGACGTTATTTGTAGATTTGAAGGCTCTTGCTGTGCACGTTTATTTATGTATTCCCATGTATGAGGTGTCAGCAGGCTCCACCTTCTTGGAGTGTGCCCCCCCCAGCAAGAAACCTCCAGATGTAAAGGGACTTGGATGGAGGTGGGGGTGGTGGAGGTTTGTGGGTGGTGGGGGGGTGCTCTGAAGTCATGCGGAGATTTATCGTTGATCTGATCTCACACTGTGCCTGCGCCGTGGGGCCTGTCCGCACGCTGGATGGATGTGAGTGTGGCTGTGCCCGATCACAGCAGCGACGGCCAGTTACTCACATATAATAAACACGTGTGACGTGTTATGCGCCGGGCCAAACAAAAATCACGGCTGGAATTTACAGCCTCGACGGCCTGTCAGTCTCCGGGAAGTCCGACAAAACTCTGTTAGGTAATGATTGGAGGGGACGGGGGCGGTGAGGGGGTGGGGTTCTATCGTCACCATGACAATGGGCTGACCCACCCCCCCCACCTATCCAGACTGGACCTGAGTCTGTAGGTCTCTTAGCTGGATATGGACCTTCCAATGCTGGGACCATCATGGAGAGGTAGTATATCGCATTTTTATTGCAGAAGAATTCCTCCTCTCGAAACCCCCCCCCCCCTCCAAGCCTGATGGATCCCAGCATTTTCTCAGACCCAGGCAGGCCATCTCTCACCCATTTGGCTCTGATTAAGGCCACGGCCTGTTGGAGATAGGAGGGGGGGGCAATGACAGAATGCTGAACGACAGTGTGATGGGTAGAATAGGATGACCTGGGAGAGAATGGGAAACCTGGGGCAGATTGGATGGAAGAGGAGAGAGGAGAGATCAGGGAAGTTCAGGGGTGGTGGTCCTGGAAGGGTGCGGCTAAAACCGGCCTGCATTGTGTCATTTGTCTGCCACCTCACTGTCATCTGGGGGGGGGACACCTTTACTCAATGCTCTGCCCCCTACTGGTAAATATCTGCAACAGCCTTCACCCTGTAGTTAAAGAGGCCAGTCGGGTGTGCTGGTGATAGCGGGGGCGGCGGCCTGAACAGCGGCACATCGGTGGCCTGCCGGGATAATTGGCCACTGTAGGCAAACAGCGGCTGCTGCGCCACAGCAGGCGGGGCTCGTTGGCCACTGGCAGCCCGGAGAGATGCACAGGCAAGCCCTTGGATTATGGACGATGGACGGATTTTGGTGGAAAAGGTGCCTTATCTACGTGTCACGTGGAAGGACTCGGTGACGTACACTCAGAAGTGGGTGTGACATATCTTACCCTCACGGAAAGCCACGTGGGAGGGGCCTTTTGTAGTAGTTTTGTTCCATGAGTCTATTTTAATGAGATAATCCCCCCCGCCACCTTGGCCTGAGTGAAAAAAGCCCCCAGTACTACTACTGATTGCTTTGTAACCCTCATAATTGTGACAGGAACCAACAGTCTCGTGACAGCATGGTAATTGAAACACTTCCTTAAATCTGCTCTCTCCCACTCTAATTTAATAAAGTACTATTTTTTAATTATGTCAAATCGTCTGATATTATTATTCACTTTGGATGAAATGAGAGCAAGTGGACCAAGCTACGAGGAACATTCCGGCAGAGGACGACTCATTTCTTTTGGGTCCCTGGTGTTTGAGGGGTGGGGTACTGATTAGGCAACACAGGGTCACCAGAGACTCGTGGTAGTGCACGGGCATTGTGTGTGGCACGACGGTCTTTCCATGATGCATTCCCCGCCCACTTTACTCTCATTGGTTCACAGTAAGATAAAAGGCAACAACCAATGAGTTACATGTACATAGCCTCCCTACAAGAGCTGCAAACCTCATATAGGCTACCTGCTATCTGAAAGACTTTCAGACACATGTTCGACTCCCTTCTTTTAATATATGTTATTCTCCCACAATGCATTGGGAATATCAGGTACATCAATAACACACATACTGTAAAGGCGTACTGTATATTTCTGTTTACAGTGGTTTCCGCTCTTTTTCATTTTTTTCTTAGTGTCTCGTAGTCTGCCTTTATATGGGATTTTTACATTTTAGAAATAGATCAAGTTTCGCTGGCTTCCGTTTCTCCAACCTTACACTCAGCAGCATGAATTATCTGAAGTAAAATATTATTTTGCAGTTCATTGCCGTCCAATCACTTGGTTTCCGGGAGGGTTAATGTTCTAGTATCTAGGTAATAAGAACTGCTTATATCCTTAGAACCCCAAGAGTAGCGTATAAATCATTATTGCCATTAATGTCTTATGACTTATTCAAATTAGTTTTTCCTTGCCGTTGTCCACCCATGCCTCTGTTAAATCCCCAAGCATTAATTGACTTCACTTCACTCATATAGGCTATGTCTCAAAACTAATTAATGGTGGAGTTTATAAGCAATTACTGCACTCTTGATAAACTTATACACTGTTAATGGCACAATCTGAATAAAACATGAAAGTGAAATTATGATGTATGACGGGAAAGGATAGAAGTGGCTTTCGTTTACTTGGGAGGTGTTTTTTAGTGAGAGGGATAGAGTTCATACTAAACCAGGCTCTCAATGAGTAGAAATTCCAAACAGAATTCGGAAGGTAAATGCGCAAATTCGTGAACCTAAAAGATATATTTGTGTTACAATTACAACAAAAATGTTGTAGGCTGTCTTCCAGCTTTTTTAGTTTAGTGAACCTATACTTGTCTGGTTTTTATTTATTTGCATACATTTGTCTATATAGGTATTTGCAGTCGCAAAACAAATTCACATTATAACAAAGCAATAAAAATAACGTTTATATTTAAATAATCTGTAATTAATGCTGATAAAAAATGCGTAGTTATTCTAATAGCGTAGATTAGAAAAGGCCTTAAGTAAATTGCATACTTCGTCAAATTTTCATATGTGTACGGCTGCATGACATCAGGATTATCAAATTGTCATTTTAATATCTGTATTTCCTAGTGCGTTCTGAGTTTCTGTTTGAAATGACTGGGGTTGGTATAGATGGTATAGATTCTAAAAACGAGTCCCTTTCCTGGCTCTTACAGTCCATTCTGACGTTTAAAGACGCTTCTCTCTCGCAAAACAATCTGAATATATGTGTGCACGAGAACTGGTGATGCGTTGGGGTGGCTGACAAGGGAACTTACATTAGAAGGCCTCGTTCCTTTATCCAAATAGGCTATACTTGCAATATGTTTTGATCGCTTAACGAGAAAAAAGCTGCCGCGACTTTTAATGACATTTCATTTAAAAAAGGTGATTTCCTTTTTTTGTATTTCAAAACAGAAGTGGAAAAGAACATAGCGCCACGAAAACTAAAGCACACCTTGAACTTGTCTGTATGTAAAAAATTTTTGGCTCCATCATTCATAGCGTTATAAATCTTCCAAGTCTTGATTTTCCAATATTAAAATGCTCATATTTTGAATTATATTTCGACAATAAACAGATCATCGCCTCCACCCCTTTAAATAAATAAAATTCCAAACATCGATTACGAATCTAGTAATGAGCATATTTGCGTAAGCATTGTTGTGTTTTACGCGTTACATACGCTTCTTTTAAAATTAATGCCGTAATTTAATCTGGTTACTCAAATTCAGATCCTTTTAGTCGGATGCGTTATTTTAAGAAGTTTATGTAGGTTTACGATTCTGTCAAATATTTATGGTGCTAGAATATAAAGCGTTTTGTTTAGCTAACAACTTGGGCAGATTTGATAGCAGACTTATGTACTTTTTCCCTACAAATCCGTGTGTTTTGATGCTTGCTGGTTAGCTTTTAAGGTGACGGATTCGCCAAGCATCTGAATATTCGTGACATCACATAAACCCAACACATAAACTGTGTCTGTAATGGGAAATGTTTTTACGCAAGAGATGCGACCAGGTCATTGATGTTGGTGGTGGCCGGCCGCCGTGACAGGACGCAGGGACTCTGTGATTGTCAATAACAGAACTCATACGCTACCCATGACTCACTGACACACTGCGAAAGGCAACGGTCTGACTGTGATGGCTTTTTCAAAGTGTTTGGCAGACGGATTTATTTCCAGTAAAAGATCATTTCCTGTATTTTTCCGACAGCTTGGTCTTTAGGTTTGAGAGCCAAAGCACGCACCGTGAAGTTTTGTGAAATTTCTTTCCACCATTTGGGACTTGCTTAATTACATAATCGGTTATTTAGAAATTGTTATCATTGCTGTGTATATGTTTTGAGCAGTTTTAGTATGACACGCGATCGATATGTCAGTGTCTATCTATTATAGAAGCCACCTTACCGCTATGAACATGTACATTAATGCTATATAGTAGGTCATTGATGGAAGTTACTATTTTTGGATTTATGGAAGAAGGTGGAGTTTTGTGTTGTGACAGACCGTCCAGCTGAGAATGCATGGGTGTATGTACGTGTGTGTTTGTATCGGGACGGCGGTAGGTTTATGGTTGGGGGGGTGGGGGGTTAAATGAGTGAATTTATTTTGATAATTCTCTCTCTGCACCCAGCATTTTGCTGTCTTTGTCAAAATGAATGACAACAATTTGGCGGGGGATCCAGGAGCCACAGTCGGCATTGACAAGCGAATTATCAGGGGCCCAGAGATGCTCATTATGAGCGGAGAACTCATCAGAGCGACCCCGGGAAGAGCCCTCTCTCCTGTCACTATTTGTCAGTGGGACAAGGGCTACCGCTAGGGCCGCCTGACAGGTAATTTCAACAATAACAATTACTCCGATTACTGGTGTCATAAACAATTCGCCCCAGGCAGGGCAATAACAAAGCTTTATAATTCCCAGCCATATAAATAAATGCCAGTGGGTAACAAGCAATTTAACAGAGGAGCGAGCGCAACCCCCCCCCCCAACTCCGCGCCCGAACCCCGCCGCCACAGCCAACGCGAGTATTACTTTTGTTCGACGAAAAAGACTGGAATTTGTGAAAGGAGGTAAAACTAAAATATGTATTTGTAAATTGATAGGAAAAGCATTTTACAAACACTAATCTGCCGACGGGAGACCCTGGATTCGCAATAAAATTACAGCAAATAATTAGGCTGTTGGCTATTTAAGATGAACAAAGGGAATACACGATTTTGGGCTTAATAAACATACAGTTACAAAAAAGGGGAAATAATGCATTGTTACAAATTTAGAGCACAGTAATTACATGTGTTGATTGGAACATATAGCCTACTGAAGGTGAATATGAATATTATTGAGCGTCAAGAAACTCGTATCGCTTGGGAAAACAAAAAATATTACTTTGGCTTTCAAAGCCAGGATTTTAACGTTTGAAAATATCTACAGTATAATTTATTATTTCAAGGCTTGCGATAATTGGCCTTGACTCTTTTAAAATAAATATGTTATCATTCTGACGCAGGTGTTGCGTAAAAAAAATCACTCGTAATCTCCTTCGTATTCTGTGAATTTAAAGTAAACATAAAATAATGATGGATTTATTACACCACCTTTCACTAGCAGTCTTGCGAGTCACGTTCCCGGGCGCCCAGCTCAGTGGGAGCCAGAAATGTCCTGTCTTCGTCCAGGAAAACATCCCACATCCCGTAAAGCCCCGAAGCACTTAGAGAATTCGAAAATCCCTAATTAGGAGAGCTGTGGAACAATTAACGCGTGTCAAAGTCGACACCATCGAGTGCCAATATATTTTTCTCACTAAAAATTAATGGCCTTTTTTCCCCTCTCCTTTTCTTCTGCGTCCTTATTTGTGGCCCCTAAGGCGACGTGGATTCGGATATCGTCGCTCTGGATTGTCGCAAGACTAAGCAGCTCGGTAATTACTAGGCAGCGAATTCGCGGCTGCCTTTCTTAACACTCGCCACATACAGTTAATCAACAGTCAAAGTACCGCGCCCCCCCCCCCAACAAAGGATAACAGCGGTACTTCGTGGTTCAAAAACAAATCTAACAACAAAGAGCACGAACATCATATCAAAGTTATATTCGAAAATACCCTCTTTCTTCCATGTTTCTCATGCATTTTACGACCGTTCACTGACCTTTTTGAGATGTATGTGTACATTTCAGAACTGAGGCAAAAATGTTACTGCAATCAGATAAAATATAAAGATATTTCACATTAACTAAATAGAAATGTGGTTATATTATTAAACCCATCATTTTAAACTATTTGCATTAACTGATACATGCCAATAAGGAACAGTTCACGTTGTACATCATACGGGTTGTTACACGGAATGGATCGACGCCCACTGGCTTATTGAAAGGATGACAAGATTTCAGCTCCATATTATTGAAATGTGTATATTAATACAGGTATTATAAAAACAAAGCGATTGCAATGTCTAACATTCGAAATAACACCAACAACAATGCCAACAACAAAAAACGCAATAGACGACGTAAGTATTTTGAATTAAAGCTAAAACTTAAATTGAAATAAAATAGACGAAATGGATGTATGTATAATTATTTTCCGAAAAATTTAAGTTACAGACTTCGGAGATTAACAATGCACGTCAGGATGTAAGAATGGAAAACTGATCTTGGCAGGGATACACGCACCGCGCATATAAAATATATTTCTATACAAAAATAGTATGTGTATATTTATATACATATATAATTACTTCACATATATTTCAATACTAGCTGCTATTCTCGTGAAAGGCGTCGGAAATATTTGCATTAATATATAAGAAGTAACCAACGCCGGTTCAGTCACCCTATTCGTGCATTTTAAGTACCTGACTGGCTTCTAACGTTGTAGATCCCCACCTCCTCTAATTAATTAATTAATTAATTAATCAATTGCTATGAAATTGGTTGGTGTATTTCTTTAATTGGCACAGACGATGAGGGAGACATATATTCCCAAAAAGTTTTACTGTATTTGTACAGGACAGAGATGAACACGCGCGTGGAGCGTAGAGAACAAAACAAACGGGCGCCACATGAATATCATAGCAAAGGCCACGTTGTTTTATTGTTTTTTTTTTAAATCTCGGTCCATCGTTTACGTTACGGCGAGTTTTACGCGTGTGAAACGTAATATAATGCATGGTGTTTTTGCACAAGTCGAGGATGTTTAGCGGATGAAGGAGAGATTTTTTGAAATGCTGAAGCAGCAAACAGGAATTCTCAGTATAAACATATCAAAATTGGAAAAATAATTCTTTCGAAATTCACCATTCGGGCTATTAATATCGGCATAAATAAAACGTTTTTAAACTATGAACGCTCCTAAATTATTCCTGTGAAATAATTTTATTTAAACGGCCATATACATTAATTTTAATTTGCAATTCTCTTTTTATATACCATGATGATATAAAAATAAATCTGTGGAAAAAAATTAGGACAGAGCTGTACTTTTGAAAAATGACTCTAATTCAGGTCAGTACCTTTTAGAGCTAACGTAGGACGAAACACGTATTTTTGTATACATAACCGAAATTAACACCATTCCTCCGTCCTCCGACAAAGACGCGCATTCTTGCATGTGAACGACAAGAAACGCTTCCTGAATAAGATGGAAACGGAATGTGACTGAAACAGCAAACTCAAAAAATTGAAACAAATGTATACAGCAAGGAGCAAAATGAAAAGAAAAATCCGAAGGGAAGGTCAGTGCCGTTCCTCGGAATTCCCACAGATTAGTGGGGCCACTTTGAAGTTTTCAATGGACAGAATGCAACAATAGCTGGTTAGCACATTAACTTAACTCGAGGATGAAAAGGTGCTTTTGTTACCATTTCCATTATCAAAGCTGCCCGTCGTCCAGCTACAGGCACCGCGTGCAGACGGCTGGGAGTCTCGCCCGTCTCTCTCTCACTCTCTCTCTCTCTCTCTCTCTCTCTCTCTCTCTCTCTCTGCCCGGGATCCTCTTGCTTGTGCATCTCATTTGCATACATTTCTGCCTCGCCGGGGAGGCCTTCAGCTCATTAAGGCTTCCTCATACAAGCTCCCGGAGTCAAGCTGCGGCAGACGCGTACCTGCAGCGAAGGAGGCTACTGCCTGAAGAGGGAAAAGGGAAAAAGAAGGGTGGGGTTGGGGGGAATTGGGGAGGAGAGGCAACAATTTCTTCATGAGAAAACCAAAATGCACAAAGGAGTCCCCCTGTGCATTTCTTTTGGCTCCCCCCCCCCACACCAAAAAACAGCACCACCCTCTGATCGGGGCACCATTTTGTGTTAAGCAGTGACAGATACGTCCCGAGGTCAGGGGTCAGGGTTGAACTGGAGGTCAGCAGTAAAACAACATGTAACCAAAACTCCGTGCTGGATGGTCATCTGGCGGCGGAGGGCTTTGGCGGAGGGTAGAGGTAAAGCAGGGATACCGGAAGGGTCCAAAGTGGTGGAGGAGGTTGGAGGAGAGAGAGAAAGAGCGAGAGAGAGAGAGAGCTGGATCCATGCGAGATAGAGGAGGCAGAAAACTCCATAAACGTACTTCTATCTTGCGATGCTCTGGGGGGGTGGGCATTTAAAGGAAGACATTATGGACTTGAAACTGAACATCAAACAATAAACAGTCCATTAAGTCTCAAGGCAAAGATAAATGCTTGTTTTGTTTGAAGCCCTGGAATTATTTCGGTTTATCTAAGGCATGTCGACCCATGCCACGACCCAGCCTGGCGCACCGATGAATAAAACCTTTATGGCTCATAAAGCACAGAGATCCCTCTCAGCACACTATTCCACGACACCGTTTCTGGCAGCCCAGAGCCCGTGCCCCCCCCCACACACACATTTTTTTTTTGTTTCCAGACTGAGAAGCAACTCCTTGCCCTCCTCGCTGGAGCTCAACCAGGAGCAGACAGGACGAAGGGGTGCGGGGGGGTCCTGCCTGGAAGATGCGCATTCAGGAGAAAGGATGTTATGGCCAAGGGCTAATGGCACCCGACAAGTAACAGGATAGAGCAGTGGCTGGTTTAATTTACAAA
>JABFEA020000067.1:6988050-7001447 GCA_019775915.2 Cyphomyrus plagiostoma | reverse complement strand
AGCGACGGGAGTAGTATGCAGGGTGGGTGGTGGGGGGGGGGGGTGGATGGGATGGTAGGTTGTCCAACACATGCTAATCCACTCTCAGGACAGGATTACCGTCTGGGTGTTAAGCAATTAATATTTCTAATACGCAAGCTTTTGCACAATTATATTACAATACAGTATATATTAATGTGTATGTATATAATATATATATGATATTAATCTGGTATTTTTTATTGCTCTCTATGTTGTAACTTGTCATTCATAACTTACTACTACTACTATATTATAAATAATAATAACGATGATAATAATATGATTTCCATAAGAGCTTTTCCATGTTATTAAAGTTCATAATGAATAATAAATCACGAATTTAGACCTAATAATAAAAGCAATAGTATTAAAAAACTTTAGTCTCGTTCTGTGATCAGCGTCTTCTCCTCTAATATCTTCGAATTCGCTTTAACCATAAATTAAAAGTTTCTCTCTCACTGAAGTGGTAAAACTTTCCGTTACCCATAGCTATCTTTTGGCTCCGGCGTTAAGCACAAATTCCAGAGGAAGATCGTCTCTGTTTCTCAGCCGGAGAGACGAGCTGCGGCCGGCGGCTGATGTTGAAAGCAGAGAGACGCGCAACAATAAAAACAACATGTGGATGTTTAAACCGGAGCTCTAATGCAGGTTTAAGGACTTAATCTGTCACTGTGAATTAGCGGCGAGCCGCACGCAAAACGTCACATTTGCAGCGCGACAAAGCTAGACAAGACCCAGACTAAACCTGTCTGTTTTAGTTAGGGCCGCGCTGGGATCCAGGGGCTCCTTCCCCCTGTTTTGCAAATAAAGCCATAATTATACGCAAAACGCGTCCTGTCATGTCACAACATAGCCTGTTTTCTCCTGAAATGATTAACCCAGGCACATCACATGGGATTGCTTCAGTTTCTTAGCCCCATTGCTGTGGGACGCCCCGCCGGTTCAGCGTGCGGCTACGCCCGGCCCATGGCGGGCGACGGGGCGAGAGGAAGCGTGCTGACGTGATCCGTGCACCCTGTCGCCCAGGGAGGCTCACCGTGCATGACCTTTGACCCCCCTGCACTCCCCCCGAGGTTGAGGCAATGGCTGCGGTCTGCTCTCTCTCAGCTCACGCCTGGTCTGATGACATGCCCAGGACAGGGTTTGGCGGGGTGCTGGAGGAAGTTTGGGGTGGCAGACATAGGCACCCGTAGGGCTGGCCTCTAACCGCCAGGGGTGTAAGGGCAACGACGTTTTATTGCCCCCCCCCCAGCCCATCAGCATCACTGCACACCTTTCTGTGATGAATCTGTCTGTTCAAGATGCGCTCCTGAAGAGATATACACCCCCACTGTGATCTTCCCCCGAACTCAACGTGGGGAGGGCATGGCATGTCTTCTCCTGGGGCGGCGGGAGCAGCAGGTAGGTGCTTAATTAAAGATGAGAACCCTGGTGTTCCTCTACTCCTTTGCCATATATGCAAGGTTGAGTGTTAGTAAAATCCAGCATCTCTCATTTAATTTAATTTCATTTGTGATGTTGTGATGTCCTGCTCGTCACTGAGTGAAGCATTGGCACGTCACATAAAGCATACATCTACAGTGTTTAGTGGGCTGTCAATCCATCCGCAATCCTGTTACATGCAACTTTCATGTAAAAAAAAACTTCAAAAAAATTTCTAAGTCATTTGGGGCCAGTTCAAAACATGCGGGAGGTTTCATTACAGGATACAAACTTTACTCACCCTAAATGCTACAGCATGACAGTCATTTAATTTAATTTAATTTTTATTTCATTTAATTTAATTTAATTTAATTTCATTTCATGTGTGAATGAAATGATTGTCATGTTGGTATGTAAAACTCTGATATTGTGTGTGTCGGCTTAGCCATTTCAAAACGTCTCATAATATTCTCTTCTATTGCCTAAGACTTTTTCACCAAACTGTACGTATATATGTACGTATGCCTCTCAGACAAGGAGTGCAATGAGGGTTACAGCAAGCCACAAACTGACTGGTAGCCTAGTCTTTCCTTAAAGTTATTTCTAAATTTGTATTTCTACATCTTTGTAATAAATGCTGTTCTACATCTTTTTAATAATCACTCATATTATATATAAAGCAGATTTTTCAAAAAATGAAATGAACTTCTCAGTATATATAAGTTGCTATAATTTCATTGTTTAAATTGAACTAAATACTTTTAATCTTTCTAGCCGAGACTGTTAATCAAAAGGTATGCAATACCAAAGCCATTGTATTGAATTTAATTACCGTAATTTTCTTTTACGATTTAAGCTGAGAATATATATTTTAAAAACCTGCACCGTGACTGTGCCCCCCAGGCATCGGCGATGCTGCACGTACGTGTCTGTCTGTTTACTGTCTCCCCAGTAAATTCCTCCGGCCTGAGAAATTAAGGAAGCCATCATTAACAGCACCCCCAGTGGCAATGGAGACTGGTGTTTTTTTTATTTCTTTCTTTCTTTTCTTTTTTCTTTCTTTTTTTTTGTACATTTTCCACAGGGAAAATTGTGAGACAGGGTCGGGGGGGGGGGAGTGGGAGCAGTGGTGTTCGAATATATTTCGGGAAAATAAAACAGAAGCCGTAGCTTCTCCTGCAGCTCCGCTGAGGCTGCCGTGGGTCCGAAGCGATGCTTTGATGAACATCTTAAAACGGGGCGAAGCTCGACCTGCAGTGTGTGGCCCTTTGTTCCCGGCTGCAGGGAAGTCAGTCACCCAGAAACAATGGGTGGATTTAGGATTCATTAGCTCCGTGTTGTGAGTGCAGGACACGGTGGCAAATGTGCCCTCCCTGCTGAGAGAAGGCCTGGGGGGGCGGGGGCTCCTTCGCGGCGGACGGTCCAGGCTCTGCCGCGCGTCGCGACTGCGCCATTTACGCTCCGAGGAAGGGTCCCCCAAAGAAAAAAGAAAAACACAATAGTGGCTTGGAAAATGAGACAGAGAGGAGGGAGGCGTGATTAATTTGGGGAATACCTGCCATGAGAACCACGCCAGATGCCAGATGATGGGCGACGCTCATAATTACCCATCAGCCCCCACAGTGTGGGCGATGGAGCTGGCTGTCACTGACTGAGCTGAGAGGAGTGGCCTGTTATTGCAGCGATGACTGATGGTCCTCAGAACCAATCATATGTGCAGGAATTCAGTGTCTTATTCTTACTGTCACTTTCTGTTTTTGTGGTTGTTTGCAAGGCAGACAACCTTTAAGTACAAAAACAGCAAGGATAGCCATCAGTTTTCACCTCAATATATTTATAAAGACACTTATAATGATATTTTCCACGAAATAGTTGGTTTAGCATTGTTTTTGGAGTTCAGTTTTTTTTTTTGGATCATGTATTAATCTGTGAATAAAGCTTGTATAAGGTTCATTTCAGAAAGGCTTTTCCTTGGGCACACATGCCCCCCATATCCCCCCCCCCCCCGCACTCTCACAGCCCGCATAAACACAGATGACAAGTTGAGATTAATGAACGTCCCGCAGTGACAGAACTATTTAATTGTGGGGAATGACGGCAGCTGACTTGGAGGGTGTGTTTACACAGGGCTGACAGCGGCTGAGAACGGCTGTAATTGATCACGACCGGCCGGTAATTAGAAAGGTGACGAGCACTTTCGGGGGGGTGTCGATATTTCGTGGCAGTGCCCCGTGGTGCACTGACACGTGGTGATCAGAATGGGGTTGGTAAGGAAGAGGGTGGAAGATTTGGGGGGGGGTGGGGTGTCCTCCTTTTTTGATGAAAAAAAAACTCTAGTGGGAAGATGAAATTGGGAAAGAAAATTTTGCATCTGGTGGGACGGCATGGCAACCATAGGATGGCGGTGTAGTTTTCTCTTTCCCTCTCCAAAGCGATCGCCAGGTTTCAAGAGCACTGAGGCCTGCCGCAGCGCCCCCCCCCATGCCAAATCCGAACCCAGGCCACACCTATGAACACATACCATTGCACGATGAAGAGAGCGAAGGTCTCTGCGTCACGTAGAGTAAGGGTGACGTAAAGGTGTAGCCTTAAACTCCCAGAAACCCTGTGACTGCAAGTTGCCTGACATCGGGATACTAGGGCCTGGGGGGGGGGGGGTAGTAATTTCCTTTCCTCCATTCTCCACAGAAAACAGACATTTCCACGGATGAAGTTTGCAGGAGCTGTCAAAACATCATCAATGTGGATGGTCTCTCGAGCAGTTATCCTGTTTAGCTGTGCATGTGGGGTTGGGGAGAGGACTCGTATTGCATACACCACATAAAGTAGGAGTGCAATTTGTCAGGCATACATAATCAGGAGCAGTAAGGGCTCAAGAAAGCGCATGACTGCCCTGAGCACCGAGAACCGTTTTCAACGTAAAGCACCTCCCCGTATTTTTTTTGTTGCTCTTTTTAATACCGCAAAAGGGCCACGTTTCAGGGAACTGCCCGGCATTTTCTCTCCATAGGTTGACATTGACCCCACTCCCCAACTCTTCACCCCCCCCCCCCAGGAGAAATTCACTCAACTGGGAACTGGGAAAGAATGTGTGCGACACCCTGGGGTAAAAACGCACGCAGAATGGCCAGACGGCCCGGGAGCGGGCTGTGTCATGAAAATAAAAAAAGGTTTTTAAGTGATTCCTTATTTGGACTTGAACTGACGTGTTTCAACAGGACAAAACCAAGGATAAGGTTTCTCATTCTTGACCTGATACCATTAATAGTTGCTTTTAAAACAGCATTCACATTGGCTTCATTTGTTTGCCTTGAAATCTTACAAAACATCCCAGAATATAGAATAATATTGATGCCCCCCTCCCCCAAAATAAAATGGAAGGTATTTTCATAAAGATCAACATGATACGCTACTCTGGCTTTAAAAGGACCAAGGCCTGCAGTTATTACTTGTGGTCTTTGTGTTTTCGATCGTCATCATCTGATGTCTGTAGCCAAGCCTGACACAACTGACATTGGCTGCTATATGTTATGATTAACAGAAATAGCCCCCCAAATCTGGGATGATGCCCTTATGGGGAGATACTGGGGTTTAGCTGTAAGTGAACCATGACATTATAGGTTAACCAAAATCTCAAGGACTCCAAATAAGTGTTTTTAAGGATGGAAAAGTAGACCAATTGGGAAAGCCGATGCCCAGGGGGTGTCCCTGCCATTCAGCGAATAGGCTTCGTTTGTAGATGCTGTTGTTTGGAATGAACTAGAAATGAAAGGTCTGCTCGATATGTTAGCATAAGGCTAAAAAGCTAACTGACATGCTAGCCATAGCCCTGTGAAGGGACCATAGAGGGGCCAAGTCTACACTAGCATGCTGGTTTGAGGTGTTTTGCTGTGCATGTCAGAACCACTGCAACGTTTCCTCTGCCACGATAACAGATGTATGCATGTAAGCAGAAAGTGCGCAAAGCACAATTTAGCATGCGCCGCTAAAACACCAGTTGGAGGTGATGCAGCAGCACGCAGCCCTTCTTTGCTAAGCCATCTCGAAAGTCGCAGATGTATGTGTCGGCATGTTATGGTGGGCGGGGGGGTTCATGGATTTAGAACAGAAGTGATGGGCCTTGCGTCACCTGCTGTTCTGTCAACTGGGGTAGGATGGGGAAAGGGTGCTGATGGGGGTGAAAAGGAGGGCAGTGTTGAGTTCACACCAGAGGCACGATGACTGGGAAGCTTCTGTCTTGAACCCCCCCCCCACCCCCACCAAACCTGCCCACCTGCCTGTCTCTGCTTCAAATGTTCCACCGCTCCCGCCAACTGTGGTACAGTCTGCTTGATGGCAGCGATAACACCACTAGAGATAACGTTGCAGGTCGGGTGTATCAGCAAGACGTTAAAAAAAAAATCAAGGAGGAAATGATTATGTTCGGCCTGGTGTAAATAATATATAAAGTCATTTACTACTTGAGACAGACCAATTAGTAAGCAGACAGAGGGCAGAAAGGCAGCAGGAACTCCCTTCTTCTCCACTGTGGCAGTAGCACCCCCTGCCAATCAGAATGGCAGTGTGTTTGACAGATGAAAATGCATATCTTTGACGTTTTACGCTTTCACTCAGATCCACGTCACAGCTGTACACAAACACAAAGGTTGGCCCTTGAAAGCGGTGTTTCCATGTCTAGTCTGAGTCTGTGGAGTTTGTTTTCCTCCAGAGGAATCCCTGCTGTCCCATTCCAGGTGAACTTGCTTGTTCTCTTGCGTCACCGATCATCTAATACCCCTTAGCCACGCGGCTGCTTCGGACTGCCGCCGAGTTTGTCCTCAGATCTGACGTGAACTCGCCAGAAACCCAACCCCTGGAACTATGTCCAAACCCCCCTCACCACTCAACACCATCCCACTACCATTTCTTATCGTAGAGGATTATACCTGCTCTGCTTGTGAACACAACTTTCTCAACTGTCTCAAGGAGTGAAAATATGATCCCAGCCAGTGAGCTGGGACAGAACCAGCATGACGTAGAGGCATGAGCTTCTCAATGTCAGCGTAAACACACACAACTTAATTACAAACTTTGCCGGCTTGCTGCTGTGTTTGGAGAGAGAACGTCAGGTCTATGTGTTTCTGTTTTCCGTCTGGGGCACCAACCAAGCTCTCCCTCACAATTTTGCTGATTGGGTTTCACGCTGCTTTACCCGTTCTAATTCTTGGATTCTTTTTGACCTGTTGTTAAAAGTACTACTGTTCTGTAAGTCTTTATTTCTTCTGCCATGCTGAGGTTAACATTCTTTTCAGAAATTGTCCCCAGAATGTTGTGCATCACTGCACAGGTTTCATTGTGGCTGGCTAAACTACGCCTAGCTTAATTGTTAAATACACGCATGGTTCATGAAAAGAGCCACCCGGTTGCTTAAACCCTTGAAATACTTGTGGGACATCTAGAGTGAATCGTGGTTAAAGCCGTGGGAAATAAGGATATTTTTAGACATTGTTACTCATATTGAGCCTTATGGGTCTCTTCCAAAGAGGTGGGCGGCCTGCAGGGCTGATGCAAACGCGGCCACCGCCGTAACCGAAGCCTGGCAATGCGGTGGCACTAGAACCGGGCATCTGGTGAATAATGGATACCGCCAATATCGGATGAAGGAGTTTTTATGGCTTGCCGACAAACTTGGACGGCGGAATGTTGGCGGGACACTAGGCTTGAATTATGCCTGGCGTCCCAGTCTATCGTTTCAAGATTTCAAATGAAAACGGTTAATTAGGAATTAATAAAATATGCGTCCCTATCGGTGCCGGAGGACGGCAGATCGGGTGGCTGTCAGAGGATCCACCGGCACGGGGAGTGGCAGATCAAGGTTACCCCAGTGAGGTCAAGTTACCCGGCGGGGAGACGACGGCCTGGTGGGCAGGAAGTGGCCCTCATTAAAGAGACAATTACGGAAGCTTAATGAAGGGATGCTAACGGACTCCCTGCCCGCCAAAGGCGGCCTTGTTAAGCCTGCACAGGCACATCGCAGGACAGCTATGCTAACATAAGATGTGGCTAAGAGATGCTAATGTACTGTTTGCTGAAGGGAGCACTTTTTCATGACAGATGCAATAGCGGCCTTAGATAATGCTAGTCAGCGATTACCAAGGTTTAATAACTAAGCATTTGCTACTTTGCTTTGTAAATGACCTCCATTGTCACCAAACACATGACCAACAGAAGCAACAAGCAATACTGCCCTGCAAACCTAAAGCAAAACTACACTTGCCTGGGTTTTAGTGTGGATTTTGTTGTTACTGTGATTTTCACACTCTGTTTTCTTCAAAAGTAAGGTAATCGAGCCTGCTCTGGACTGGCGGCAATTAGGGGCCAACTTTATTTAGGCAGAGCAGTGTGCAATTTTCACTACTCAGTCATCATCATTGTTGTTAGCGCATAGGGTTCTTCCAGTTGGCTCTCAGTTAGAGGTTTGTTTTATGAGGCTAGATGGAGTGGGTCTGTTTCCTTTGCGCTTGTCAGTTGCCAGAGGTAGTGGGTTGGTAGTTCTTGCTGATTTGTATCTGGTTAGCCAGTTTCAGGCCAGTAGTTGGCATTTCACAGCTGGATTGCTGTGCCACTGCTGTCTTGTTTTGGGGGTTTTCTAGCCTCCCTTAAAGTTCTCCATGTTCCTGTCTGGGACCTTTAGTCCTCTGTGGTCGGCTTCACCTCATCTTGGGGCCATCTCCATGGTTACCTGTTTCCAGCAGTGTTCAGACTATTGGTCTCAGGGGCTAGGGGTAGAAGACCTGACGTGATAGATGGATGGATGACCCATGGTGAGGTGTTTGTAGACCTTGTTTGTGCAGGCCAATAAAGGCTTTTAACTAGTGAGCACTGAATCCAAGTCATGACAATCGAAACCTGATTTCAATCATTACTGAGTTTTGATAAAATATGCAGTTCTAGTGTTTTGCTTTTGTACAGTAATAGCGAATATACAGGCGTCCTTGCTGTCGTTTTTATCTAAATTTGTTTTGTTGTAAAATGGATGATATGCCCCTGGGGCTCCGCCCAAACGGGATCCTCCCACGTGACCCGCACATTCTCGGAGCGTGACAGTCTCGAGCCACAGGAAACAGTGAGGCGGGATTCCAGAATAGCTATTTCAATTAGGGGGCATCAGTGCATGTCATTTGTTAACAACTTTGATAAGTTAAAACCTTTATGTCTTATTTAAATGCGGTGCTCATTTTGCAGAGCGGAGAAGTAGGTATGGGACCTTAATTGATTTTTCTGAAAAGCTAATTTAGCTCAGCCTTCTGCTTTGAAATCTGTCAGCAAATGAGGTAAAACACGAGAGAATTGAGGAAGAACTTGTGTAGCTGTGTAGAAATGGGGTCAGGCTCCTAGATTATTCATGGAATATAATAGCAGAAAGAAAAAGCTCATTCAGTATATTCATCAGCAATAAGTTTAAGGACTTGTATGAGATTATTAAAAATGTTATATTAAAAGTAATAGATTCATAAGAATATGAACATGAGTCTAGGATCTGCACATTCTTCCACAAAACCAGACTTAAAAAACTAATCTTAAAGACTCATCAATTCCCAGAAAAACAGCAAAATGCTATAATTTATAATATCCTTGAATTTTTAACAACCCTTTAATTTTTGCTATTCAGAAGTAATTTGCTGGCTTATGTTTCAAACGAGCTCATTCTCCTATTTGAGTTTGTCTAAACACCTCGACTTGTAATGGATGGACAGTTTATTTTTCAGGCTAAAAGCCCCATTGAAGCAGGACATGACCTCCTCTAAAACACACAGATGTGTCCATTCCCACCCCCTCACCGCTCCAGCAAGCGAGAGCAAATCGCCTCGCTTACCACTAGTAAGAAAGAAACCACATAGGGGTGATGGGGTGAGGGAGACCTGTCCCCCCCCCCAAAATTTTTTTTAATTGAATTCATTAATCTTCTCTCTCCAATAAATACACAAAATTATTAAGTTGTACCCCCCAATATCAAACTGTTTTCTACGCTGTGAAAACACATAACAGTAAATCTGCAAGCAGCATCATTTTATAATTAAGGCACAGATAGTTCTTTAAACATACATTAAATGTTCATTTAGCAAATGTTTAGGTATCACCAGGGGCAAGGACACTGGCAAAATTACATGGGGAATTGGGGGCGGGGTCATCACCCCCCCAATAATCAAAATCTGGCAAATACACCCCCCCTCAAATATTCTCAAAATGGGTGGAGACCTTAACCCTCCCCTTCAATGTTTAACCCAAAGTTACATCCTTGAGTATGGATACCTTCCACCAAATGCAGCCCCCTCCCCAAACAATATTCTTACTGTTTATCCTCTCAGGGTCACAAGGGGGTGGCTGGAGTCCCTGGACATTGCAGGACACATACTCACCCACACACAGGCACACACTACGTGCCAGTTAGCCAAGATACATGCCTTTCAGCGGTTGGAGGAAATTTGCACGACGCGGGGAGATCATACAAACTCCAGCCATGCGGGTCGGAGGTGGGATTCAAATCCACCACAGGTATGACACAACAGCACTACCCTCCAAGCCGTCATGCCGCCACCCACAATGGGAACCATCTTTTTTAATTAAAAGGTGGTACGTTTCACTTACTCGCAAATTCCTGCAGTAAATTGGGACCTGCTTGTTTCTGGGTGTGTGTAAGAATCATCCAGGCACGTCTCGTACTATATTTCACCTGAAAAAGTGTGAGGTTTATCACCAGGGAAACACATCCACAAATACCGAGTCTGGCGCTGGTTGCTTTAGGAACCCGTTAAAAAAAAAGCAGATTAACCCTAATTAAACGTGTCTTGTTTGTTAACTTGTCACTGGGTGTTTGTGCTGCAAACTGAACAGCTCCCCTATGAAAAAAATACTTGAGTTCACCCCCAGCAGAAGTTTTTCCTACTTAATTCCTAGTTATGTTGCGCCTGGGGAGAGGGATATGGAAGGAGAAGTGAAATCTCTCCCTGTACTGTATCTATTTACATTCACCCCCCCTCCCCCCTGTGGGTTTTTTGGCCTGGGCTGGGAGAGCTGCTAGCAGAGGAGCTTTCCCCAGGTGCATTGAGTGTCGTGGATTTCGGCAGATGCCCGGCAGGTCTGTCCAGCAGGTCTGTCCAGCGTAAACCGTAACCCTCCCATCTGTCCCTGACCGTGGGCTGCTCTTAGGTCTGGCCGCCCCCTATCTTGGAGAATCTTGGTGCTCAGGTTATAGTACAGGGGGCGGGCTGAGGGTAAGCGGAGTAAATAAAGAGGACTTATCGAGTTCATAGTGGCCGTCGCCGCCTCGATTGTCTGGTGGACTTTGCGGTGCTCAGCCCCGGAGAAATTCAAGCCCCTGCTTACAGCTTTGATCTTCGCTTGGGTTAGGGAAAGGGATTCAGTGTGGGGGGGGGGGGCAGTCCTACATTGAGACAGTAGTATCATCTCCCCCCCCAGCGCGGTGGGGTAAAGACCCAAGCTGGGATGGCTCTGGCCCAAATCACAGTGCAGAACCCTTGCCCCCCCCAACCTGGGTCCAGAGTCATGTACTTTCAGTCTGAAAGTCACCCAACTGACAGCCTTTTGTTGCAGACCATTTGCCTTTTGTAATTTATTACGTTTAGATTAAATCTGGCGAAACTCAATATTTTAATTGAATGTTTAGAGCTAAACCCCTCTGAGTAATAAATTTCCTCTGGCACCCTGCATCTCGCTATCGTGTTTCTTCCCTAATTACATTTACATAAATGATGTTCTGTGAAATTATCATCGGGACTGTACGGGCAAAGAGAGAGAGCAGGGCTGGGGGGGGGCGGGGGGAGTATGGACTCATGACAGGAGGTGGAGTTGGGGGGGCACCCCAAGAGGACGGAAAATACGGTCAGATAATACGACACAGAGAGTCAATGAAAATTTACAAAAAAAAAATATATATTTCTCAGTATTTCATTGCTTAAGTTGAATGCCAACTGAATGCATGAGAAAATTTTAACCAGGGCTGCATTGGCGTCTGGACAGCTTCTGCTTCTGCCCTCCCAAAAGCTTATCGGCGCGTGTGGCTCTTTCCGCGGGTCGTAAATACACACGACTCCAATCTACATAAGTATCTTCATATGGGTTGTGTGTGGGGGGGGGGGTGTCACCTTTATAAATGTAATGGGTATTGAGATGGTGACCTGAAAGGACATCAATCAGGGTGCTGTAGGACCGCTGCCTCACCCGTCCTTGCTGGAAATGTCAGGAGGGCATGACGGGCGAGTGGGATGTCCAGTGAGGATGGCTCACCTATGCGGCAGCATTCAACACAAGTCCAAACAGCAGTCGATGAGGGCAGGGCCACTCAAGAAAATGGGGAGATAATTAAAGCGGCGCCGCTCAGCATTACCCAGGAAACTATCCACTTCCTGTCACATGACTCCGTGACGCTTTGCTGATTGTCGCTCTCGGCCCATTGTGGGGTCTGTCAGGCTGCTGACTAATGGCGCCCGGGGTGTCGTTCGACGTCGCAGGTATACGCAGCACCTCGACAGCTTCAGGTGGGTGTCAGAATGAAAGCGGGCTTGGGGCGCCTGGCGGCGAGGGGTGGGGGGCCCGCCAGAGTATGGTCCTTCTCCAAAGAGGATCTCACCACTTGATGCTTTCACTTTTCCATTAGTCTCGTGCCATTCTTGTGTGAGAGCTTAGAACGGGAAGCAGGCATTTAAGGAGACTGGGACAGGATTCCATCCCATGGCACTACACACTACATCCCCCCCGGCCATATATTTAGTTGTTGCCTTTGTAAGGAGTCATTTTAAGAGAGAAGTCATTTGAAGCTCATTTAATGTGTTATTCATCATGCTTTCTTGAGGAAAGTCTTCCAATCACTTATCCTGGTCAGGTTCTTCGGGGTGGGGGGGGGTGGTATGTCCGGGGACACAAGGCTGTGGTACGTCCCGGACATGATGCTGATCCACGCCAGCACGTACACACAGGCATGCATGCACACGCATGCACGCACACGCATGCACACACACGCATGCACACACACGCATGCACACACAACAGGCAATTTGAAGATCTACCTGTGTGTCTTTGGACTGCAGTATGCAGTACCAGCATCCTCCATCTACACAGGGAGGTGGCGCCACTTAAACCCCAAGCCCTGCAGGTTCGAAGCGACAGCGCTGCCCGCTCACCATGACGCACAGTACATTAGATTACACTTTTGTTTTTCTGTTTCAGATTTGCACTTTTCTTCCATTCTCCGGCGCGTGGGCCTCGCATGACCGTTAGCAGATTGACACAATTTACAAGGAGCCATTAGCCCTCATCTGAACCGCTTTCTGCATTATAAAAGCACCAAGGATCCATGGGTAAATTGAGAATTAAATTACACGAGAAGCTGGGAGTGGGATGCTTTTCCTGAGCATTAGTACTGCGTATCCCCGAATGTGGTTTGAGTAAGTGGGGCATACTGAGAATACAGGTGGCTGGTGGCCATCCACTCATCCATCTTCCGTAACCAGTACAGGGTCATGGTGAGCCTGGACTCTATCCCAGAAATCCCAGGATGCATGGAGGCCAACACCCAAGACAGGATGTCAGCCCATTGTTGGGTGCCTGGAGTTGATATTAAGATATCAACTCCAGGCACCCAACTCCAGGATATTAATATCAACACCGCGTTGGCTTCCAATAAACATTGTGAATGTCTCTTCCCAAAAAATTCACAACCAGATTTAGACTTATGATCCATGGATTTTAGCTTTTCTCCGATACATCTGAGATCGACCGAGGATGGACCGAGTATATCCGGGTGAAAATCACCTTGAAGGTGTAGAGTTCGCGTTGCTATGGGTGAGATGTGGTGGCATCAGCGCACAGGACAGGCATTGTCCTCAGAACGTCCTCAGGAAGACAATGGCAGATCATATGATCATATGCTCATAACGTGCTGTGGGGGGACAATG
>JABFEA020000067.1:6960440-6975521 GCA_019775915.2 Cyphomyrus plagiostoma | reverse complement strand
CATGTGATTGGTTGATTAGATAATTGCATTAAGGAGAAATAGAACAGGTGTTCCTAATAATCCTTTAGGTGAGTGTATACTGTGTGTATTGTGTAAAGACTACTGCCATCTTTTACACTTTATATACTTTATGTACAAATGAATGTATTAAAAATGTACAGTTTTGACCCTATACGCCCCTTCCTGCTTATGGGTTAACTGCATGTTCTCTCCGTGTGCTGTGCATCCTTCCCCTACTCATTCCAGCTTCCTTCAGTAATCCAAAGACGTGTAGTCTTGTAACTGGAGTCTCTAAATTTCCTCAAAATGTGTGCATGTCCCCTGTCATCCTATCCACAGTGTCCCCTGCCATGTGACCTTTGATTTCCAAGCTCCATGCTCACTAGATAAGCAGATGATGATGTATGAAAGGAAATCAGGTCTCAGCATGTGATGTCATTCTTTCGTGTGCTTATGAAAAGTTATGGCTGTGTTGTGAGATGCAAATAGTGTGGCACGTATGTGATATCTTCAGATAAAATATTTTAAAAGTATAAAAAAATATACAAAAGATATACAAATCTATAATACGTTCTCACTATCAAGATGAAGTTTATTGAGTCTATTGAGCCTGTTCAGATTTTACCTTGGAACTCACAGTGTCCACAGTATAAAATCATCACAAAACAAAAAAACAGGTACGTTCATCAATCACTTGCACATGACCATTAGCATTAGGTAAAAAATGTGGCCGGCCCAAGAATGCATGAAGAGCGACTCTTGTGTGCCATATCTGGACACCTGTCAGCCCATCAAATCAGCTGTACGCATCATGCTCAGGTTGTTTGACCTCGTTTGCCAATTCCATAGTGTGTACACCCAGGGACACGAGACCGTGGCCTTCGCCCCGCCGCCATTGGCTCCGCACACCGAGCGCTCCGCTCGCCCCGATGCCCATAAATCATCCGTTGCACTGATGCTACTGTGTTTACGTAGCAATTAAAAATCGCCAAGTGAGACCCGCTGACAGCACAACAAAACTGGCGGTGGCGGCAGCCGGCCGCGCGAGCTGTTAATGAGTAACCCCCCAAGTCTGCTCTGCATCCGCCAGATGAGGAAACTCCCAGGATGCATTTCCCTGAACACAATGCCCATGACAGCTAACGGTAAACCTTCAAATAGTCATCAAATAATTATGCAATGCCTATGTCAAAACAAAAAACGTGACTGATCCCCATGTTATGGTTACACAATATATCATGCTGTATAAAATACAGAATATGTAAATATTAATATATCTAGTATAATATATCTATGTATATTGCCATGACAACTATTTTAGTAACAAATTGCACTTATTATTTTGATATTGAACTAACGTAAATGCTTAATTCAAGCGTACAAGAGTTCATGTGTAGGTTAACATCCCGTTCAGTCACAGGTCCTGTTTATATGTTCTGCAATGTAAGCAGTTTTTTTTTTTTTGATGATTTTGACACTGTGTCACAAATGTCTAAAATTTTACCAAAAAAGGAGGGTAATCTAAATGTAGGAGGGAGAGGTGTCCCCGAGGGGTCCACCTGAGCTCTGGGGACACCCCCACAGCACTTGCCATGCTCCATAGAGCCCCTCTCTGGCCAGACAGGAGCCCCTCTCTGACCATAATGTCTCTCCCTCCATTTGCCTGCTTCTGCTGAACTGAGGACATTTTCCCACCATGGCCAGACAGCTTATGACAAATAATGATGAGAAATCAATGGGAGAAAAGGCCAGTTCGGGGGAGGGTGGTGGAAATCGTGCACAGAACTAAATTAATCTCTCAGATAAATGATCGGCCATGGACCCCACCCCATCCCTCCCTGGGCAGAGTGCCTCGGAGCGTCGTCTCACCAACCATCCCAGAGAAAATCAAACATTTTGTTTAGACTTCGCTAAATATCAGCCGTTCTCGCAACCCTAATGGTACTCTCATCGATCTGCTGCTTAATGGCAGCAGTATATACTCGACGACGCTGGCGGGGGGGTAACAGACGCCCCCGTAGAGACCGTAAAGCTGACTGTCAGCCCCTAGCGAGTTTAGCAGGAAGGTGGCGGGGGGGAGGGTAGCTCGTTTGGATCAACTTCCGTGTGGCATTTAACTAGCTAGTGAGGAAGAGGAGGGGCCTGATCTGGAGGAGGAAAACCAACTGGCAAAGTGGGTGAAGGTAATTATGCAATCGGATGCATTTTGGATGTTAAGAAACACGCTGTGTGTATTTCGCACCTTGACGAGAAAGGTACACTCCCACTAGACACATATGTCATCAAACTACGCCTTTCCTTCGGTCATCAGCTTCAACAACAAAGGGCCATCGGTGGAATGACCTTGGCTGTGACATCATTCGGCGTCGGAAAGCAATGAAGCCATTAGACGGAGGCTGGGCCGGGCCATAAATCAAGCTGTTTCCAATAAGCCGCTCTAATGGTCGTCCATCATGGGCCTGTGTGAAGCGGCAAGGCAGGGGAGTCCGGTCTTGGCACAGACATAAACAATAATAATCCCCAGCCGATGGCCTGCCCCCCCCTCGCCGCGGTGTTCAGCAGCATGGGCCTGCTTTTGTTTGGGGGGGGTGATGTTTGTAGGAATGGGGGGAATACAACACATATACTCATACACACACTCAACCCTGACCACATGCTAAAAAGTGTTGGGAATAGAAAATCCAAGGGCAGGTTTTTGAAGACATGCAGAGGAATGTGAAAAAAAAACATCTCCTGGTTTCCGACTTTTGGGTGCAAGAAGGTATGCATTATTTTGGGGTAATCGCTGTTGTGCGCTGTAGTGAAAGAAGGACAAAATGAATCATTTCAAACTCTTGAAAAAATCTCACTGTGGCCACTGTTGATAGACCAGGTGAGGGACACCTTGGCTATTCAGACTCAGGGTTGATTCTCTGGTGAAAACCCAGAGCGAGGCTGCTGGGGCGGCAGAAAAACCAAAGGTCCACGCCATGAATCCGAAGATCCCGAAGCAGGATCTCTCCATCCTATGACCATGGCTGAAGCTCTGGCTAAAATGGACCTTCTCCCTGCTCACTCTGCTGTGTCCCTGGCGGAGGACAGTGAATTGAAATTCATCACGCCTACAAAGTGAAGTTGTGGTTAAAGGTTCTCCAGCCTAGTCTTCCTCATTCCAGGTCTTTCTCTCTCTCCTGCTCTGCATCTCCCTGGGTGTCTGTGTGTGTGCGGAGGGGGTTGCATAACCAAGACCACCTGGTAATTGCACCCCCCCCCCACACACACACATATCTTCTTCCTGTGTGTTGCCAATGGAAGGTAAAAATGAAGTGCGTGGCGGATTTTCCAACTACTTATTCTTTATTCCTGGCGTGGCTACTGCACGTTCCATCACTGGGCTCTGCTCCGCCGCCAAGTCCTCGGAACAGATTGCAGAAGACCGAGTTTCAAGACCGGCCCCGGAAGGGCAGCCAAGAGCAGGGACCTCTGTGGGGATGAGGAAGGGGGGTTGAGGGTGCCATTTTACAGAGGCTGGCGCTTTCACACTGCATGTCGCCCGTGCTACATCCATGGCATCTGTTAATGCGCCGGCCCTGTTTAACCTGCTGCCAGTGCCACCCCCCCCACACCACCCCGGCTCAGTCGGCATTAGCTCAGCAGCCTCTGTGTTATTCATGCTGGTTAATCTCTCTTCCTCCTCCGCCTTCCTAATCCACCCCGCTCCCAGATGCTGATCGCTAGCGCCCGACTCTTTCTCACCCTCCTCTGCCAGGCCACCGGTCACTTGTCTCCGGATCTTTCCTGCCCCCCCTGGGACCCTTGGCACTTTCTCCCGGGCTCTGGCACCATATGCTGTTGTTGTTCTCGTCGTGGTTTTTTTTTTTTTTTCTGCCCGCCCCCGGACTCTTATTTCCTGGTTGGCGCTCTCAGGGCGGGTACGAAGCGGAGCCTGTCAGATCTGTAATTACTTTGTGTCACAGTCACTGTGGGGAGTCTGCCGGGGTGGTGGCATGGTGGGGGTGGGGCTACATAGGCAGATCAGTGGTGCGAGAGCAGTGTGTAGGATTCTCTGTGCTCCGACACATACGCAGGTCATTAAAATAACCCATATTTATGTTTTACTGATTCCAGAATCGAGGGTGATACAGCGACCTCATCCCATACTGGGTTGGGCCCTGGCTCTCTGAATATGGGGCTTACATGTTTTCCTATATTTTGATTTTATCTGGGTTTTTTGCAGTCCAAAGACATGCCCCATATCAGCCTGGCATCCTGTCCATGGTGTCCTGCACCCATTGCTTCCAGCGATATGCTCCAGACACACTTAGACCCCATGTAGGATGAGCAGTTGGAAGATGGATGGTCACAAATATAACATATTGAGAAATACAGCTGGCACGAGATTAAAACAAAGTGGGGGCGTTTCAGCTGACTGGAGGGTGATGGCTTCTAACCAATCACAGCCCAGTAGCTCTTTGGCAAAATCCGACAGACTGGTGTTCTTGTAAAATGGAATGCTGCCATCCTGGTTAGGCTGCTGAGTATATGACTGCTATTATGTGTTATAATCTTACTAGCAGAGGTTGTGATTATGGAATTAGCATTGTAATCGAAAGGGTGCTAGCATGAATCACAAAGGGTCACTGCTTTTATCCTGTACAGCTATTTACCTGAATGGATTAATCATCAGATGTGTGCCTCTGTCATTTTCCTAATAACAACTGTGGTACAAATTTATTTTTAATTGACACCTAAAATTTCCCATTTAAAGAAACATTCATGTGTTTTCACCACCACACAGATATGTAATTTAGACCATTTTTATGTAGTTGTATTGTTCACAAGTAGTGCAACAAAAGAAAATACTAAAAATCTGACACGTCAGAAGTAATGGTGGAAAACCACACTTCGCAGTTCCCGGAATCCCTCCAAGGGCCACGCAACCAATGGTCATGTTCAGCCTGTGTGTGGTGAACACACACGCAAGTGTGCACACTCAGTGGCCTTGTGAAGCCAACTGTGGGGGAAAAAAAGCAAAAAAAAAAAAAAAGCAAAATATCTCTGGATACGGACTTGCTTGCAGGGCACTCATCGCTCAAAGCGGCGTCTCTATCCCAGCCGAGGAAATGAGATGACAAGACAAGGGCCATTTCCAATAACAAACAGCCTGCTCCGTCTGGGATATCTGGGAAGCAGCCGTGCCCATGTTCGACATGACGGGGTTGCAGGTCTTTATACCGTGTTTCGTTTCTGAAATGGCTCTTCCGAGATCCGGTCCAGCGCTACTATCTTTGGCGTCGGGGCGGCGTCCGTGGCGCCATTGGCTTCAAAGGTGCCAAACTCAGGGGCCGCTGCCCCCAGGTTTCCAGGGTGACGCCTGACTGCCAGGCTCAGGCTCGGAGGAGTTTATTATCGGCTTGTTTTGGGAAATGAATCCCAATGCGTTGCGCTCCAGCAGAATGGACGCATGCTAATGTGAGTGATGTAATTAGCCGTCTGTTCCACCATGGCCGGTGTCATGTGGGAGGCCGCTTGCCCTGCCTGGCTGGTGACTGAGCATTCTGGGTTTGGAATTACTTAATCCAGTACTGTGTGCCTCCAAAACTCTTCGTAAATAATTGATTGCTACTGATCAGTCGTAAAAAACAGTCACGTGATTGAGCGCTTGTCTCGCTTCACCATCACTTCAGAGACACAGAGTGACATGGTTTTCCACTACAAACCTCAGAGTTTGCTGTGTGAGTCTGTTCCTAAACCTGGTTTTGTTACGGCACACATAACATGCAAGGGGCATGCGACAGCTGTTTCTAAGTCCTTATTCCTGAGTTTTACTCAAGTGATGATTAGCGGGATGTAATAATGTATCACATATAATAATAATTATTGTTATTTTTAATTTCAATATTCATTCAGGGGCCCTTTATCCTGACTTCTGCTTGTTACGGCACCTCTGGTTGTAATCACATTGAATTTCAGGCCTAATACTTCAATAAACAAATGTATAAACTCAGGATGACATTATGCTCAGTTCATATAGTAAGGTTACAAAACTTAAAAATGACATTCTGAAATTAGTTCTGTTTAAATGTTACTCCATAAAACGGCTTAATAAATGAGATTGACATGTTTTATAAGAAATACATTTTTTAGCTCAGTCAAATACAGATTGTAATATCCATGTTATGGAATTTCGTTCACTTTTATTTTACTTTATTACTTTTTTATTACAAAACCAGGGAACCTGCAATAAAGACCAAGTTCCTCAAAACGTAAATCAATTTTGTATCGTATCAGTTAATGTGAATATTTCAGAATCCCTATTTTAAAGGGAAAAAAAATCATTTGCAAAGTTATTTATTTTTAATGAATTTCAATTATCCTCTTAATGTCTGCAAAGGATTTCATACGTATCCTTGATTGTAGAATATTTAAACTAGGCTACTGTATCAACTCTGGTATTAAAACTAGTTTTAAAAAAAATAAAATAAAGGAGGCTGACTGCAGAAAGCAGGAGAATTCTGAAACGTTGGCGGATCAAGGGTTTCATCTCAGCATTCGAGTCACAGATCATCCCCATTTAAAATGTGCTATCTGGATTCATCCCGGTATTCAGCACACTTTTCGGATCCAGGTAATTGGACTGGTTTTGAGTCCCTTTGAATCTGAGTGATCTGATGTTGATCTGTGAAAATCTTACAGCGTGTGCCTTTGCATATGTAAAAAATTATAATAATATAGTAGAACAATAATGTTATATATTAAATATAGAGTGGTAAGCACTAGAGTGTGATTATTCAAATATCAGTTGACCAGGATTACTAGTCTGTGTGATTTAGCTCAACAAAGCTAAGCCTGACTTCCACACAAGCATTCTCACGCCTGTCATTGCTGATATTATTTTATTTCGGCTGAATTTGCGTCGTCTGCTTGTAGCTTAATTTACTGCTTGATTCTCTAATGCAGGTATTCAACAAAGTGTCTTTTCTTTGCACATTTGTTGCCAGCAGCTATGTGGATTTTCAATTATACATATTTGGAGCATTTTTCTACCTCATAATGCTGGAAAAACATTGCTCTGTTAGCAGTTTTTTTCGGGTGTCAAGCTGTTTGCTGGTGCAGTTGGTAGTAAATTGGGTGTGAGATGTATACTGCCTCTGAGTGGTGGATTGGTTGCGTTTTTTTTCTTTTTTTATCAGTCTAATGTGTTAGATTACATAATTACTTTTCCTACAAAGAACTGCAGCTGTGATGATTTCTTTAATTACATTACCTAACACATTGTGAAATTTAAATAATTTTCCCAAATAACACAGCTTATCTCCTGAGATACAGATGGCAATGATTCAATTACAGAGAGGAGGGAGAAAAAACAGAAATGAATAAAATGATATATCTCCCCCCAGTCTTACAGTCAAGACCCCTTCGTCCCAATTTCCCTTCTCAAACTTTTAGCCCCCCCCCCACCCCAAGCCTGATCTATTACCTGCCACCTTTCAGGATTGTCCCTATCTGAAACTCACGTTGCCCATGACCGCCACAGCCAGCTACGTGCCGGAGCCAAATTTGTATCAAGCGCATTTGTCCGGTTTAAAATCGGTCTATCTCGCTTTGTGGCCAGCCCAGGCTGCCATCTCCCCCCACCCACAATACCCTCCCAGAGCCCCGAACGGCAGCCATAAATCAATAAGCCAGATGTAATCTAGGGTGCGCAGAAAGGGAGTGGGGGGGCAATATTGCAGCGAGGCGATGCCGGCTGTCCATTGTCATTCAGGCGCGGTCTGTGGCTGGGGGAATGCTTGCCCACCTCCGATAAGCCTGAGACGGGACTGGGCCATAAATCACCGGGCCTGCTGTCCGTTTTCAGCGGTTTTCAAAGAGCCAGAACAGAAAGGATCAGCAATTTGGCCGTTGTTTTACCTGCCGGGACACGCTTACACGACGGGCTTGGCCTTCAGTTGCCAGAGGCACCTTGCCGTGTCCTGGGGTCGTGTCCAGGCCATATCCCTCTTTCGTGGATTGCCCCCATCGGGGCACAAAAACGAGGGGATGTACCGACGCGATAATCCCAAACCCCAGCCGTCCTAATTTGCGGAGAACCGCCTGTGCTATTCAGCAGGGGCCAGCAGCCGGGGGGGGGGGCTCCGCTGGCTCGTTGTCTTAGCCAAGCTCCGTGTTGCTCCTTAGGCAGGGGGAGGCGATCCTAACGCCGTCAGCCACCCCCTCTAAAACTGGATCTCTATTCATATGCAAAAGTGCCATGGCCCCTGTTGTCTGCACGCACCGAGCGAGGGGTGTTAACACGTGTAATCTCCTCCATTAACTTGTGCGCTCTTGCAGCGATCGCGGCCGCCCACTCTCCAGAGGGATTAGCCCCGTCGCTTAGCATGATGGCCGCTCTCAGAGCACCGTGCCCTTCTGGGCCCGAGCTTCTCCGTTTCTCCTGTGATGGCCGGCGACTGGAAGGCCTCTGTCCTCCACTGCTGGAGACTCAGGGTGGCTTATGGCGTCGCCTCGACCGGCAACCCTGTCCAGACATCGTCCAATAGCATCTTCCAGACCTACCATAAATGGTCAGTTTGTTTTCTTATAGCTTATTAGCATTTCTTCCTCAACTGCACCATGAGCAGCTTTACTGAAGAACTATTGATATCTTCCTTTCTTGACGTCTTCTTCAAGAAGGCCTCTAAATGTGGCCTGATTTGTCAGAGCAGTAACTGGGTCACGCTCCTGCCACATGTATTCCCAGTACACCCTAGTGCCCGTGAAGTCAGTGCCAAATGAAGCAAGAATCTGAACGACAAAATGCAGGGATTTGAACTTCTGAGTTCAAGATGGTTTCTCAGTGCACTTTTATTCACTGCTCATGATTGGTGAGCAACCGAAACTGTTCTGTGCCGCTCATCCATACAGTGTGAGAAACACAAGGCTGCTGAAAAGCTATCCATTAGTTTAATGTGATATGTCACTCCACCCACCACTGGTGTGGAACCATATGGGTACCAGTATGGACGCTGACATACGGTGGACATCAAGCAAATAGGGAAACAGCCACACTTCTTGTGATCCATAAATGTCAGTACTTGAACAGTAAACAAAAGCACCAGCTACACAAACCTGTTTAATTTCCCCAGACCATTTGGGCTCCGCATTTCTCAAAACCCCTGCCTAGTTCTCCTTCATCCGCAGTCTAATGCAGGAAGACACTTTGGATTGCCCGAGGATAAGCCATCACCTAGCTTTTATTCTAAGTCATTCCACCCATTTCCCTGACTGGAAACTCCTCCTTTGAGAACAAGTGAACCTTTCTTAAATACAGGGCATAAAAAGAGCCTTTCAGTTGGTGTCCATAAACACTGTCCGACATCTCTATCCAGAACGCATACATTTATAAGACTAAGTGTCAGGGGAAAGAGGCCACACTTTACACAATGTTCATAACAGTAAATCTACTTTCCGCATGGATTTTGCGCATACTGCATTTGAGTGTAATTTATGTGCCAGAAATTAAAATTTAATAGTAGTCATTCGCACGCATTAAAATGGGCGAAGATGGAATCAGCGGCGTTTCCAGCCCGACGTGCCAGTGTGTCGCGACCCAGGAGATGAGCGTAGCGCATGTTTCATTTATTGGAAGCCTTTCATGCCGTGCCAGGCGATGAAAACCTTGCACATCTTTCATTGTCGGGCAAGAAAAAAAGAAATCAGTCTTGCTAAAACATTGATTACGTCACCGACTTTGTGTTTGGCAAATTTTCTTCCCCCATATTTTTTTTTATTTCAACGCGATAAAGCTGTAGGCTCGCTGGGGCTGGCATCTTGTTTCCGCCCATCTGAACCGAGGGCCGCACAAAGGAAACCGAAGATGGAGGGCCTTGAAAGTTTAGTGACAGTTTTTGTTCACCTCCTCTTGGCTTGGTAATAAAGGAAGCCCTGTTCTGAATTTGGGAAGCTACGTCCTTAATCCCCCTGAACGAGCTTTTCCCCCCCATAACTGCCGAAGACACCCTTTGTGGCTCAAGCGCTCTGTTCCAGGGCGTCACTGGAGCTTAAACGTCTGTCACATGCATTTTGGTGCCTGGATACCGCATGACGCTCAAAGCACGGCGAGAGGCATCGCAGGACTAAAGACTCCCAGACGGCAACGAGCTGCGGTGGTGTATTTCTATTTTTTTTAATTCCTCTCTGACTGTAATTTTCTCTCTTCTGTCCAAACTGCCAAAATCCTTCCCTCTGCCCCATTTTGCCAGAACTTTGAAAAAGGCTGAAACGTGAGGACCGGCAGTAGAAAGGCCAGTGTAATGACCAGGAGAGGAAAATGGTCCCATTGCGGTCCCAAGAACAAATCTGGTTCACTTTACAGAGCCTCTTCTGAACTGCTGCCAAGGTCTCCTCATCCCAGTGTGATGTATCCTCTCCCCTCTCGCCCCCTTTTACCGCATCTTAAACCTTAAACG
Organism: Cyphomyrus plagiostoma; assembly: GCA_019775915.2. NCBI lineage: Eukaryota > Metazoa > Chordata > Actinopteri > Osteoglossiformes > Mormyridae > Cyphomyrus > Cyphomyrus plagiostoma. Next base: position 6,965,091 of record JABFEA020000067.1, on the reverse strand, counting down.
CATCGAGCTTTCAGGAATTTCTGTCCGCGCCGTCGCATCTTTGATCTCCGATAAGGTCGGCTAAGTATCACACCTCAAGAGTAACTTTAGAAATAGGTAATTGTGCTTAGGTATGTGGGTCGTCCGTTTGAAGTCTTCCTCTATTCTTCGCACTCCGGTGTCTGGGAACGAACGCAGAGAAGACCTCGCTTTTCAGAGTCGGATTTATATTTCTCCCCCGCATAAAAAACGAAGAAGTAAAAATGTTGGGCTTTCTTGCGACGGCATTAAGGAAAAGTGCATGAAGGGGACTAGTGATGAGATGCATTATTTTCCGCAGTGGGTTTTCTCTGGGCCGTAAGTGAATCCTGCCAGGCACATCAGTGCGGGATTTTAGCCATAATGGGGGGGGGGGGGGGCGCTTTAGCAGGAGAAGCCTGGTTATGCTGGTGTGAGCCATAACTGGACAGTCCGGCACCCAGCCGTGTTCTTCACACGCCCCCGTTACCATCCGGTTTGGTGTAGCTCACAGAACAGAGTGCTAGCTGCAGATGTCCTACGGAGGGTGAGGAAGAGCCAGAGGGACCGACCTGTCACCCAAGACGACTCAGAGCCAAGGTTTACATCTATAAATCTAGAATCAATGAAAAAGGCTTCTAACCAAATTATCTAACAGAAGCAAATTGCAATAATGATAAAAATGAAGCTTAATAGTGGTCATTTTTTGTTAGGGCCGTGAAAAGAGAATGGTATTCATGGGTATTTTCGCACATAGCGCTGGTGTGTGTAGTTACCCCATAGAAGGTAGTGGTACCTTCCAAACGTAGGGGTTTGTGGTCTAGAGCTGGAAGGGAAAAACAGCACTGATCTGAAAACCCGCCTGCTAGGTTTGGAAGGTACCACTTCCTTTAATGGGGTACAACGGCCATTAAGCTAACCGATAAATATATTACAGCACGAAAATAAATTAAAAACCAAAAGTGCATAGAAATGGACATAACAGAATAGAACCCATTTAACATATGCTGAAAAATGGAAATAATGTGAAGCTGTACTAAAAATAATTAATAATACTAATAAAATAGAAATAACAACTGAAGTAAGACTGAAAATTAAGAAAAATAAAGTAATCTTTATGGGAGGGGGGCTCAAGACAAACAGGAGCTTTCTGGCTGCCGACGCGGTTTCGGTCTCTGGCTGCTCGGGCCTGTTACATCCCTTCCGACGGCTTTGCTGTCGCCATGGAGGAGCAGCAAAGCAAGAAATCGCTACTTGGAACAAAAGAGATGTGTTTCCAGGCCTTACACCTACAACAGGGAGCTAAAGGATTTAGCAGGTATTTTCTCCCCCAAACTTACAAGACTTATGGATATAATGGAACCATATAAATCATTTATATGTATGAAGGGTATATTAACAGGACTGAATAAAATACCATCACGGTTGACTTCTTGGAACCGTTCCCGGTTCACCGGCACATGATTCTGCAGGCTATGATGTCACTGAATAAACACATTACAGCACAGGAGGCACCTCGCCGTATCAGTGGGGGCCACACTGTGGCTTGTGGGACGGACCGAGTGCATCGTCCATCGCTTCAGTCTGGACTGAAGGGCATGTGTCCATGTGTGGGGACATAATGCTGTCTATCCATCCGGCGGGAGGTAAACCGCCAGTGTTCTGTGGGTCACAATCGAGGAGAGGGATCCGCCATGAGCTGCAAATGGTTAACAATTCCGGGCCTTTGACTTTATTGTTCGTAAGATAAGCTCTTGCCAGCACAGTACTGTTCACAAAGCCTCCCATTGGTTATAGTAGTAACAGTAATACTTCCATCCAACTTCCAACCACATGTCCTGATCAAGGCAGACTGGGGTACATCCTGGAAGGGATATTAGTCCACATTCAAGAGTGTCAATCAGCTGAATTACGAGTAGCTTCGGACTGCTGGAGGAAGCAAGACTACCTGGAGGAAACCCACGTGACACAGGGAGAGCATGCAAGCTCCACCCCATATATAAATACAACTTAAACATTTAAATCATTACTGAATCTTAATAATAACTACTAATCTTAAATCATACTATGCTGAGGAATTTTTCACAAACTGCCTTACTTATTCCATGCAAAAAGACTGAGCATTAATTGTGAGGGACAAAATTCAGGTAATACAAATACAAATAGTCAATGAAGCAGAGGAGATACCCATCCATTCGTCATTTTTGCCATCTCTCGCTCTGCGTCTTTATCGGCAGTGCGTTACGTGGCTTAGATGGGGTTACGGACTTTTCAGTGGGAACTCGTCTTTCAGCAGTGTTATGCTGGGGAAGGTCGGTGGCTGTGTGACCCAGCAACCCCTGGAAAATATCAAGTATGTAGGGGCCAAGGTTTCTTTGCATGGGGGTGTTGGGGATCGGGAGCCTATGGAGGGGCTGATGTCAGGGGAGGGGAAAGGAAAACATAGGCAGGTGATGGATGTATGTGGGAGTCCCGGGCCTGTTCTCTGAGGCTTCACCTTCCTTCTGGCCATCAGGGAGGGGAGCATGGAGGTACTGTTTCTCCAGGTGTCTGGGGAGCATCCCGGGGCCTCACTCGAAAGAGATAAATCGCTCCGGGGGGGCAGACTTCGGCTCAGCTCTCAATGCGGCCAAATGCACGAGCCAAACTTTTTGACATGCAGTTGAATGACTGGATGGAAGAACGGATACACGGATGAGAGGAAGCGGTGAAGTCAGGTGATGGCCTCAAAGTCTCGAGCTTCACCCCAAACCTAGAGCAGCCACTGGAACAGACTTGACTGGATTCTTCACTGCGCTACATCCACAGTGTCTTCACCCATATAAGTCTCCTATAATAACTGGTTCCCTGAGAGTAATCTATCTCCAGAGCAGGCCAAGGAGGACCAGCCGATCCCAGATAATGCTTTTCAGATTTCTTACATTCCAGTTTGTTCTCGCACAATGAGCCGGTCTGTCACGTAATTAAGAAAATTACCCTTAGCGGCTCTGCTGGGTAATGGTGTTATCGTTTTTTACATCTTCTGACAAGAGTAAACTCCTCAAAGACGTTCCCATTCATCCGCTCCACGGCCGCTAACCCCCTGAACTCACTCGTCTACTCCGCCTAATGGCCTAAATGACTCGCGCCATCTGCCTCACCTCCTCGTCTTCTGCATACTTTAGCCGACCTCTGACCGACGGGCCATTACTTTGACGGCTACGGTTAATGCGGGGTCCCAGCCAAGAACAGGTTGACTGTGAAGGATGACAAGGTGGTCCGAGAGCTGAGGATCCCCGGCTACTCTGCCCCACCCTGTCTCACCCCACCCACCTCTACGTAGATTAAATTTAAACCAGTCATCCTCAATGTCTAGCTGACCTAAGCATGGTTTTGCATTCCATTTGCCTGGACAGAGAGGAAGACAGGGCACGATGTCCTCTCAAAATCAGTCATACCACTAACCCAGGTTTGGACTACCATCTGGCAGACTTGGCGTTTTCCTGGTGGGTCAATGGGCATGTTGGCAGAAAAAATCTTTCATGGGACGTTCCCCTGGTCAGCAAAATTTATCACTGAGTAAAAGCTATCATGGGGACCCCACAATAATTGACCATGGATGACCCCAAAGTTCAGGGCCGATTTTTAATCCCAGTCTAGCCCTGCACTCAACATATGCAACTGGTCCGATATATCTGTAGCAATGCTTTCATCATGCAGGCCCCGATTTATCTGTCTCTTGTAGAAGGCCCATGATTCAGCTGGCTGTGTAAATCTGCATCTGACCCTAGGGCAGCAGCCATTTATACCTGAATGCCATTAACCTGGCAGGAGGCATCATTGGCAGGATTATTAACGGCATTAGCACATAGACAGAATTTATGCAGCATTCAAATTCTTTATGATGGGATGATCTTTAACAGGTGCTCTATTCTTGATCGAGTACATCCTACTTACCGAGAAGTTGGTGCATGAAGTTGCTTTGAACAGTTAGTGTTGGTTTATTTTGAGCCAGTTATCACCAAAATCCCACCGTACATGAGCACCGAGCTTTACCGCACTTGACCCTCTAATGGAGTGTACCCCTGACCCTGGCTTACCCCCACCCCCAATGCAGTTCGCCAGGCAAGCCTGACCTCCCCTCAGCCTTGCAGTCCTCAATTGTGTGTTTAACGAGGTTCAGGAGTACAGCAGGGGCACTGTGCCCCCCCCCAGGTGATGGGTACGGGGTTGTTGCGTAGGTCTACGTGTCACTCCTGGTACTAGATGGACAAAAATTTCATCAGACTGCCCAGCATGTGGCCCGACCTGGGAAACCCGAAGTCTCCGATTAGGTCAATTAATAACAATGAAGTCATGAGCTGATGAACGCGGTGCTGTTTTTCCTTCATTTCTGCCACGCACCAGCAACATCGAAAGAAACATTGGCAAAAAGATAATGCCGTCTGAGAAAAAGACATAGCAGGGAAAAGACAGACATCCCAAAAGGGAAAATTTTACCAGAAAAATGGAAAAAATCCAATTCTCTCATAGTATGCTTGTTGAAAATTTTGCTATGCTTTTGCCTAAAAAAATAATGAGTCTAATTTCATTATAATGATAACATGTGAGTACATTATTTTTGGTGTTGCTGCCTCGGGGGGGGGGGGGGGCCGGTTGTGGTCTGCGAACCAAT
>JABFEA020000067.1:6932470-6947552 GCA_019775915.2 Cyphomyrus plagiostoma | reverse complement strand
ACCTTAGTAAACTCCACCTAACAATGGAGTGATCTGCACATATATCTGTTGAAACTTCACAAAGTCACAACACACAGGGATTTTTTTTTCCGTGCTTTTCCGACTGTAGCATCTTGCCAGCATCTAATATGGTCATTTTCCACTCATGGAGATGACAAAAAAGGCCTGTCTTACTGTAATGAGTCCCATTGAGTAAGTCTCGAAAACTAAAAGAAGTAGCGGTTTGTGATTTCGTTCCATAAAAGGGGATGAATGGTACCCCAACCCAAACAAATACGATACCATAATGGATGAAAATGGCTCATAATGACATACTTGGGGTGATAGGGGGGTTAGGGTTTAGTGCGGTAAGGACAGAAGTGTTACCTCATTTCACAGCTGCCTTTTAGTGGGTTCTGTTGGAACTGACAAAGGGCTGGCCAGCAGCCATGGGAGCATGGACTTCTGGCTAAATAGAATAGCTAGATGTTTAGACCGTAAACCTGAAACCAGGACATCACCATTTGAACACCAACAGTTTCAGAGATCCCCCACATCCTGAGACAGTGTAGCCTACAGGGGGGTCAGGAAACTCTGTGAGTGGCAAAGAACCTGACCACCACAACCGTCACCACACCAGCGAATTCAAGAACTGGCCTTTTTTCAGATCGTGTTTTTTTATGTGCTGGTCCAGCTTTTTCCGGTGGGCGTATCCACTTATCCCGACAGCGAATAGTATATCAGGGAAGCAAATTCTGTCCAATGTCCGCAATCCTGCGGGGATCCCACACAAAACGGTACGACTGAAATGCCACAACGAAGCTTTCTTTGACAAATGCCCGGGAACGATTCGTATTTCCTGTTTGTGCGACGACACAGTACGTTTCCTTTCTGCTCCGAGCCCCGGCAGAAAACCAATTAGCCGTGCTTCTCAACGAGCCACCTCAGATCAATCGTATGTTTAAGAAGCTACTGAAAATGCTTCCCCTAAACCAGAGGGGGCCCTTCCAGGCCAGCCCCTTCCGCAAATGACCTCAGGCCTCATTACTCAATGGGAGGAGAAGGAAAGAAGATTTCATAAAGGCATCCTGTCTTATATCAGTCGTGAATGTTGTGTTTTTTTCTTCAGCTCCGCTCTTGCTCGCCAGCCGCCCAATGGGAGTGATAGTTGCATGTAATGCCTTTATGAGGTCAGATAGCGGGTTGTTGCACTTGTAAAAACGATTTCAATTATTCAGTGAAGTCAAGTTCTGGTTTATCTCCCCCTTGTTTCAAAGATTGCTTTGGAAAAAAAAATGCGAGTGGGTGAAGTGGTGGTGCGGGGGTGGTTGGGGGCTGGGCGGGCAGAGAGAGACACTCACACACACACAAGGAGAGATAGCGTCCAGGGAAGTATCAATTTTTAAGAGGTGTTGTGAAATGCGTAGGATTTCAGATTTGGATTTGATGGGGATAATGAGTGGTGTGATGTAGCTTGGTTAATGGGGCCCGTCTCAGATGGAGCCACTATTGTGGAAATTTCAGAAGAACCCCCCCCAAAAATAGCATTATATTAGTACTTTAGTGTGTAAATTGTTGGATGCGTGGCCAAAATCTAAGATGTGTCCTTACAATACGTTCAGTTCATCTCCCAGGTATGCTTTCAGCAAACTGTTTAGGGGGTCTTCCTCCTCGTCGTGGGGAGACAGTCAACCCCCACCAGGCCCAAAAACAAACCCACATTTTATTTATTCGGCAGCCAAAGTGATGCACAGTTGGGAAAGCAGGGTCAAGCAGTTCATGCGGCGATTGAGGGTTAAGGGCCTTGCTCGCGTACCCAATGGTAACATCACTCTGCCAAGCCTGGGATTTAAACCAAAAACTTCACTGAGTTACGAACTCCCTGTACCCATCATTCACCGAACATATGAGTCACAAATTCCCCATACTGATACACAGGAGCCTGTCCACATGGCATGCAGGGCACCTGGGAGGACAGACAGATACCACCATGTCACGTTTAATGCATTACTTCTCCATGATAACGTCTCTAAACAGGAGACACAGATCACTGGCTGACTATATGGACGACCATGGAGAGCATTAATTGCTTCAACGCAACATAAAACCGCTATGGGTGGAAATTTTCAGCAATTGCTGGTTTCTGAGTTCAGTTGCAGAAATAAGTTTTCCAGGAGAATCACTTTGAAAGCGAGTAGTAAAAATTGCGACAGGTATAAATGAAGGAATGCGTGTGAGCGCGCTACCCCAGCCTTGCCTTATCAGTGTGACACGTTCGCGAATGAGAAGCTGACGATCCACGATAATAAACGAGCAAATAAATAACGCGAAAGGTGCCGCGGATCCAACTTTGGTGTCGTGGCGAATCTTTTATTCATTAATTTGGCTTATTGCAAACTAAAGGAGTGAACATGAGTGCTGAGTGTTGCAGCTCCCCCATATTTAAATTAGCTCGCCCCCCAAGTAATTAATCACTTCCTTGCCCTTGTTGACAAGGTGAGATATTTTCACATGATAATTGCTACTATCACTGTAATTGCTCATAAAATAGTATTTTTAACGGGTACAGCAAAAATGAGCCCGGCAGGATTAGTGGGAAAGAGGCGAAGACTTGACTTGAATGATTTTCTTCACCTGTGTGATTCTCCAAAATGGTGTCTTTGCATCTTTTTCTTGCTTTTAATCAGTCAGTCAGTCTATAAAGTCTACAGTTTATTTACACTTCGTATGTATAGAGAAAGAGATTTATATCACGACAAATCTTCCTCTACTTCTGTCTATGCCGTTATTTACAAATTCATTTATTCTTAATCTTACAACCTACCAACGAAAAGTGTTTCATCGATACAAATTTGTTTTTCAAAGCAAATATCCTGAGGAAAAAAATTAAAATCACATAAATAAATTAGAGACATTAACTACAGTGTGTTATTCCTTTAGGAGCTGATTCTCTGTAAGCTTTTGATCTTAAAAAAAAGCATCCATCTGCAATTACTATGATTGCCTTAAATTAACAGGACTTTCTTGACGTTAATTACTAACCAAAAAAAAGAGATTTTCTCTGATTAGGTCTATAAATTGAAGTGAACGCGGCCTCACCAAGCGGCTGACATTAAGAACGGCCCATTTTATGGGTCCAAGGTGTCTAGTAAAACTTCTCCTGCTCGTCCCAGGTGAGTAGCAGCATTGTGTGGCGGGGGGGTGATCTCTGACTGGTGTTGAATGCTGTTCCATGCCATGAAAGATGAGGATGCCTTTTTGGCAGAAGATGACAGCTCCCGGGTTCGGGTTGCACAAAAACCGTTCTGGAGGTTATGGTCCCTGGAACAATCAGGGGTATCCAGTTTAAAAAAAAATGCAGGGGGGAGGGATAAAAGAGTGGGAGAATCTTTATCTCTTTTAATCCTGCGCCCGTTTGTGCCATGGTCCCGGATGCTTCGGTTCGTCACCCTGAGCTCTTACTTCCCATAATCCATCTGGGGATTTATTTCACGTTTAATTGGCTGATCGAAGGCCTGTAGGAGTAAGATCAAGAATGAAGTTTTAAAAAGGGAAGAGAAGAGAGGAGAAGAGAAGAGAGCGGTGATGCAGGAAACTGTGTCTGGCATATGCAGAGTGTGTCTATAACCAGAGAGGAGGAGATGCGGCATGGGGGGGGCGAGGGCTCCCTGGGATTCACCAACGACAGGATGCATGAATGGGAATTTGGTCCCTACTGTTGTTGGGGGGCCCTATGAGGGTCTCTGCCATATGCTCCCCTCCTCCAAGGGAAAAGGAACCGGAGGATAAAAGTGAGTGCGACGGCAGCCCCCCCACAATATGTTCAAAGCTCGCAGGAAAGCAACTGCAAGCACGCCTTCCGCGGGGGCCCGTTCCAGATCAAAGCCACAGTGGGCCGGGAGCAAGCTGGGCGGATCAGAGGCGCAGGGACGTTCGACGGGGAGGGAGGAGGCGGGACCTGGTTCTGGTGGCGGTGTGGTCCTGCCAGGGTACAGCCCCCGTGTCCTAAATGGAATCTTCAGAAAAGTGGGGGTGCGATTGGCAACACAGGAAATGTACAACAATGCGTTTTAAGGTGAATCTGCCAACCCGACAGCTCCATATAAGAATGAATCATTTGCTATGCGTATCCTGGAGAAACCAGCTATATCTGTTTTCTGTGACTGTTTAAGAGTGCAGGTATCTAGGGCATAAGAAATGGGTGGGGAGTAGGTGGGGCTGGGGGGTACTCGAACCGCCCATGCTTGGTATCTCACAGGAGGAAGCCCCCGTGTCTGGTTCCTGTCTGTGCCATCTGGCGTGCCCCCCCGTCACACCTTCCCCCCGGAAAGAGGCGAGTCTGATGTGCATGCAAGTGCAGAGACGGGACCCAAACAGAGAGGGAGGTGTGTGCGACCCACCTGTGCCCAGCCCGCCCCTCCCGGGGGCAGAGGAAGGTACCTCTGACCACGGCCTGGGCGCCGAATCATGGGGCATTGACGCATCACATTAAAATGCACGCTGGGCCAGCCGCAGTTGGTGTCGTCGTTCACCCGGGGGCTTGAATAATTAACCTTTATTGTCTGTTTTCCTAACGACTAGTGAGGGGAAAAAATAATCTAAAAACTCAATAAAATAAAATAATAAAAACCCAGCATCAAAAGACGGCGACTGATGCTGTCGTAAATAATATGTGTATGTACGTGTGTGTGGGGGGGTGCCATTTAATCAAATTTCTGTGATGACTACCGGAGCCCGGAATCCGTCTTTCCGTCCCGATTAACGGCACCATTAAAGAAATCCGAGATCCTTTCCTGCAGCTTGCTGGATCCGAGCGCCTTCCCCCGTCGCCAGGACACTCACGCCGCTGCAAATTTCCAAGGAACGAATTGCTGTGGGTCCACAGGACGTAGGATTGATTAATCTGGCGGTAGACGGCGGGCGAGTATAAATGTAACACGGCTGCCAGTGCTTTTGGATTTATCGGCGTTCCCCCTTTGCAAATTAATAGTTCCAATTTATGAATATTTTAACACGTGTGCATTCCGGCAGGCATTTATCAGTGGGGCTCGCTATTATAAACAGAATAAATGAGCAGTCAGTCTGCCACGCTCCTGCCCGCTCACGTGTCGGCCTGCAGATTAATGGCCGCCGACCCTTGTGTTTTCATTTTGTAAATTATTTATTTATTTTTTGTTGCCACCAGACGGGAGTGGTCTACCTCTGGCGGACGGGAGATGATTCCTCACCACCAGGGGGCCCGATTTCGGACACCATCTGACTTGCTGTAAATCACCCCCTTTTTTAAGGCAAACCCGGGCTTAGGGAGCGCTCAGAGGAGAACTAAATTCTACGGACTTTTCCCGCAAATTAAATAGACACAGCAGGAGTAAAAGAGAAGTGGCGGCTTAGACAATAATGGACTTCACCCACAACCCCCCCACCCCGCGCCCCCTCACCCATCTTCCTACAAGCTCTTATCATGCCTCTTGGTATCCCGGTGCCAGGGATGCAGGAACCAGGGTTGTGGGGGGAATGTGTACCCCCCCCCCCCAATATAAAATTTGGCTTCATTTGTGCCCCTCCAAAAAAAAAATCAACCTTAAATTATTAAGTTGTCCCCCCCCCCAATATCAAGCTCTCTGTGCACCCTTGTCTATAGCACAATGCAATTTTTGATTCCTGTCTAGCTCTGCCTGCTGTCATCAGCGGCCTCCAACCCCCCGTTGTGGCCCAGTCGTCTCTATGCCCCCACTCAGGATGGCCACTGTGGACGGGACACGGTTCTGAGGGAGCCCATGCTGTATCGGGAAGCCCCTTCCCCATGTGAGTACCATCCTGCCTGTTCTGAGGAGGGGGGGGCATCCAAAGTGGTGGCTTGCATTAAATCCGCTGGCAGTCCGCCTCCTGGATGCATTCCACACGCCACATGCTCTCTGTCATACATGATGCCCGCCCTATCTGTGTGTGGGGGGAGGCTGGAGAGAAGCCTTCCAAAGGGGATGGTTATGGATGCACCCCCTGACCCCCCATCCTTCCCGCGTCCCAGGCTCTGCTGGCTCGGCCCCAGCGGCTTGGCCCCCCGGCCCCTTTTTCCGTAAACAGCAGCAGCTGCTGTGGGCGATTAGCGCCGCTCTCCTGCCGCCGCACTCTTGCAGCGCTGCCGCTCCTCCATGATCCCCGCAATTAGCTCCCTAATTGGGTCTAAATAACAGGGAGGGGGGCGGTGCCGTAGTAGGGTGGGTGGCAGCAAATAAACAAAAGCACCAGGAAGACCCTGCTGAGAATACCAGTTCAAAGAGCCATGCTCCCTGAACCACCCCCTCCCCCATACCCGCCCCCAGTGACACCTGACATTCTACCCAATGCCTTGTTGGGAGCACAGGCAGTACCAGGGTCGAGGCGGTGGGATCGGGTTAGGTTTAGGATTAGGGTTAGGTTTATGGTTCAAATCCAGAGCGACATCTTTTTACCCTGTACCTGCTAACTATGGCTTCCATCAAATACTAACGAGGGGGTCTGACCATTACATAGTGTCTCAGGCCAGATGAGAGGAACCCCTGCGGATGAGAGGGCCACCTACTGTATGTGTCACACACAGCAAATATAAGAGCATCAACGTCTAGGCTAACTTTCCAGAAATAGGATAGGAAGCATTGCTACCTCACACATGCAGGGCTGGGAGTTGAAATCCTGACTCTGCTTTGTGTTGCGTGGGACACCAAGGAACCGGTGTCCTTATATTAGCCATAGGGGTGCACCCTGTGATGGTGGCTACTCCCCTTCCCTGTATAGCCAGGGACAGACTACAGGTCCTCGTTGACCCCGACCAGAATAAACAAATGGAAAATGGATAGATGCACAAAACAGGTAGTAACAGCAACATAAATCATTGAATTCAGTTTTATCATAACAGTAATATAAGTTCATAGTGGCTGTCCATTCCCTAAACTGTCATTTTTCCCTACCTTCCCCCCAATCCATCAATCAGGCAGCAGTTTACACTCACGGAGGGGCAGGGAGCCCCCACAAATGCCAGGCTGTGATGCCCAGTCCAAACCAGATTTGCCACAACTGCCTCAAGTAATCTAATTCGGTCAGGGCTTTGCCACCGGGTCTCCGCAGCTAGAGGCTCTGCTTCTAACAAAAAAACCCCTCCTCTGATTGCTGGTAGCACACGGGAACAGCACATAAACAAAATGACTGAATCTTTATTTTATATTTCAGTTTTCATGCCGGGTACATTTTTGCCCAGTGACAACCTAGCTTTAGCAAAAGTGTCGGAGGTGGGGGCAGGGGGAGTGGATGTGGAGTTGCGGGGTAGCAGGCGGCCCCTAGTGGAATGCACTCGTATCACATCTCATCCTCCTGGCATCAATGGCCCCACTCCCCATGCGCACACACACGCACACACACACACACACACACACACATACACACACACACCCCTTGAGGCTCCAGCACAGAGCTGCGGAAGAATAGAAGCACCATCTAGCGCTTCCTTTAGGCAAAAGCTCTGCAGTCTAGCCTGAGAAGCACGCTAGAAATGCATGTGCCTGCTGTGCTACCCCTGCGAGCAGCAACAAATTAGCAAGCACGCGCTAAACCATCAACACTGTAGGTTCAATGCAGATTTTTAATTAAAACAAATTCCTGTGGTAAACATATTGCTTGACTAGAAATTCTTCAAGTAAAAATTAGCTTGTTTGTTGTAGCCTTACTCTAAATCACAGCTGCAAATGGCATGAAAACTTTTAGATGTTTTTCTAAAAAAAATTCCAAAAAGTCTTGTTTTCATCTAAGGCACGTGGGGTCCTGGGCATTATTTCACCTCATGAAGATAATAAATATTTCATCTCAGATGTATCGCCACCGTATGGTATCGACTGTTAGAATAAACGGTGGATTACACAGAGGTCCTTGTTAGATACCTAGTAAACAAGGCAGACCAGCATGGTTCAGGGCCGAGTGTGGAATTTCAAAGCTGTAGCTCACGGGTACGAGGAAGCCAGTTGTGAGGAACCACAGCTCGTTCCCACTTGTCCTCCGGAAACCAAGAACGCTGTTATTTGCCACTTAAAAGATGAAAACAGGTTGGTTCTGTCATGTTCTGGTAATAATGGCGTCTAGTCGACCATTTTCAGAGTTTAGACCCCAGTAGCCATCTCTAGTGTATTTTCAAAAGCTCTTTAATTGAATTTGTCTTATAATTTTCTGTGTTAGATAATGAGGGCAACCACACCTTCCTCTGTACAGCAGTATGGAAAAAAATCACTTAAGATGTGTCCTAATGAGGCTAAAATAATAGATTACATTTTACACACAGGGGATGAAAGGCTTAGGTCGACCATGTGATTATGTCAACTGTCCAATCCAGCAGCATCCAGTCCTCTTTCTGTGTGGCTCATAGATTTGGAACCACATTATGATAGATGGAAGATGACAACGCTTAGTGCAATTCTAATTCTGTGCTGCACAGGAAATAATTATTTTCAGTGGGACTCTGGCATTGGGCTGCAACCCAAAGCCCAATTTACAAACAAATGCTTTGAGCATTTGCAGGACATGTGAATTTGACTTTATAATTCTTTTAAACCAAATTTAGCCTCATTTAATTTTATGTAAGGCTACTATGACTGCTCTGTCTGAACCCCTAAGACAACCCTTGAGTAAATTAATGAGGGGGCTCATTGGGGACAGGGAATTAAATGGTAACTCTTTAGTATCATATGCATTTTGAAAACGGCAGCGAAATTGAGCCTTAATTCCAGGGTGTATCATCAGGCTTACTTGTGACCTGAAGGCACCATTCAGGCTGCAGTACTTGGCTGCAGGGGATGAGGTCACCAGGTCAGGTCCGCAGTACAGACAAGGCCGTGACCTTGGTGTAAATAAAGTCTCTTAGTGCGGTATCAAGAGAGATTACATCAGGTTAGCGAGACCCCTGAAACAAATGTGAAACACTGAGATAAGCTGGTGCCCAAAGCAGACCCTTTATGGCTGCTCAAGCCATTGATTTAAACAGCAAATAGTGCATGTGTTAAAACAAACAGGGTATTACTTGGAATCTGTTAAGAAATGTGGTATTATTTTGATCTGATCACCCTTCACCTCCAAGCCCTTCCAGAGAAAAATGTTTTGGGTAGAGTGGAACTTTGAAAGAAATAGCTAAGGTCAAATAAAGGATCAAAGGAATACAACAAATATATCTTAGGTTCCAGTTACCTGAATATCCGTAATATCTGTTATTCACCAAATATGATTATGATGGACAAGGGATAAATTTATCTATCTTTATTTATCTAGCTATCTTAAAAATACCAATAGTTAAAGAGTCAAATTTAGATAAATATTTATATTATGGTTCAGTTGGAATAGACAGCTAACTTTAAGTGACTGCTTTCAATTTTTAATTTCTTTTTGTTTAAAAGTCTCACAATATTTACCCGCGTATTAAATTGACCAATCAGAACCAGACTTCCAGTTGGTGGCTCAGCCAATGAAAACTAGAGTAACCGCCGCTGCAAAATCTCAATATGGTCAATAGAACAGTGGTACCCTGGTTCTCGAATTCACTAGAACTCAAATTTCTTGAAAATCGAACAAACCAGTTCGACCTAGAACTAGATCTGAATATCAGAAGTCGAACCATGAACGCTGACCTAATATAAATTGTGCGCTCCAGGTAATGAGTCATACTACAATGCAGTTCTTACTTGAATGCCTTCTTCACAGACTGGACGATTAACCAAATAAAGCAGTGCAACATTACAGTAACTAACAATAAATAAACCGCTAACTTACGTGGACTGTTAGACCATTAATGTAATTTATTTAAACTTTTAAACTTATTTTACCAGCTAAATTAATTGAATACCAGTTCTCACTGCTTTACGTGATATTCGGGAGAAATAGCAGATTACATCAGAACTGCCTGGGATACAAAGGTCATGCGTGTAACTAAACTCTTCAGCCAATAAGAACAAAGGTGTGTCGTCACGAAGGCAGTTCCAGTTTGTGCAGCCAGGTGAGAGGTCGCAATGCATCTAACCGTAATGCATTGCTTTAGGATTAGAATGCGTTGCTTTAAGCCAGCGCTGTAAGCAAGTAACCGGTCTGGGGAAACAAACTGAAACGTGGACTTAATACAGAGGACTAATGACAACAACCAGAAACTGATCACATGGGGATCCCACACGAGGTTAACAAGGGGGTGTGGCACACGGAAGGAGCGGAGGATTGGGGCTGGACAGGGGTAATGTTGGGATAAGATCTTTATCGTTTTGGCAGCCATTAAGAAAATTTTTTTTTTCTTGTTTTATCCTGTTCATTTTGTGTTTAAAAGCTAAAAAAAAAACTAAACATATTTAGGTGTAATTTTGGAGGGTTGGAGACCAATTAGTTGGTTTTCCGTTATTTCTTATGGCAAAAATTCGATCAGAATTCAAACTTTTTAGGATTCGATCCTAAAAACGGATTAAGTTGGAGAACCAAGGTACCACTGTATCTGATGACACGGTAGTATAATAGCTTGCCATATACTGATAATATTTGATAAAATACATTCTCATTATTTACTGTTTGACTATGTTTGAGAGCGAAACAAGATTCTTGAAGGCAAAAATAAATATACTGGGTCAATGTAAGTGCGTTGGAAACGGCATTCCGATTTACGTTTCGACGAGTACAAACTGCAAACTTTACCTTAGCGATATCATCTATGTTTTTTCTTATTAATCCTCAGGGTAAACCCGGATTCTTTTGATATTTGCACTGTATGCAAAAATGTTCATTCTGATCGAACACAGACAGGTGTGTTGTTCTTCGCGGTCCCCAGGGGATTCCGCATTGCAATACGGTAAATGCTAAGCCAGGTATTTGAGTCTTCGAAAATAATAGATGACCTAACGTTATTCATAAATCAGAAATAAAAATGATAACATTTAGCCCTGAAGTGTTTTCTCCTAAAGTGTTGCATTGTGTGCAAGTAGTAACGTCTCTACTGAGACTGATGGCTAAATTGGTCCAGTTAAAGCAATAATTACTGCAGTCAAGTGACTAAGTGCTCAGTTGGAAGTAACCAGCCCACCTTCACCCGCCCTCCAGAACCAAAATTGGAACCAGGTCTTTACATGTTAATGACTGTGGTGATAACACACAAGTGGTCACACATGCTGTTTTTATGATGAGTCCTCGGTGTGGGTGGATTTCAGTGATCCAGGTTTGTTGCATGTAGACTTAACATGCTGCCACCAGTGTCATCTCAACAATGTTCTGTGTCTCTTTTCTGACACCCGGTGACCACAAAGTAAATTGTACCTTGTCTCGCGTTCTGCTTAACCGTGCATAACCGACAGCAGAAAGTGTGGGTGGTTGTAGAGGAGGGCATTGTTTGGAGACATCCCTTCTCCAGTGGGTTCGGAGTTCATCTTTAGTAACTGATAGGCACAATGTAGCAGACCTAAAATAAAGTCCACCATGCAGGGTAATATCAGACATTTTTCTGATGTTCATTTTTCAGTGGTTGTCACAGATAATTAATCTTAAAAACAGACAGCTGACAGCTAAGGAATAGTGGTTTATGATGACTGTCAATAGTAATGTGCTCGCTATATCATTAGAGTGTTGAATCCACATGAATAGATTATGTTATCTCTGCTTTCTCAGTGAAGATGTTGTGTAGCTCCTGAAATAGTTTGACATTGATATGACTTGTTGATTACTGAACCAAAATTGCTTGATTAGTTGGGGGGGGGGGGGGGGTCTTCCACAGAGCAGGATTTCTCAGTTAGATGGGTAACTTGAAACTGACCTTAAGGTCAGTTGTGTGTCTTGATTGTCCTAATGGAATGCGCCTGACCTAAACGGGACTAACATGACTTCTGGCTTAAGTTAACTCAGCTGAGAAATCATTATTCATAAAGCACCCCCTAGATATTCTGTCGGATTTAAGGTACCCCAGTGGACTTAGTTTGCTTACACTTAGTCCAGACCTATAAGTGACAACATATCATGCTAACCCAAAAATCCAGCTTCATGATACAGTCTCCAAGTAACTAATAATTGTGTTTTTGTTTTAAACCAATTCAAGTAAGGTGTGGCATTGCAATTAGCTGAAAGTGTCCGTATTTTGGTTACAGAAGCCTAACTTGTCACCTCTTAAACCCACTTTTTGACCAAAATGGGGCCTACAGCTCACAAAGGGGAAACTCAAATAGCCAAAAGATCAATCAGCCAACAGGAAGCAGAGGGGACCACAGACCTGTCACTCAAGTTATCCAGACCAATCCCAGTGGACGATCTTACTCTAAGAGAGACCTCTGTCTTACCCTGAGGCACCTACCAACAAAGGTGAGCTTTGTATCTCAGACACCTGTGCTGCATTAGCGCTGAAATGATATTAGCCGCCATCCATAAGGATCAGCTCTGAAAGCAGATTACTTTAATCATGTTGTTTACTTGACCCATTAACCACTTTTTATTAGAACTCAATTCATTACAGCTTTGACGATGAGACCTCCATTAAAGCAGGCCCAGGAGAGGAATCCGATTTTGAGCTGATTTGAGGGGAGGAGTAAAGATGACCGGAATCGTAATCCCATCTAGGCCATCATGCGGCTAAAAACACTTAACAAATTAGCGGGATGTTGCGGTCGCGCGCGTGCGGGATGCCGTGGGCTGCAGCAGGCCTCTCAGCTGCTGCGCCACAGTTGGTATTGATTGTAGACGTAGTCTGCCTGCAGCTGCATATGCGGGGAAATCTCCCACGCCAGTTCTGCGCATTAGCAATGCTGTGTTCCTGTACTGAACCTGAAAGTGAGCTGGAGATACTGAGGGCTGTGTCAGCCCAGTGGCATGTGACTGAGTCTCATGGTCGTCTCACTCTTCTGGAATCTGAATTTTTGCTCTGAATAACACTGATGTGTGACACCAATCATACGCAGGACATCAGAAACATTCTGTTGGCCGTGTGGATTCCTTCATCACGGAGGAAAAGTTTTAGCTGGTCACGAGTGGCTATTTCTATATGTTTTGGTGGAGTTGTTCAAGAAAGTAACTTTCTTGAAATACTTTTTTTGTCAGGAAGATTATTTGATTTGAGGACCGGAAAAAGCACACTGTTCTAATAATATCTGGTTTAATGACGCATGTAGAGGTATGGAAATTTTTCCATGTGTTTGTCAACTTTGTGTCCTGAGTAAATGAGTAACTGAATGTTTTGTCATCTTTGAATTCCAGTTAGTACCGTGTGGCAACTCTGCAAACTCATCCATGACGTGATTTGGTCTGTGGGAGAAACTTCCACGTGTGGTTCAGTGGTAACACAGGGCACCGGGAAACCCACCTCCTGGCCCCGAACACACCTGGCAGCAGGACTCCTGGCTTGTGGGTTCCCAGGTGTGTGCGCACGAGGGCCACAGGTGTGTGTGCACTGCAGGTGCGAATGCCTGTATGAGGGTACCCAGGCAGCCCAGCCCACGGAGCGCAATAACCGTAAATCAGGCGGCGGAGCCATTTGGTCGGGGGGGGGGATGAAGGGCTTGTTATTACGCCACTAATGTCTACTGATGATGATGGGGACGACGATAATGATAATAGCGAGTGCAATATCAGACTTGGTGAAGGATTCCTGTGGCACTGTGCCCACGGCAAACCAGCTGCCATGGAAGAGCAGCGTTCCGGAAGGCCACAGAGGGCTGCTGTCTGTCTCTCTGCCCGGGGGATGCTTCGAGTACACCCCCACTTCTGCATGTGGGGGCCCTCGGAAGTGTGACGTGCAGTGGTGCCCTGGCTCCACCCCCTGACAGAGGCTCCCCTTTCACTCAAATGTAGTGTAACTGAATTGACGAACCAACCTCTAATTAAGACCCATTCTGTGCTTCTTTGAGTGTCCCAGTCCCTGAAGGAGCAAGGTTTGGGGTTGTCAGTAACTACAGAAAATGCGCTTATCATGTATATACCCTAGAGGCTGTTTTTCCAGGGGGTCTTTGGGGGGTCTTTTTATTGATCTTCATGTTATAGTGATGTTTTCATTGTTGAATTCAAACATCAGCACTAAAAGGGCACTTCTGTATACCGCTATAGCTAAATGTAAATTTGACTGTACTATTCCAGGATCAGTTGTGAGCTTGTGAGATTTGTATTCGTACTTACTTTTGCCAAGTTTTAATTGAAAACTTTTATGTGCAGCTGACAATATTGTTTCGATGGTGTGCGAGTCCTGTAATGGACAGGCATCCTGTGCAGCGTGTACCCTAGCGTGTACCTCAGCATGTACCCCAGCTCAGTGCCCTTGACATCTCCTGGACAAACAGCTGGTGGATTGGAGAATCGATGCAATACTGCTTCGGAAGATTCTTCAGCCTGCAACTTTTTATTGAAAAGAACTTTGACACAACCACATGCATTAATTTAATTATATACATTCCCAACACATGCTCTTCAAGTAGCTTGATAACTGGCTTTCTTGGGTTTGGGTGCCGTGTTCCAGTAGTACACCGGTTGGAGGTATTTTCAAAGGGAGATGCTCTGAAGCCAGTCCTCTATGACAAGGAAGTGGGTTGACCTTGAATTTGGTCCTCTGATTCAAGACGGATGCATGTTAAAAGGGTTATGCCAGAACAGTCCAATGGTTAAGTTTCATTGAAACAAATGTATGATTTTAACTTGATATGTTTTAAGGTAATGCTTTATTCCCTGTACGGTGTCCTTGAGTGTCTAGAAAGGCGCCTATAAATAAAATGTATTATTATTATTATTATTCCCTTATTATTATGCAGTGGTCATCGTCATCCTACCCTGCTGGTTGATAACCTCCCTTTCTCATGCATCCTGAGATTTTTCAATTGAACTTTTTGTTTTCTTGCCTTCATGACTAATCCCCCATCACAGATGACTGCTTTGAGTATGAGTAATACACTAAACAGTCGAGAGAGAGAAGGACGACCGCGGCTGTCGTCAAGGTAAGCGAACCGTGAACGTTTTCACAATGTGTGTTATTAGCGGCTTAGATTTGTTTCGGCTAAACTCACCCAAGCGCTGTCTTCAAGAGCCCTTAGGTATGAGGGGTCGGGGGGGGGGGGGGGGTTTCCAAGAATTTGCCGAGAACAATAATCAACAAGAG
>JABFEA020000067.1:6906021-6919237 GCA_019775915.2 Cyphomyrus plagiostoma | reverse complement strand
GTTACTACACTTTCGTCTTGCATTGCAGAGAGATGCAGTTGGTGTTTCCAAATTGCAAGTGGCTTGGTGTGTGTGTGTGTGTGTGTGGATTATGTTGATATTACATTGTGGGGACCAAAATGTACCCCACGATGTAATAAAAACCGCTTGTTTTGATGTTGTGGGGACCATTTTTCTTTGAATCCAGTCAAAAAAACGTAAAATGCCAAAAGTCTCGTATTTTGTTTGGTTACTCAAGTTTATGGCTGGGTAGGGGTTAGGGTGTCATGCTGGCATTAGCGTTTTCCCTATAGAAATAAATGGAGAGTCCCCGCGAAGATATTACAAACCTGTGTACGTGTGTGTGTGTGTGTGTGTGTGTGTGTGTGTGTGTCCTCTTCAATACTGGCTGATGGATGTTGTGTCTATTTGGCAGTAGTATATATATACACCAGGCATCTATGAAGGACCTTGCTTCTGAACATGTCACTTCACCCCCAGCCAAGGGACACACATGACTGCAACTTTCAAACATGGTGGCGAGTTAGCAAAATTCTATCCCAGGGGGCCGTGCAGCCTGCTGACATGCTAATCCTGACATTGTGTCATGTGCTAGCTGGGGACAGGCTCAGTGATTACTGATATTATAGAGGGCGGAGTGGACAACATCGCAATTCGGCACCGGAGAACTGAGCGTAGACGCTTGGGTTTGACAATAATGAGCTTTCTTTTTTTATATTGAGTCAGGGATTCAGCCAGGTTACTCTGGATCGGAAAAGCAGGCTTTTCATTTAGCATGGATCAATGGTGAGACCAGGCCCCTCGCCTGGTGACTCGTTGACGTTCAGGAATGATGACCCCTGGCGCTTACTTCATTAGCTGCCTGGCAGCGGGACTGAGATACCTGCTGGCGGGGGACCCGGGCAGAGGTCCAAAAAGGTGAGCAGGCCGATCGGGGGGGGATTGAGGCGGCGGCGGGGTAACTGTAGCCATCCCTCGTTGCTGCAAATCAGTGGAGGCGAAACGTTACCCATTTAGCTTCATCGTGTTCCCCGGCGGCCTTACATCAGCTGTTTGTTTTTCTCTGTCTCCTCTGTCCCATGGGGACACTTTCTTACATAATATGGAGAAAGACGGGCGAGGAGCCTGCACCCTTTAGGAGAACGAACCCATGGGCTGGAATATCTATATCCAGCCCAGTAATCTTTTTTTTTTTTTTTTTTAATAGTCTTTGCTTAATAGGAGCTTTGCCCTCCTCCGTGCTCTACATCCATGCATACTGTGCATCCACAGTTTGTATACCCAGCCTTTTCATAAGCGTAATCTGTTTATGGCGATACGTGGGGGCTTCCTTTGATCTGCAGAATCCCTCGCCCCCTAAACCAGCTTTGACACGCGAGTTCTCAAAGGCAGCTATTTAATGGTCCACCTGACCCTTTTAAATAGGATGTCTGAATGTGTTATTGAGGATATTGTTTCCTATAAACATCTCGAACTCTGGCAATAACAATCGCATCAGGCGAAACGAAGTTATCTGAGAATAGAATTAAACTCAGAATGACCCTTTGCGCAGCCCCACAGAGCTCCATTAATAATTCCTAATCTAATCAGGGAGGATAAATGCACCATTGCTGGCCATGCCAGGCACCTCGCCAGAGACGGCCCATTCAGGCCGGGGCTCTTCTCCGGCTGCGGGTCATGGAAGGGGGGGGGGGACAAAGGAAACATCTTTTCAGTGTGGAACCGCGGCTCGACTTCCTCTTTCGTTATCTCTTCCTCGGCAAAGTCATGTCCTTGTAACTGATAGACACATTTCTTTGTAAATAACCCTCGGGTGGCTGATAATGGTCCAGCCGAACGGGGGAACTGGGAGTTAGGGGGTGTCTGGGGGAGGGGGGGGGTGCGGGATGGCGACGGCTGGAAATAGCCAGACATTACTCATCATCGTACCCTGAAGAACACTACATCATGCCTTCCTCTGATAAATCTATGTTTTGTTTGCCCCACGCATTGATGCAGACGCGTTCCCACATGGGGGACGAGGGCCTGGGCATATTCCCCACCCCCGTGAATCAGTGGGTCATTTTTAAATCAGGAGTTTACAGGAGAATGTCAGGCCTGTCGTGGGAAGAGGTGTATCATGCTAATTTTTACAGGAACTCTGCTTTCATTTGCAGCATCGCATGGTAAAATACGGTTTGGTCGTGTTCACAGCCGCTATCGCCTCTTCGCACTTTCTGACTGATCTCATTAACTCTTGTCATACCCCTGTTTTCTTGACAGTCGTGTAATGTGTTATTTTCGGCTCCTGAAAGGCATTAACGAAACGCATTGCGTTTTATTTAATACTCGTATCTGCTGGAGATTAAGCTGTGTAATTCGAAACGAGTGGATGTTTTGGCACGGGTGGTGCATTTATGGAAGATAATCGGCCTCTTCCCCGTCTTATTCAGACCGTGTAGAAAGAGGGAGAACTGGATTCTGTACGGGGTAAAGCGTGTGTGTCTGTGACCACATCGCATGCATTTCGGGTTTCCTCTGGAAGCAAAAACCAAAGAAAACGTACATGCTTCTCATTGTAGGTAATTTAAATATTACAACAACCAGATTAGCTTCAGCCCCTGGATTTGAGGCAGAAGTTTGTGTCTTTAACTCCGCACCCTGATCATAGATAGACAAACAGATTGTGGCAATATGCGCTTGACCCGCGATCAAACTACTTTGACCGCTCACGGTTGAGTTTATGGTCCTCTGAAGCGTAAATGAGCGTATGTTTCTTCTTCTGTCTTCTTCATCTTCTTCTGTTTCTTTGAGAAAACGATATTAGTGTCATGGCCCAATTTCAAAAGGGTATAAAGTGTACAGGATGAAGGAATTATCTTGAGATCAAGCTATGTTATGCTTAAATTTGAAACTGTGCGTGGATGAGCTCCGTTACCATTCAGCGAGTTTTTTTCTACATGCCAGATGGAAGCATGTTTTATCGTCCGATCGTTACATTTTTGGAACAAGAAAAAATGAATTTTAATTCATATGGGTACCACAAGCCCCCAGAGAGCAGTCTGTTTGAAAGTGGACGAAAAGCAAGCAGTAATAACAAAGCAACTGGTGTTTGTTTATATTTAATCTGAAATAAGCTTGTGTTTCCAACCCAGCATGTGACTTTCAAAAGCTCACTTGTATATAAGCAGCAGGATGGAGAGGGAGAGAGCGAATGGACAGAGTTATTAACTAGGAGTGGAAATTATTAAGTCAATTGAGTACAATTAAAATGAGCAGTTCAAAAGCCACACTTAAATTGTTTCAATAATAATCCTTTTCCGGCTTAAAGTTACTGAATGGAAAAAATGACGAGTCAAATTATTTTTTTGATGCCTAAAGATAAGGGGAATTAAAAGTGAGAGTCTGCATCCTGACAGAAATCTCTCTTTTTTCGCTGCTTCTTCCTCTTCTCCTGGCCTGGTGTGTAGAAACATGGTGGGTTAACTGGTCAGATTTGTATATTGCGTGCAACCAGATATCGGTTCCGTCTCTGTCAAGTTGGTGCCAACAGCCTTGGTCTGCTTAGAGGTTCCAGAGCAGCGGGATTGGACCTATTTTTCTGGAGACAGGGAAAGGGCTTGGGGGTTGACCTGTGTCTCAAACCGTCCAGTTGGTGCAGGCCACAGCTAGGCATTGGCTAAAAATCAGGCCTGCCCACATCGATCTGAACCTGATTGGTCCTTGTGCATTTTCTCATTCTGTGATGCTGTGAAGGCAGTCGTACAATACGCGCACGCACACACACACACACACACACACACACACAAGCGCACACACACACGCGCACACACACGCACACACACTCACGCGCACACGCACACACACACGCATGCACACACACACACGCGCACACACACACACGCACACGCACACACACACTCATGCGCACACGCACACACACGCACACACACGCGCACGCACACACACACACGCACGCACACACGCGCACTCACACACACACACGTGCACACACACACACGCACACACACACGCACACACGCGCACACACACACACACACACACACATGCGTACACACACACACGCCGCTGAATCCTAGTCTCCCTGTCGATACGAAACCTGCATAACACCATCATGA
Source organism: Cyphomyrus plagiostoma (assembly GCA_019775915.2). NCBI lineage: Eukaryota > Metazoa > Chordata > Actinopteri > Osteoglossiformes > Mormyridae > Cyphomyrus > Cyphomyrus plagiostoma. Next base: position 6,915,119 of record JABFEA020000067.1, on the reverse strand, counting down.
TGGCATTTGCAGATGTCCGCCTGTATGCCGGACCGCCAGCACTCAGCGCCGCCCCCCAGCCTTGTACTTTGTGAGGATTTATCTTTAAATCATCTCTCCCCCGGTTTATGGGCCCAATTAGAACTTTCTAGTTAAATCTCTGCAGCGGTGGGAACATCGAGCTGTTGACAGTTCTCACTCTCAAATGCGGCTCCTTTAATGGGAATAACAGTGCCGCTGGCAAAGCCGTCGCCCGCTGGGCAGAGGGGGATTGTTTGGTGTGGCGCGGTGGTCTCCCAGGTGATGGCTGCTGTCTGGTAGCGGTGGCCGCTGGGAGGGGTTGGCGTTAATCACGGCACTCCGAGTCGCGCATTCTCTCCCGCTTTCCCACGTAGCTACATGGCGGCATGTTCCGCGCGGCTCGCCAACCATCACAGCCCCCAGCCCCCCCCTCAAAGCCCTTGCAGGAACGCCGGCTTTTCCTGGCCGTAGGACCCAGCTGAGCTCCCAACCTGTCGGGATCCTTTGTGTTTTTGGGAAGGCTGCCCCATGATGTTTACTTACTATTTCTGTGGATGTGAATGATAAAGGTCTGTCTGCAGGATAAGGAGGGACTGTGTCAACGCTGTAGAAAACATTTTTCATTTGGAGCAAAAAGCCACGACGCATCAAGAAAAGTGCATTTTGAGAATGTCTCACATTTCCAGATAAAGCATCTTTACTGAGGATTGTATAATTTGAGAAACTGAATGATCAATGGTCAACTGAATGGTCTTTTCTCTGAGGAAGAACCTTCAAGGCTGTTTTATTTGTTTGGTCACTTGTCTGTTTCTGGTTGTTTGGGATCGTTCCCCCTTTCTGCAGCAACCCAGTCCTTCCTCCCATCCGGCTGGATTGCTCCAAATATGCTGACCTTTACGGGAATGGAGGGGGGCTGGTTCTGGCCGCCCCGAGTTACAGGTCTCGACCTTCTTGGGTTTCAGTGCGGGGCCCATTTGTTCAGCACTGCCAGGCTGGAGTCCGGGACTTTTAAACCCCGTTTATTGGTTTTGCTTTGCTCCACGGTCGCCACCCCCCCGAACATGCGCACCCCCGACCGCGGCTTTATTGCTGACCCGTGTTTCTTGATTAAACGTTTCACAGGTTACATTTCTCTTTAAAGCAAACATGGACGCCATCTACTTCCACCCCAGCAGCAGCTATAACCTTTCCCTTACTCAGACGTACGAAAAAAACCTGTGAGAGGGGGGCAGGGGGCCAAGGCTGTGTTTTGTGACTTGAATCAAATTCGCGACAGTACCCGTTCGGTAACTCAGCGGGCCTCACGCCGCCCGCCTCCCTCTGCAGTTTTGCAGATTTTACTGGCTTTGCTGCGCAGGTGATGGAAGTGTTTGCGGAGTCCTTTGTAATATGCAGCTGCGACTGATGGCCAAACCCCAGCTGCGCAGAGCTGATAAAAGAAATGAAGTTGGGATGCTGATGACACGCCACCAAAAGTGACAGAACCATTCCCTCTGCCCGCTGGGGCTTCTTTGGGACCCTACATACTTTTTCATGGTCCCACTAAGGATCATAAGAACCTAGTTAAACTGAACAGAAATAAAGCCGCCATCTACCTGAGCCCAGCTGCCAGTCCTCTGCAAATACAGTTGTAACATATATGGCGTAATGTTGTTATTCAATCATGGCATTGATTTTGTACTTCTGTAAGAGTAATACATTTAGGCCCAGCTTATTGACTCCAACTGCCGGACTGCACTTCCACATCTAATTGTGTTACAAAGTTGAAGCTCCCTTCTTTTATTTCCGCTGGGCCAAAATGATAGATCTGTGGGTTACGTCCTGTAAGAGAAAGAGGACCGGACAAATGGGTTGGACAGGGTTCGGTGGTGGACGCTCATTACCAGGCAACTGCCTCTCGTCAGGGGGAAGTGACTACGGGAGCAGGCCAGCTCTATGATCTCTGCAGACGCATCCACAGGCTTCAGTCTCATAGAGTCAAGTTACTGCAATGAGAGCTCGTATATATTTTTTTTTGGTGACCTTGTATCAGATGATCAAGCAAAACCTACTTAAAGGGGATGAGAGAAGCTCCTCAGTTGACCATCAGCATAAATGTATCTTGTACTGTTCAATTTAAGCACCCGGTTTATGGTTGTGCACTAAATATAAAAGGCGTGGTCGTGAGATATCCTCTGGAAGATGATTAGGCCCTAAGGTCTGCTGTTGGCTTCGCTAATCGCCTGCTTCTGTTAATGTTTTTTCTCGACTGTTTGTGTAGTACACTCGTCCAAAAAGAGCATGTATTTACAGTAAAAAATCCACTCATTTTGGATGCGTCGCCTCCAGAGCCCAACCTGGATCCTCCCTCCTAAATACCCTCCGAGGTAGTGTGTCCTCTTGCCGTCTGGCATGGAACTTGGAAAAACACTCTTACCTTTGGCTGTAGGCAGCATTTGAGAGTTTGGCTCAAAGCTGATGGCTGTCCAGTGAAATCGCAGTGGAATCGTACTGACATTAAAAAATACAGTCGACCTGGGATGGTTTTTACTGCTGCAGCTCTCCCAAAGCCTCTTCTTGATAGAGAGCCTTTTCTCCAAACTGCACAAGACAGTTAAAGAGGAGCTTTCGTTCCAGATCTCGTGAAAAGGCTTCAGGTTACATAACCGTATTTAAGACCTAGTGTTACACAACGCACAAATGTTACTTTATTGAACATGTTCATCCCTATAGTAAAATATGAAACTGCGATTTGTCTCAGATTATTACCTATGACATATTATTAATCATAGCTAGGAAGTGGCAAATATTGTTCTGAAGACACTGGTTATTAAGCCTTATGAATGCATTAGTCGTTAAGTTCAAGCCGACTATAGGAAAAGAATTTTAAGGGCAATGAGCTAGTGAGACACACGGGGAGGGAAGTGGACACATGTTTTCAGTAAGGATCACAGTTACCTTCCGATTACTCCGGCCTGTACATTCGTGTTTCCGCGCATAGCAATCTGATACTGGGGGAGCAGACCTGCCATACCATGGCCGTGGAGAGGTGAAGGTTCAGGGGTCACCCTCAAATACAGCGCATGTGTGATTATCTGGGCCCACCCAAATCCCACAATGGGTCCCCCGGGGGGAGGGGTGCTTTTTGGCTCTCATTTACTCCAGTGCCCTCAGCTCGACGGCAGACATATACAGCAATAGATGGCAAACCAGTGGCAGTAAATTAGAGATTAGAGATGCATCTCATTCGGCCACCAGGAATTCTGGCGGCGAATGGCAATATCACAGCGAGCTGAGAAGGATGGAATTCTGCTTTGGCTCGTGGGGGGGGCGGCATCCCTGGTGATATCTGTTACCACCCCCAGCAAGGGTGGGTGGCATTGAAACGAGCAAGAAATCATGCAAATAACTTGTGGGCCTCTTCCACAGATCACGCTGTGGTAGCCAGACAAAAGGAATATTTTCATACCATGTATGAAATCCTTCTGATAGGCTAAGAAAACAACCGAAGGTTTTAGAGATAGACATTAAAGTACATGGGGTATTTTTTTGTTGTTGTTCCTATGCACTTAGACGATCTTCCAGATGGTGGATTTGCGTCCGGCTCCGGGTGGACGGCTGCCAGCTGTATGTCATCTTGTCGGAGGCTCAGGTGTACCAGCCAAGGAGGAACCACTTTATGGAGCTGTGAGGGCACTGGGGCCTCTAGCTGTGCACCTTGCGGCTGCCCATTAATATAATTAAATTACACTAAAAAAAGTTTCCCTTTGAAACGAATTAATTAAGATGCTATTATTTAGTCATTGAGAGGTTAATGACCGTCATTAGAAACAAAGGCAACATCCACTATCATTAGCCAAACCTGGTTATTTTGTCAATTTTGGTTACTTACTGGACGGGAGATTAATGAGGGTTGATACTGCCCTGGACGCTAATTAGCTTTAAAAACATAACACAATCAATCACTGGTTGTGATTGCTGCAAGAGTATGCCACAGTTCTCATGTCTGGGGAGGATTTTACAGAAAGGTTCAGGTTTAGAAGGGGGGGGATTTAGCAATTCATTAGTGCTTGAGATTCTTCCTCCCCCGCGCAAGTCCTGCATAGACGTGTCTCTGTGCACTTGTCTATGGACAGCTGCCAGTATAACAAACCAGTCTGCAGATTCCGTGTCAGAAGATGCAAGGTCAATGCCATCCCCAAAGGACACATTAATCATTGCGTTTATGGAAAAGGGGCCGTGAGTCTATCTGGTACTCATGGGCCGTGAGTATTCACCAAAAATTAACCCCGAGGCTCACTGGAATCGGCTGCAACGTGAAGGTGGTCTCACAGTGTGTGCATGTTTCTTGGCAAGGAAGTAAAACAGTTAGCCATCACCTGATTGGTCTGGTGGTGGAGTAAGGGGAAATGATTGAAGCCGATTGGTCCCCTTTAGAGAGATAGGGTTGATAGGGCACCATGGATTTCTTAAGCTCCTCCTCCCAGTGCCTCCTAGTCAAATTTAGTGTGTATCTCCAAGGCCTATCCTCAGTTATCCAGTGAAGTAGTAAAGCTGTTTATAATGCAGTTAGAAACATACTGAATAATAATTGTTCTTATCGAGTAATACACTAAAGGCAAAAAATTCCAGTTTTGATTTATAGTCCATAAAAGAAATTTACATGAGTATTGCAATATCGTATTTGCCCTAGCTGGCAACTGGTGTTTTGGGGGGGGCGCTACTGCAATTGAAGTTCCACTTTTTTCAGACCAGCCATTTGCTGGGGGCGGACGGTGGGCAAGGGGTGCGAGGGGGCGTGGTCAAGCTCCAGAGGGCATTTAAATGACAACGATGAGGAGAACGTACCTCATTGTTAGCCATTTACGCGAGATGGGGATTTATTAGGGGATCATAAATGTTTATTAGCCGGTCTATTTATAACTGTCCAAAATGGCCACAGCTTAAAATGTGTGTCCCCCCCCTTCCCTGCTTTCCCCTCCCGAGTCTTTTTGTTTTATGATCTGTGTGCATACCACGGTGAAACGCAGTGGAAAACATCCTCACGTCTCCGTGGCGGCGTGCGCTAGGCATGCGGGGCGGGTGATCCTCCAGACAAGGCCGTGATTTAAGGCAGATGGACCCAGGGACACTCCTTTATCTATGTGCCCATAAATCTTGTGTGCTTTTACCTCGCCAGGAAGCGGGCGCCCTAAAGACAGACTCAAACAGGCCTGCCCCCCCCCCGCCTCCTAAAGGTTAGGTGAAGTTCATAAGTAAAAAGAGGGAGTCCAGGCTCCCACCAGCGCCCCTGGGGGGGGGGGGGGGGGTGTAGCTGGTCCCTAAATCAGCAGGTACAGCTGGGCCCATATGCTCGTGGTTCGGGTTCCATTTGGGCTCACCGCCGATTCTGGAGCTTGTGGAGAGCAGGAACATCACCAGAAACATCCGCCTTCATCCTGGACAGGAAGTGACAGCGGTCGTGCGCATGTTCCGTGCGGCGTGGCTGTTAAACATGGGCTGCCGCTTCACGTTGGCTTGTCATTCATGTTCATTCGCAGCCGGTACCATGGCTGCAAGTCTGTGTGGGACTTTGCTGTGAAGTCTGCCTCCCGCCCTAACACCCCCCATAGCGGTGGGGAATAGGGGGTGCAGTAACATGCAGCTACTGCTGCTCTCTGGTGGCTGATGCCTGAAGCTGCCGGTCGTATCGTCTCGTCAGTGGCTGGAGTGTGCCACGCCGGAGCCATTAATGCTAAATTTACTGCGTCTAAAGCGTAATGTCTGCATTTTCTTTTCTTTTTTTTAATCCTGGTCATTTCAACTTAAGATCCTGGCAGCCAAGACAGATTTACAAGTCGAACGGGGGCTATAAAAATCGAACCTTGCCAGTCTAAAAATAATGGATTAATTAGCACTGGCACAGCCTGCAGTGTCGGGTAACCAACGCGCCGCCATCACTTCGTCATGCGGGGTCCTTGTACAAATCGAAAAGGGAACTGCGTTGTCCTCTGCTGATTGGCCACCTGCCTGCCCATCTCAGTTAATCACGGAGAGGCCTTTGGAGTGTCTGCCAGGTGCGGTAATTTGCGACAACAGAGGTGTAACTTTATGAAATAATTACTTCACCGGCCTCAAGACTATGGTGGTGGGGGTTAAAATACACAGAGGTGGAGCAGGGGTGGGAATCGGGGTGAAAGTTTGAGGCCTGAAAGGCTGAAACGGGAGTCAGAGCCAATCCTGGGGCTGGGCGAAGATTTACTGTGAACCTATATGTCATGGCACCCCCACGCTGAAAAAAACACGACAGCCATAGGATGTCCGTCAGCCTTTTGAGTGACGCCGTTACCGCCGGGCACAGGAAGTCAGGTGGTGCCGGAGCAGGTTTTCATGACCGCCACCCGCGAAAGCCAGGCGGACTTTACTGAGCGGTGCCTCCATCTCCGCCTTCGTAATCCCTCCCGTCTATAATTATCCCTAGCTTTCTGTCCCTGGCAAAAAAATAAAAATAAAAATCGTGTCCCTGCCTTCTGGAAAATTTACTGTGACTTGTAAAAATCATCCTGGCTTCCTGACACTTAGTGGGGTTCAGACGGAGGTGCGGGCAGCGGGATATAAAAGCAGCCCCCGACACGGTTATGTTTCAGCTTCTGCACCCTTAACAGCTGCCAGGACTGGTTAGCAGGTTTATGATACCTGTAGGCTTAGTCGCTATGAACTGCTGGCTATTAATAGGCTGAAAAACAGGCTTACAACCAATTTACAAGGGGGGGGGGGACCTGTCAGGACACATGCTTCACTCCCTGTAGCCAAACGGCACTTAGCGCTAAATTTTAAACTGTAAACACACTTTTTGTGTTAATAAATCTGATCTGCGGCTCTGGTGACGTACCTGCGTTTTACTGTGGGTGTGTCCAGCCGTGACCCTCAAGTCTTGAGGCGGCGCAGATGAGAGCCTCTTCTGACTCGTCATGCGACAGCGGGTTGCATCGTTTTTGTGCCGTCAGAGGTTCATTGATGGGCAGCTATAAAGGCCCACAAAATAATGCATGAATGCAGTGCTGAAACCTATAAAAGGATGGGGCCCCCATCTGTAAAAAGGTAGAAAAGCATGTCCTGGGAGATGGGACAAACCTTCACAGCACCTGTCTCCTGGGGTACCTACACTGAACCTCGCAGCATGTGTCACGCTCTTCGAGAAGTTACTACATGTATATAGAATGTTCAGAAATGTCAAGGAGAGATTAAAACCTTTGGACAATCATGTTAACATTTCACTGCGTGCGGTTGGCCAAGAATCCAATGTGTCACTCCAAATAATAGTCTACAGCTGTTCTTGCCTAAAACATATTGGAGGAGCATCGAATATTAATTATGCAGCTTCCAGTTGTGAGTCAAACTTCCCAAAAGCTTTAATCCATGTGTCCATGTCGCAGTCCGTGCCACAGGATGACATCAGTCCCCTCCTTAAGAAACATCAAAAGCTATCAAACAAGCCTCAGGCAGTATCGCGTAATCTGTAATTAGGACCCATGTGGGAGAAGGAAATGAAGAGATGTCTGTGTTGGCCGACCCTCATCAGACCCGCCTCTTAGTCTGTGTTTTGCTCTATCATGTGACATGTTGTGCTTAACAGTGTTAGAAATAGTCATTGGCTGACTTGTCAAGTATGGGAAACACAAACTAAATGCAGACTAGAAATAGACCTGAAAATATCCCTGACTGGTCCTGAATTACAATTTAAAACAACTTAAAACAACAGTATACAGACGCTGCTCTACTTGCAAACTTTCAACTTACGAACTTTCAGACACACGAATGAAGAGGACTGTAAGTCCAAATTGTGTTCCTTGGGCTCCCGTTTCCTGTCCGCAACATCAATTTTTTTTTCTGCTTGCCAGTTCTGGTAGGACGACTTCTGGCCGCTTCCCCCGCTGCACAGCAGAGTAGCGTACGTACTCCCAGCATCCTAGCTCTTTGTACCTGCATATACCCTTAAAATGGTGTTGAATAGCGACTTATGAACATTTCAAGTTACAAACGGCCGCTCGGAATGTATCTCATTCGTAATTAGAGGAGCGTCTATACTGATATGTACACCATGCTGTCTTATATGAGAAATCCCAGGTCTTTCATTTAGTAATTCTTCACTACATTAGTTTATAGACAATGGTGATTTAAAGTATGATATTCTGCAATAGTGTCAAAATTGAAAAGCTAAATTCAGTTTTCATTTGGTCACCATTTCCTGGAGTTTAATGGCACAATTATGAATAAGGTATTAAAAAAATAAATTAAAATCATGTGTGGGTCAATTGCACACCCCAGGGAACCAGTAATGTAAAGTCTTTGCTAAACCATTCCACTGCAAATTCTTTAAGGTAAACATCTACACCAAGTTTTCGGGCCAGTGAGACTGAAAAGGAGAGGAAATTGCAACTTCTGTGATTTATGAAACGTGGATTTTAAAAGAAACAAATGTGATGTCAGTCCTGAGAGTCTTTCAGGTTTCTCACCGAGAGCCAGTAGAAAAGCCAAAATCACGGCATAGTTCTGAGTGCAAAATATTCACTGCAGAGTGTTTAATTCCAGGTCCAGATGGTCTCAAGGCTTTTATTGTCCAGTGTGAGATGAAAAACTCGAGCAGAACAGCAGCTGGACAGAGCAAAGCCAGGCTGCTGAAACAGTGACGATTATTTTTCCTGGTTTTGATCTGCTCTCCAGGTCATGTAAAATCATCCATCTTGCTGCCCGCACATGTAAAAGTTCAATTTATACTTGTCTGTATGATAAACATAGATGTGTGAAGATTGTATGTTCATTGGAGACAAGTTTTAATTGATGAAGTGGTTCTGGATGTCAGCTATTTTAGGTCTGAGCGGGGTGTTGGGACAGGACTGCTTGATGCTTAACAGAACTTGCTGACCTGTGAGCACCTTTGTCCTCCAGCCTGTAGTTGATGTGTGTTTATTATGCATGTCGGTCATGCCATCGGTTTAGTCTGTGTGCACTCCTCCTAGGGCAGGACACGCTACTTTACAAATGCTTCCCATGTCAGGACATGCTACTTTACACAAGCTTCCCATGTCAGGACACGCTACTTTACACAAGCTTCCCATGTCAGGACACGCTACTTTACA
>JABFEA020000067.1:6886510-6905921 GCA_019775915.2 Cyphomyrus plagiostoma | reverse complement strand
TCAGGACACGCTACTTTACACAAGCTTCCCATGTCAGGACACGCTACTTTACACAAGCTTCCCATGTCAGGACACGCTACTTTACACAAGCTTCCCATGTCAGGACACGCCACTTTACACAAGCTTCCCATGTCAGGACATACTGTACTACATATGCGTATCTTCACATGTGTAGCTTTACGCATGCTTCCCACTTCAGGATATATTACTTTACACGAGTTTAACACGTCAGAACAATTTACTTTGTATGTGCTTCACATATCATAACATTACCTTGCATGTGCTACCGTGTCAGAACGTCACTTTGCATGTGTCTGCCATGTCAGGACATGTTATTTTGGGTGTTCTTTCGGTATCAGTACACATTACTTTCCTTGCGCTTCTCATGTCATAACATGTTACTTTGCATGTGTTTCCTGCATAGATTTGTGACACTTGGCTCCGCAGACATGCGGGGACTCATATGCTACCCTGGCATTGAGGGGTCCTGCCTTCCACGTTGGAATGAGTGCTGACCATCACGGAAACATCTCCTAGGCTGTATTTTTCATTTATGTTTCCTGCAGAAAACTCAGAACACAGTGCACCTTGTAATACCATTACGCGGCACCCATTGGGCAGTGCCTCCCCATGCGCCGGATAAACAGATCGCCCCCGTGAATGTTACCAAAACGAGTATCTCCCGGCCAAGCAGAAGTCCTGCAGACGTCAAAACGAAGTGCCAGTAGGATAAACAGATATTAAAGCCTGCAGATAGTGATGCCTCTGTGTAAACCATAAACAAAGGGTGTGCTTATGTGACACAGAATCGCCGGATCCCAGTGGGGGAGGCAGATGTCTCTGATGGGGGGGGGGGTAGGGGGGCAGCGCTGACAGACTGAGCTCATTGAAAGGTCCATGCAGCACATGGAGGAGACCGAGCCTCAGACAGTCAAGGGAAAGAAAGGGCTGACTTTTTGCAGGGAGGGGGGGTTGCTTCTCTAATTTGTCTAAGTTGTATCTGATTCCACACAAGAAATCAGCAAGAGGAAGAGTGGGCTGCTTGTCCATTAAAGCATGCCCTCCCCTCCCAGCCCAGGGCAGGTAAACCCCCCCCGCCCCCCACCCTGTGGGCCAGGCCAGAGTATCCCTAGATCCCTGTCCCTGCAGACACAGGACCCCCGCGTGTTTCATGTCTAATGGGATAATTCCTCTTAATGGTAAAAGATAACATCGGCATCTTTCATCTGCCTTCCCCTCCCTGATTGGTGGGCTCCTGGCCTGATCTGAGCCTGACGACGGCTCTCCGACATGGCGACGGGCAGGCGGTGCAGGGAGGCAATGCAGGTCACCATACGCTAATGCTAATCAGATATCACAGTCTGTATGCATCAAGGCACGAGCGGTTGAATATGAACCTGTAAGGATAACATTTTAGCATTTAATACTAGCTGTGGGCCGCGCCCTGAAAGTCACATGACTATATGTTATCCAGATAAAATGACTGCTCTTCCAGGAAAAATCCATAATCACATACAAAATGTATTTGCTTGTGTCAAAGGTAACTGGCTATCTAAGGATCTGTGTAAAGCAGCCATTACACGGGGCAGGAAAGCAGTTATCTTTTTTTTTTCTTGAAACATCCAAGTAAATCTCAGTCCTGTCACAGTTTCTAAGAGCATAATTAGGACATGAAATGAAAAACCACTGTTAATAAAGTTATTTGGCTGCTGTTCAGATTCCTGGAATCACTAAGCTGTGATGCCTGGCCAGAGCAACCTTTGAAACCTGAAGGTGGGAGATCTGAATTCTCCTTTCATCTTCAGCCTGGGTGCTCTCTCTCTCTCTCTCTCTGGTTCACTCCTTCATTGTTTAGTGGGCTGATCAGTGCCTAACCACCAACCCCCCCATCCCCCCCACTCGGTCTTGCCTCTGACCTCCATTTAAACAAACAACCCTCAGACTCATTTTTTTAACTGGCATTTTTTTGGCTGCTGTGACCAAGCAGAAGGATTTTTAACTCGGACACCTGATTGAGTTCTTTCTTGTTTTGTGGCAGGGCCATTGTGAATTCCACACCTCCCTCTTGTCCCCAAGCGTCTGCAGGCTAACGCAGCACTCCCAGGCCAGTCTAAAGGCTAGCTCTGCTTGGGGCCCTGAACCGAGGGCAGATCCAGGCTTATTAATGAAACTGCTGAACCTCTGCCAGGATACTTTGCAGCCATACTCAACTGATGTGTTAAAAAGTCATGGTAATAACGGGAATACTGCATTTACAGTTACGAAGACGCGGCAATGCATTCAGCAAACGAAGGCCACCAAGCACCTTCGCACCTCTTATCGTGGTTCCTCATACGTTGAACGTTCATTGGCGGACAGAGCCTCTTAGTGTTCACGAGACTGTTTCTGCCGATGTTGACCTGCCCCCATTTTTTTTATTTTTTTTTGGTTAGCCTGGGCAGTTATATCTAAAGGAGTCTCTCCCCACTTGCTGTCTGTTTTGGGGGGGCTTGGAGGTCTTCAGAGGTGCACTGTGTCTCCACTACAGCTTGCAGTCTCTTCCCCTGAAAGTCCTACATTTGCATGCAGGTTAGGGGGAAGGCTACTCCAAGAATATCTTTGGCATGGTTTCTCATGTTGTCAAAACCTCATTCTTGGAACATATCATTAAGTAAACAGTATGACTGGCTTGTTCCAATAGCATGACCGTTGAACACCACCCCAGTCCAGACAAGTGCAGGGTATACCGGCATATGGGGAATGTAGCGTGACCCGTCCATGTGGCGAATTTGCTAATCGAGTATTTTCCCGTAATGGAAGAGAAAATACTGAATTGGTGGTACCATAAATCAGAACCTTGGTGAAATTTCAGAATGAACTGTTGCCAGTTTTCCCCACCTGATTTCTGTAGTAACGTGACATTAATCATATGGTGACATAAAACCTACCAAGGTCACTGAAAGTATAACCCAGGATTTATTTTAATTACTTCATTGAAAATTTTTGAAATAGTAATATGACATCATCGTGGAAACAGAATATTAGTTGGCATTTGTACTGGAGATGGTTTGGAGACTGTGACACATATTTTTCCTCAGCAGATTAACAGAGTGGTGGTAATTATAATTCAATATAGTGGTATCTTAGCATTTAAGTAATTCCTGAGAGCGCAAAACCAGTCACCTTTTAAGTAGGTTCCAGAATATACCTTTAAATCATACTATCAGGATTTCTCAGTTCACTTGAATCCATTCTTTCTTATATTGTGGTCTTTCCAACAGCATAATAATGATTCAGCAGTTACACCACCATAACTAAACAGAGCAAGCAGTTAAAGTTAAACTGTATTAAAAATCTAAAGGGTGAAAAAAACCAGAAGCATAACAGAGGGAACAAAAATTACTGTGGTAGTTATAGGTAAAAAAAAAAACTCTTTGGGGTCCAAGGTCAATTGTCTGGTCAAAGTCCCTCCCCCCAAAAGCATGCTAACATTGTGTGGGCCAGAAACAGGTGTGTACCTCTTGTTGGCACCAGAGTTAGTGGTGAGATCTTTGTCTCCCATTAAACTCCTTGTTAGGACAGCCAGTGATCTTCAGCAGGTTTCCGAGCTCATTCTGTGCACGAGGGCATTTTTTCCACTGCCTCTTCATTCATTTTCTTACTGCCATTGATAATATATGCCGTGACGTGGGGACTGCACTGTAGGTCATGGTTTCTGAGGAGGGGTTCAAACCAGAAATCTAAAAAAAAGCATTAAAGTCCCTATTATTACTAATACACTTAAAAAGTAACTTTATCGGTTGCTTGCATTAATTACGCTTGCTTTTAATGTGAAGGTATTTCCTTTTAAGAAATACAGAATAAATGTTATTTTAAAGCATAGTGACGTACTGGCTCCATTCCCACCTGCATTATACAGTGTCACCTTAGGGCCCCAGAACGACTGCTTGCTCTTGCCCGGGTCTGGTTCATGAAGTGCTATTGCTCTGCAGCACAGGGGGCGCAAGGTCATGCTCTCCAGTCAGTACAAGACATTATTGTTAGCCTGTTATTATACAGGCCAAGTCAGAGGATATATGTGTAGTAAAAAATACTGGAGATATTCCAAGCTCGGGAAAACAAATAGAAATCATTTTACATGTATTACACCGATCAGACCAGCATCCTTTTGCAGTCGTGCTTTATATACGCAGACACATTGTTCTAAGGTCATAGTTTTTCCTCCAAATGTAGACATTGTTTTGCTTTCACTTTGCCTCTCCTTTTTAGATGTGTAGAGGTTTCCTTTTTCACATACACCTGTGCACTGTGGGTAACGGAGGCAGCACACCTGCAGGGTCCCTGTGGTAGCCTTTTACTCAGGTATATGCTGTACTATACTATAAACGTAATATACATTCATTATATAGTCCCGAAATATACCGCTCTACTCCTTGTGTGCAGGTTATTACTTGAGTGTGTCTTTGAAACCAAACTGTGTTGTATTTACAACCCCCAGCCCCCCCCCCTTGCTGGGACACGGTGACTTTTCACAAGCAGACAGGAGCGAGCACGCTCCAGATGGGGAGATGATGACATTATCGCCAATTATTGAAATAACCTACCACCACCTGTTTCGGAGGTCTCTCCTGCCAAAGCGCACCTATAAAAGCCTGCTTTGACTAATACTCACAGAGGCTGTCACATAAAAGGCAATTAGAGGAATCCGCTTGTTCGCCGAGAGGCGTTCGTTTTTGCAGGTTTCTGCTTAGACGTGACAACACCGACCTTCAGAAACTGAGCTTTTTTTTTTGCTGCTTGTTCATCACTGTGAAAGGTTTGATGGTCTCCATTCTCCGTTCATCCACGTGTTGATAATCAACCTCTTCTCAGCCAAACAGATGGAGATTCACTTTTTTGTTTTGTTTTGTTTTTTTTTTCACGAGCATAATGAATTTTTTATTTGGCTAAACCCTATAACCGGCAAGGGGAAAGGCCGACTGTGACCCGGAACACGCTGCACTCACACCTGCACGCTAAAATAATGAGTGTGAGCCTGACAGCACCCATGCATCCTACTGCGCTCATATATAAACCATATCGCCGGCACTGGGTACAGGATCTGCCATCTTGGGTTTATTTATTACCACTGAGCCGGGCGCTCCGGAGAGATGTACAGTTGATCTCCGCACAGTTGAAAGTACGATTTACACAGTTTCCATCCTGAGCTATTTTTCAGAATTAGGTTTGGGGATTAATGCAAGCAGAAAGCACAGGGCAAGCACAAGTCTGTGTAATCCTGCAAGTATGCAGGGGCACGGCTCGCTTCCCTGCCTGGGCCCTTCTCTCCCGGATGAGCTGTCTGGAGAGAGCACTCCTGGGACGTCGCTATCGCGAAGGCACCGGCGGAGTCTGAGGCCTCGGTGGGTGGGGGGCCCACCAGACGCGTGCTGTTAGCTGTAAATCCCATGGCCCGCGGCATAGATACATCCATGATCATCTCGGGGAAGGAGGAAAAAAAAAACATATATAAATATGTGAGCTCCGGAGTGAAAGACAAGGGACACACCAGCCACTCAGAATGAAATGCAGAAGCGATACAGAAGACCTCTCCGAATCTCCTCTTCCTCCTCTCCTGCATTGTAAACATTAACAGCATGTAAAGTACATTTATCTGAGGTAAAAACACATTTAATGTTCTTAACATAGACAGCGGTCCCTCTGCATGACTGCATCAGCCACAGACATGAGATTTCTGCTTGTTTCGTACTGCAATACATAGCAAACTTTTCTCATATTAATGATCAAACTCCAGTAGTCGTACATAAAATATTATGTAACGAAACGTATAGGAAACACAGCTGGCAGCTGGAGTATTTAAATTTTAATAGAGCGAGTCTATTTTATGGTTTAATAAATAATAGACTGTGCAAGTCACTGGGGCATTGAGTTTTGTCAATGCCTTTGAGACGTGGCTCATTATGAGGGCCTTGTTTTTAACTATTACTTCGGAGGACAGCCCAGTACTGCCCCAGTTTGCTCCCCTGCTGGCAACAAGGCCAATTAACTCGAAAGATAACGAAGCAGCGGTTTAATTGCAGGGCTGCCCATAAGTTATCTAATACCGTACGCAAAAAGCAGACAAAGGAGACAGTTGTGAATATTTTTCTTTGACCTCCACTACTGATCAGTGACATGCCTTGTAGAATGTTCCTCCACGTCTCCAAGAACCTGGTAAGTGTACGATTCACGTCAAGGTTAAGGGGAGGGTTCAGAAGGCCTGCTGGCAGCAATGGAGTGCACCTAAATTGCTTGTGACAACAAAAAGTCGTAGTATTGCATTTGAGCAACAAGCCCCATTCATCACACCCGCCTACTTCAGACAGCGCTGCGTTGCTGAGCAGCATAAATTAGCATGAACCAATCATACGGCGCAGGCCCAGACTGGCAACAAATCCACTTTCCCACTGTGACTTGATGTTTTATGGCTTACGGCAGCATGTCTAAATATATAATTCCATAAGCACTTAGACATTGCCCCCCAGCATGTAAAACCATACCAAAGCCTATTAATGGACACCTCTTTAATAAGATGGGGGGGGGGGGGGGGGGCATTGGGCAGTGTGGAATGAGCCACGACAGTAATCGGCCAAGCTGATTCTGCTGTGGTTATAAAGGAAGGCTTGGACCTTGAGATGCTGGGAAGCTGGAGGACATGGGAGATCTCTGGGCATCAATGTGGCAGCTCTGTCATGTCCCGGAGACCTCAAAGGAGTCCAGCATTTCTTACAGGAAAAGTCAGCATCATGTGCAGTCAAAGAAACCTCTGTCACATCTCATTTCCAACCCTGGGTAATGAGGTTACTTAGATCCAATTAGAAAGAGCTTTAAAATTAGTTACGTGGGTTATCAAATCAGATGACAGGAAACATGATGATGAGCTTGGAACAGCCAGATTCATGATCTAATCAGTACACACAAGAGCCATCCAGACCGCCTTCCAGAATCCTGCCATGGCTTGATGCGCTTCCATTTCTCAAATTCATTTTGTATCACTCTCGTTTTATTAATTACTAAATACTAAAAATCCACTTCCTCTGCTCTGTTGAGGTGAAGTTTGCTTGGTGGGTCTCCAGTCAGTACAAGACATTATTGTTAGCCTGTTATTATACAGGCCAAGTCAGAGGATATATGTGTAGTAAAAAATACTGGAGATATACTGGAGAAGATGGGGATAAAGACAACCCACCTGGCACTGAAGCATTGAGTGATCCCTACTCAAGAGGGAACGTTGACCTAGATGGAAGAGGACTTCCTTCCCTGAAAGGCATAAGAACAAAATTGGAGCCTTTATAGAAAATGAAGTAAATTGCCTACTGAACAGAACAGAAGTATTGCCTGTTTTTTATCACAAGGTTTCCTGTGGAACAAGGCACACTTTATCCAACGAAAGCCATAAAGCTTAACAAAATAAATAGCTGAAATGTTTATTTAAAAATCCAACTGAAAACATTAGAATAGTATTAAATGCAGGGTAACCCAAACATGTTATAGAGCAGGAACGTCTAAGCAGCGGAATATGTAGATTTCACAGGCTTTCACTCCCGGTTCCCATCCAGGCTCTGATTTCAGGGTTTTCCGGTTTTCATCGACTCCACCGTGTCTTATTGGCTCAGAGGATCTTTCATGAATGAGGGCGGCTATTTGAGGAAGAGCGCTTCCTGTACAAAAAAAAACCTGTCAGAGCGGTGGGCAGGACTGGCCACATTTCCATGGCCGCCATCCAGCGATTAACTATGGCAGCCATTGGGAGGCTGGGGAAACCCTCCTCTGACTTCCACGTGAAACTGGAATCTACAGCATTACTTCCTTCCATGCGAAGCTCCTGACCTGTTACCTTTTCATAGTTTGGGGCCGTTTTTGCGAAAGGAGTGTGCGGCAAGAGGCCGACACTATAGTCTCCATCATCTCCATCCCGATGGTTAGGGGCGGGGGTCCCCCCATTAGCTGGATTTACTTCCAGGCCCATCTCCATCACGCCGGCTGTTGGCGAAGATACCGCACGGCACAAACTACGTCAGCCACCGTCTGCTCCAGACTTGGCACTTGGCAGCTGATCATAGTCAAGGAGTTGTCCCATTTGCCAATTAAAAAAACATGTGTGGTTCACGGCACTGGCTCTGCTGTTTACGGCGTGGTGTTTGACCACAGCCCACATGGGGCCAGGCACTTGGACCGCGGCCGGACGGCCTTTCACACGCCGTACCATTCATCTGCTGGCCAAAAGCGGCTCTCTGTTTTTGCAGCCCGTCCAGAATGTGCATCCTCAAAGTGGCTGTGAAGTTCTTCCCGCGCAGCCTCACACGCCTCTTCAAAGGTGCGGGGAACGGTCCCACTCCTTTCTTCTGCCACGATGGACGTGAATTATTCCTCTCCTGAATGATGAATGTGAAAACATCACATGTTGAGCCAGGCATCACGCCTCGACGACACATAGGCCATGAATCGAGCGATGAAAACGTCAGGCCGCAATACATCTCTGCAGAAAACGGCCGCGTAAAGCGGACGACTCACGCTCTCCGTTTTAATCGACCCCCCCCGCCCCCGTCCCCCCCGTCCCCCCCGCCCCCTTTCTCGTCTCTTTTGTGTAGAGGGGCTGGGTGCAGTTATTGTGCCAGGAATTGCCTGTGACAGTATTTCACGTTTTGCGCTGGCCTGTTGATGTGGTGATTTATCGCCGAAATGAGGGGGGATATAATGTAAAAAGATAACATGCTGTCAGGGGAAAAAAAAAGGGGGGGGGGCGGAATGAGAGCCCTACAATGCCCCCAGAGCACTATCATTCCTATCTTAATTCCCCCCTTTTCCTCGGCTCACATCTCCAGACCGGAGCGACCCCTGTGCCTTGGCCAGCTGCAGTCTCTTGCTGCCCTCTACAGCTGCTGTGATGCGGAAGGAAAGTCCAAGCATCACCCGCCCCAAGCATCCCGCACTATTACCATGGTATTACGAGATCCAGTATATTTTATGCTATGTAGGGTTTCTGGTATCGGTACAGCCAACTGCTGCCATAACCCTCTGGCACACAACCTTGTACTGAGGGCTGCATGGTTGGTATAACTTTACATTGCCCCTAAATTACCTCAGGGCAGAATGTCGGGGACATTTGTCTGATGTTCTTTCGCCAGCTGGAGTGTGTGTCTGCTGCATGAGTGCATGTAATCTGGCGCTTCACTTAAACATTTCGAACGCAGAATATTTCCCAGTTTTGACAGGCGGGGTGAATTGCAAAGGCCCTTTCAAAATGCTGAACTGGTCAAACAAAAAGAGGAGGAACAAATAGCATGTAATTACCACAACCCACCTCACTGAAAAGTAATGAGGAATTTGAGTGGAAAGGGCCCAGCCCGACCAAAAACCTGCAGCATACGCAATGTTCAAATCCTGGGATGTGGGACCTTCTTTCGTACCTTTGAGTAAAACACTTGAATTGACAAGTAAACATCCATCCATCTGAAGAGGAACCGGTGAGTTATGACATAATGTAGGAGCCATTGGTCATCATGGAAGTATCACAGGCTCCTTATCGCCCCGACAGTGTAAAACATGACAAGGCTTGTGACCACTTCACCCTTTTTCAGTGTGAGCCAAGTTTGCCGTTCGCTCCCCCATCAATACTGAGATAACAGGCAACACAGAAACAAAAGGTATATTTTCAAAGAACTAACTTCACTCTCCTTCCCACAATCCCCTGGCAATTAAGAAGCAACATTTTTAGCACCAAGCCCAGAGAGGAATTATGCCAAAGGTAAAAGACGTAGTGGGGAGAAACCATGACAAATAGACCTACTTTCACAAGCCTTGCAATACTTTGGCTTCCTTTAGTATCTCCAATATAGGGTTGTAACCTGTTACACAGACAATTTTCTCTCTCACTATAGTTGATTCATATGTAAATCATTCTAGAAACACTTTGCACATATTTTTAAAGCACTGGGAGTAAATTGCTTTATTATCATATTCTCTAGCAGGTATAAATCTTTAATAAAACACCCATCCGTCTTTCATTCGCTTTTCCTAGTCAGGGTCATGTAGTCTTTAATACAACCATGCCTCCATACATTTTTTAGTAAGTTGCCGGAGTTTTTCTTTTCTCCATGTTTTCCCCTGTGCTGACATCTTATTGTCGAGTTATCGGATATTCAGACCCAACTTAAATCTGGCAGAGCCGGAGGCGTGTTGTGGTCGACCCAGATGGGAAGGGCTTCTCTCTCGCCCCCTCGTGACTGGCGTCCCTCCAGGTGTAGCAGGATGAATGCCTCGCTCCTGCTCGCACCAGGCTCTGCCCCCGCCTACCAAACCGTCCTCTGGCTCTCATCCCATTTTACAGCCACGCGGGCTTTCTTGAGCTCTCAAAACCGGGTCACGCCAGTCAACTCCAGTCCTGCATGCGTAACTGTGCGGTGTGTCTGTGTGGCTGCCACACAGTGCTGTAAATAAACACAGTGCCGTGTGCCATCTTCCAGCGGTACAGTTATGCAGTTTTACACGACACACGTCAATCGTGGCCAATTTAAGTTTATATGAAAATATAGACTTTACATGTAAAAGCTCATGTCGTATGTAAATTAGGATGTAAGTATTATAACATTTCACCTGATCATGGTAAACGCTTTTGGAAAAATATTTTATGACACTGCCAGAAAATTCTGTAAATAGCAGGATGAATTCCTAGCAAGGAGTGACATACCAAACACGTGTTGAGACCAGACCATATAGGCAGCACTGCAAGTTGTGGAGTTTCATCAGTGGGCTTTGGCCCGATGCTGTGGGTGAAAGTGAGCAAATGAAAAACCCGATATGAAGAATCAGAACCCTGTTCCCTTACTGAATTATCACACAGAAGCTGGCTAAATGGCGTTTCTGTATAATCCACCCATTTTACAACAGGTTAGCCAATATAGGCTTGCTTTGAGGGGACAGCCTGGAAAGCTGCACCACTCTATCACGTGATGCGCACTCATACACAGCCACACAGCAGGAGCACTTTAGGGATTCCCCAGAGATTACGTAGGGAGAACCTGCACACCACAGGGCACAGCAACTCTGAGCAGGTGCCTTCACACCAAAGTTTTGGCCCCAGGTTGCTGGTTACAAGTTACTGGTTAGTCGCGTCCGGTAACCTTTGTAACTCCTGGCTGCTTCCGTGTGATGCTTTCACGTTGCGCAACAGGAATTACGACCTTCATGTTAGAAAATCATGGGAGATGCAAAAAGCTTGCAAGTTAAACTTCACACACAATTTGATATGAAACTACACTGGCACACCAAAACAATGGAAGATGTACCAGTCGTTTTCTTAGTATTTTGTTAATTATTAGGGGGATCAATCACAATCAAAGTAGGACATAGCCTTTTATCTGCATTTTAACTATACAACTTGTAACGTTTATAATTCATTATTAAATCTGGCTGGCAGATCGATGTGTTGTTTTCCACAGAATAAAAAACGATGTAACGTTATTCCACTAATTAGCGCTGGCAAGTCTCACTGCCGGCGCCAACTATAGAAAAAAAAGTATATCTGCTATTGATTAGATTTTCCACTGCAGAAATATGGAGATACAAGCAAAATGTATTTATTAGTGGTGCATTAAATGCAATGGAGGTACAAAAATAATTCCATCTGCTGAAGATTTGCTCCACTACCTCTGTCTCTTTTTCCCCGCTGGTGCTTTGGTCAACTAATCAGCAAGTTATCACTATAAGCCTCTCCCCAGTACTTTGTGTTTGAATGTACCTAGTCTGGAGTAGGGACTAAAAATGGCTTCTCGAACTGCCTCAGAGGAGCAACAATTGTGCTGAGTTCCTGGGATGTGAACAGAAAAAGGTTCTGGAAAATGGTTCTGGTTCCTGCAGTGTGAAAGCTCCAACAGACCTTAAAAATGATGCAACATATTTGAACTGGTAAACACTGAATGCATTTTAAAAGGCATCTGATATTTTAACAGATTGTGCTCTCATGCTGTCACTGTGCTTCCGCTAGTGTTAAGTGCTGGTCCAGCAATGTCAGAACCTTGCCGTAAGACCTCCGCCCTCAGTCACTCTCATGGGTCTTAGCAGTGAGAGTTTATGCTGTCTGGAGCTTAACTGGACCCCGTAAACAGGCACTCATCAGAAAGTAGCTGTTTATGCTCTTATTAAGGGCAAGTTCCTTGCTGCAGGAACCTTCTCACCCAGCCGTGGCCCTTGCCTAGTTGGAGGCTTTGGACAAGGGGATTGGTCCAAGCTCATCTTTCGACAGGATCTCGCCAAACATCACCCGAACTGACTACTTTGGAGATTAATGCCATTGTCGAGAGCGCTTGTAACTGCTGTTTAAAAAAAATGTACAGAGGGTCTTGGGAGTGCGGGTAGGGTGATGACTTGAAACACTAACACCCATAAACAAGGAGGTGGAAAGGAAACTTGGGCAGGGATGTGATTAAATGCTTAATGGCAAAATTATTTGACTGCTGGGATTGCAATTAGGCAGAGAGGTATTTTGAAAAGAGTCTAGCACCAGACAATCCCTAATGACTCTTGTGCTGGCTTTTTATGCGGCTAAGAAATAAAAACTGGTAACTTGAAGAAAAAAAAAAAACGCGTGGGACAATTGCCAAATATCTGCAGGGCATTAGCAACCAACTGGTGAACCTCATTAAAAAGCAGAAAAACCTATAACCATTAAAAGTCCATTAAGCAGCATGTAATTTTGTGGAACTAAATAGCAGGCAGTAATCAGAAGCACATGAGGTCCAGCTGGGAAGCTGAGCAAATTGTTTCGATTAGGGGCGAATCCATCACCAGGAATGCTCTTTCTGCTTTTTGATGGGGGAGAGGGATGAGGGGGGCTGGGGGGGGCTCCATTTTTCTCCCCAATGTCACTCCCCGGCAGAATCCATTTTCGGTGTAATTATGGTGACTGATGCAGATTACGGACAAAAGGTGAGTGAGTGACCAGAAGAGCTGGCGTCGCTCGTTTGTTTGTTCCTGACAACACGCTGGGATGGGGTGGCAGGGCGGTGGGGGGGGTGCACATCAAACTGGCTGACCGCTTGCAAGGTTACTGAGCTGCGTGGTGGGGAACTTTTGGAGCTCATGAATAATGCAGATCACCACAAGACCCTAAGGCTGGGGATCAGAGAGCTAGAGAGAAGTCCAGCATGTTTGGCGCAGGCTCACCACCATCGCTTACGTCCTCCTCCAGCGCTTTGGAAACCGGCATGGTCACCTCCCAGTGCACCTCAGCTACTGGGCTTTGTTCCAGTTCCATGCACACTGATATTCTTCTCAGGATTTGCAGCCTTCTCAAACCAGATCAGGATGTGCCTCATGACGATACTGTAGGAGAAGGCTTGACTGAGTTTATCCAGGATGTGCACTTCAGAAATACGGACTCGTGCTGGATCATTAGAATGACCAGGAAGGGAAAATTTTACATGGGTCAACAGCTGTTAGTCAACATGGCGATCAGCCTATTTCAGCGCAGCACAAGAAGCCAAATGTGGAATATAACTTCAAAACGTTAAATGTCTTTGATCCAAAGACATATGGCCAAAACAAATGGGTACATTACTGACCTCTGTGTGCCATTCAGAGGAAATGCACAAAATACCATTTTTCAAAGTCTGTCTTATAAGCCAGAGCCATGACATTTCACAGTGCTCCTCTAATTCTTCAAAGGTGCCTCATGCTTCTTCTGCCCTCAGAAAATGGGCTGGAGGCATCAGACTCTCAAAGACACACTCCCCTGGTGCTAGAGATGGGCCAGGAGCAGGTTTAATATGTGTATGCAGTCATTACACAGTGTCAAGAGGTATATTCACCTGGCAGCCTGTGTTGTTAGCAATCTGCTAAATTACAGGGTGGTATTAAAGCTGCCACAATGCTGGCCTAGAATCTATGCTGAAAGTTTGAAAGTTTTTTGTTCCTCGTATAAAATCTCTGGCATGCTTCCTTTGCATTATTACATTAAACCCAGCTGGGTCTGAACAATAAATATGCAAAGTATATGGGAGATATATGACACATAAATAAGGTATAAGGTGGCACAGTTATATGGGAGATGTATGACACATAAGGTATAAGGTGGT
This sequence comes from Cyphomyrus plagiostoma, assembly GCA_019775915.2. Taxonomy (NCBI): domain Eukaryota; kingdom Metazoa; phylum Chordata; class Actinopteri; order Osteoglossiformes; family Mormyridae; genus Cyphomyrus; species Cyphomyrus plagiostoma. Next base: position 6,891,828 of record JABFEA020000067.1, on the reverse strand, counting down.
ACAGTTATATGGGAGATATATCACATAAATAAGGTATAAGGTGGCACAATTATATGGGAGATATATGACATATAAATAAGGTATAAGGTGGCACAGTGGCCAGCGGTTTCACTTCTTACCTCCAGGGTTGGGGGTTTAAATGTTCTCCTCATCTTGAATGAGTTCTTCAAGTGGTTTGGTGTGGGGCCAGTCCAACAACATGTAGTTAGTCTAACTGATGTCTCCGAATTGTCATTATATAGTGTTATTGTGTGTGTGTGTGTGTGTGTGTGTTAACCTATGAGGGACAGGGATCCGGTCCAGGGTGTAGAGGTTTTCGAGCTGATGTCAAAGATCTGGTAACTGTTGTTTATGTCTCCATATTGCCTGAAAAGCAGAGCCTTGAGCAGATTTTAGTTAAATATGCCTGAAACGTGTTGTGCAGTCAGATGTAATAACCGGAGAGGTGATAAACCTGGTTTAACATTTCATTGATTTCCAGCAGACCCAGAAAGATGCAGTAAGCGGATTGAGGCGGTCACATGGGAGAATCGGCAGCCCCCTGAATACACTCATTTGTGTATTATTTATATGTGTGATTTATGTATGGTTAGGGTTAGGGTTTAGGGGCAATTCTAAGGGAATTTTCAGTAAAAATGAAGTATTGAAGTAAATTAAATGATTTGGATTTTATTGTGATAATTGGTGATATTTTTTAATATGAAAAAAACCTTGATAAAATATTTGGCCATCTTGCCCAGCCCTAGGATGATATCAAAATTGATTTACACACTTGATTTACATCCGGCCTGTTACTGGACATTGTAACATAAATAATATAAAATTTTTGGTACAGTTAGGAAGCAATCTTTTCCGTGAATTCCCTTTACACCAGTCCCATGTACATGGCTGTTGTGTGTGCGGCGGTGGTCGAGCGGGGAAAGCAGGAGAGTCCAGCCGGGAAGTCAAACGAACGGGATTTATTCCACAAGGACACACGGCAACACTGGGGCAACTTCAATGCTAAGTCTGCCGGACCTACACTGTCACAGACTTAAATACACAAAACTGCGTGCAGAAATACAAGACAGGTGAGAACCATCAGGGAGAACGAGAGGTAACGAAGTGGGCGTGGCACACATGAGGATCGTTCGGAGCGGGTCATGACAATGGCCAGCAAGGAAATACTGGTATAAGTGTTTATAAGCTTTAAACTGCTCACGTGTGAATCAAGGCATGATGTTAACTAGATAGTCGACAGTGTCATAATACTTGAGGTCGGGGATGGCGCCTATGGTGCAACACTGCAGATGTATGAAATGAACGGTAACAAATATGGGTCGTGTAAACCAGCCTTGTTGAGTTTTTAACATGTAGTATTACTTGAGATTTATAAGTTATCCAAAAGGCTATACAAAGGACGATCACCATCAACCACAGGTCTGTCACTGTTTCAGTTTTGTCGTTTTTTTGACCAGCAAAATGCAGTGTAAACACTGGCATAATGGAAACAGTGACGTAGGTCAAAATCTTCAATAGTCTAGTTTTGTTCCCTATGCCACGGATAGGCTTCAGACCTCTCTGCAACCCTGACCAGGATTGAGTCTTTTGCACATTGAGGGATAAGTTTGACCCCCAATTCCCCCTCATTACATTGTGCCATAATATAAAGCTGAGTCAAGGTACTGTGCCCTACACCTGTACCAAACAAGTACTGTCACTTAACCTAGGTCTTAGAGCTCAGCCGTACCGTGAGAATGGAAACAAAACCACTCTCCGGTCCCCATTAGGGCTGGTATTCTGCCCATTGTGTGTCCAGCACAGATTGAAACGCTCCAACTTCTCACCGCACACGATGAGCAAACACAGTGACGAGAACGCCAAGACTAGAGTACACGTCTGTCATAAATTAGGTGTTAAATGGTGCTCGAAACAAATGGTTATAATAGCGTAACTAGGCAAGCTGGGTCCTGTGTTTGGAAGGGTGTTGCCTTTCAGCTCTGGCTCGTTATCTCTGTGTGACTGCATACAGACAGGAACTCTGCCACTGTGGCCTTGGATCTGTGGGCTGGCAAGCTACTCTTGGGTGACAACCTTGGAGCTTTGGCATGGATGCTATGAAGGGCAGTCGGCGCATGGGGTTGTTGCTCCTCCTGTCCCGGGATTCCCTACACTTTGAACTTCCCAGCATTCCTGCTTAGTATAGACTGATCCCCAGGTCAACCAGTGTTACACATTAACTACAATGACTATGATAAGCACCAGTGCCACAGCTAATGCTAATGCCACAGGATTAGTAAGTGGCTTGAGCAAAGGGCGGAATACCTGCTGCACTTGCTCCCAACACATCGAGCGGAATGACAAGCACAAGGGCACATTTGACTGGGAAGCCCGTTGTGTTAAGCACTGAATCGCAATTTGCTTCCGCCAGTAACAGAACCTACCCTGCATATCAATTACCGTTCCACCACTAGCTCTCCTAACACCTGTGAAGGCATTCAGCATAACTGCCTCCTGGATCCCTTCCTGCTCACCTTGCTGATTTATGTACTTGGCCCTGTGACGGTGTTCTGAGATGGCGACGCTTTTCTCGCACCAGACAATTAGCTTGATGCCTTTCCTTTATTTTAATTGCTCCTTCCTGCTCTTAGCACCAGAGGAGAACGTCTAATGTAAAAACACTGTGAGATAAATAAATGGATTTTGGAAGGCCAGAAACCTCTACCCGCCCACAATCCCCATACTTCCTCTGAGAGAGAAAGAGAAACTGCAGAGGGGGGGTGGTGGGGGGTGTAACTGACTCTCACCTATCCGGTACGGCCCATTTGCTGTAGCTTGGTGGTTTCCCCTGAACTGAGACAAGCTTGCACACCCCCATCCCAGTAATGGAGGAAGCGGATAACTGCTAAGCACTCCGGGTCACGGACAGTTTCCCACCCAAATGGCATGCGAGGTTTTGACAATGCTTAAGGTTGCTGTTTCACATCAAAGGGGACCCAGTGCAGGCATCCACTCACCCAGCAGGCGGCTCAAGATGACTTTCAGTCCATTGTTTATATGCATATTTACCCACAGATGTCACAGCAAAAGTATTGGGGTCAAAGCAACCAATCACCTTTGTCTAAACTTTCCAACGGTCATGTCCACAACAGTATAAGAACCACAGTGACCAATCACCACTGTTTAGACTTTCCTACAGTCATCTCTGCAACTGAATATCTGCTAAGACGACCAATCACTATTGTTTATATTTTGCCCCAGCAATAGTATATAGATCAAGGCTACTAATCAACAGTATTTACATTCATCCACATTCATCTCCACAGCAGCAGTAGCATATGGGCTGAGGCTTTAAGCCAGTTGGATATCCGAGAGCAATGCCTTATGCTTGCTGTTCAGGCCTGAGACACGCCAATGGTGTGCTGTCAGAAGGCAGGTCCAGCACAGCTCGAGGGGGGCTGGTCCAGCACAGCTCGAGGGGGGCTTATCCAGCTGCGACGCAGCGATAACTGCACACTGCGTCTTTCTTAACACACTCTACCTGATGACAATGTGTTTAAATGATCTATTCCAATTCTCCCTCAGCTCTCTGCTCCCACCGGCTCCGCTTGTGTCGGAAAAGGTCTGGTTAAGCTGATTGATGGGGATGCAGTGAATGCTGAAATGGTATCCGACAACCACGCAAGGGCCACTCAATTCGTTCTGTCTGCACCTCGACCTTTATGGCCGGCTTTGCGGAGCTAGATCTTGGTGTCGTCATTACAAAACTCACCTACTACAGCTCTCCTCCCTCTACTCCCCTTATTTCTTTCGCCACTTTTTTGTCCTACCTGCCATTCACCGATGGCTCTCCTGCACATCCTCCATACACTCCCATCGTGCCCCTGTGCCGTGACTCTAGTCCTCCCTCCTGTCAGGCAATGGAGTAACCTGAGCTTGCAAGTTTCTTGCAAGTTGCTTCCCCGAGCAATAACTTAACCCTGGCTCCTGACCACCAGCCCAAGATTAACGTCCATCAAGACTTCATTCAGAGAAGACGGGGGCAGTTCTGTGTTCAGATCTCCCCTGTTGCTTCTGTCTTCCTGCCTAACTAGACCATTCGTCCAGCTGGGCTCCACTGGGCGGAGTTTCAGATGCTGAGGCTCCAGCTCAGCAGCACCCAGAGGCCGAGCCTCAATCTCAGACCACTTCTCACATTCTACATCACATGTTGTCCGTCTATCCTGGCCTTCTCCACTTGTTGTGTCTCGTTCTACAAGTGTGGAAACGTCTGTTTCATTTCAGCAACCACCGCCCCCCTCCCCTTCCAGAGTTGCAAAGTAATTTGATCTTTGAAATTTCTCTAGGTTTCCTGAATAACCAAACCCCCCCCCTCCACCACCACCACCTCATCTCAGCCCCCGCAGTGTGTGAAGATTAATGTCCAGGAAGGAGTGAGCCAAGCTTTGTCATCAATTATGAGGAGAGGAGTATTAAAGAGCAGTAGGAGGTGTTAGAGCACCGGGCTGGCGCTCTTTCGCTTGGGCCTCCACCGCCATGCCGCCGCCGGCTGACCTGGCCCATCGCCAAAGCCTGTGCCGCTAACGCACACAAACACATGCGACTTTGGTCGGCTGTACTCCAGTTGAGACCCTTGCGATCGGGCCGCAGGTACAATCGGCTCCAGCAACACCCTGTGTGGGGGAAGGGGTGTCACATTGCGCTGCCCGGGTTGTCTGCACGCCGCCCAGCAAGTATCTTCTCGAATCCGCCTTCCCCGGCTTCATGTGGCTTCTCACATCCTATGCCAGCCTTTTATTCGCCGAACATCAGCTGGGAAACCAGCCTCGGATGCACAGAGGCAGCAGTGAAGCTTGGCCCATTTGCTGGTTTGGTTTTGTTAACGTCGGCGATTGTTAGAAACCCATTTCAATCACAAGAATAGCAACACTGTATCCCGGGGAACTGCCTTGTCATATTGGGGTTCGTATGGGCATTCAATGATTCCGAGGCTCTCAGTCTCAGTAGGAAATGCATGCCACAAATTGGGGTCCCCACCATGACCACACGGCTCCCCACCTTGAATATGGGGTGTAGAGAGAGGAGAGCCATATCTGACATAGATAAGAAATGCCCTGTCGTTGAAATTTCCACACACCATAACACTCAGCATGATTTTCACTAGCTAACATTCTGCACACACCTCACCCAAGACCTAAATGACCTAAGAGAGGAGATGGTTACTCCTTGCATAAAGCTACTCAATCCAAAATCTCGAGATACAAAGGGCGGCGGGGGGGGGGGGGGGGGGCGGGGGGGGGGGGGGGGGGGGGTGGGGGGGGGGGGGGGGGGGTGGGGGG
>JABFEA020000067.1:6875150-6885586 GCA_019775915.2 Cyphomyrus plagiostoma | reverse complement strand
CCCCCCCCCCCCCCGCCCGGCGCGCGCGGGGCGCCCCCCGCGGGCGGCCTGGGCCCCGGGGGCGGGGGGGGGGCCCCCGCGGGGGGGCGTCAACGCATAGAGAAGCGGAGCCCAAGGAAGCGACTCAACACTTGGGAGGGCTGCTTTCCTGCGCTGGGCCGCGGAGAGCATAGGCGCCATGGCGACCGAGCATAAACAAACAGGTCCCGTGGTGAAACCGGAGAGGCGCGGCTGCGCTGCGCCAGATGTTTCCAGACTCTACCAGTCGCGGGCGGGTTTCACATGCTCCAGAAGGCCCAAGGTCTGCAGGTCTCCTGGCTCGTAGCTGTCCACACGCCGTTCCCCCCCCCTTCCCCCCCAGCCGCCCGTGTCGTCCGATTTAGCGCGTGTCTGGTTCTGTTTGTCTTATTGTCATAAAATGATTTCTCACATTACTAGAACGCACATCTTTGAAAGGCCCCTTTAATGGCCAGATCGGGTTCCTCCTGCGAGTGGAGTCACACCATGTGCTGCCAAAGGCATCCAGGCGCCGATGGCCAAGGCTTCTGCGTGGGTTTTTATGTCTTATTTTGGCAGCGTCAGTGGTTCTCTTTTTTAGGTGTGGATGCATCACTGGGAACAGAAGTAGAAATTAGTCCCGCAGTCAGTTTTAAAATCTATTTTCAGATAGATCTTAATGATTAATGGGACTTTAAAAAAAAAAAAAAAAACTTTTTTGAAATAAAAATGATCTGAGACGTTAATGTGTGCAGTGACTGTCCAGTGCTCATAACCTCCATTCTACACGTGTTGTGGCGTTTGTCTGTTGGAGTAGCTGTATTTATTCATGAAATTCGCCTCCCTAACCCCAGTCAGTCAGCTTAGTTGGACACACCTTTTCTTTTTGATGAATATGCTGCCATAAGTTGTTCCAACAATAAACCAGATTCTTTTACAAGAAGGCAAATATTTTACAAATCAGGTATTTATTTAGAAGGCAGCCTCTGCCAAGTGTGATATTATTTGCATGATTGAAACGCCTGTTTCTGACTCTGTCCTGGGGCTTTCAAGTCAGGCCATATTTAAGTAAATATGGAAGACTGCCCCAGCTTTAAATCGCAAACACGTGAGCAGTCTGCTGCGAAAATCACACTCCCGGCAAAGCCCCCGCGAACCGAATATAAATGGGATCCTTAATTAATGACGACTGGCACTTGCGGTCGACTTTTTTGGATGATCTCAATTAGGGGAAGTCCAGGAAACGGTGAAAAATTATCTCGGGAAAGGAGTTTGACCTGCTGGTAGGTACAGGGTGCGCACTGGCGTTTTCAGAAATAAAATGCACGCCGGTAGATCTGATTACACTCTGCGGTGATTTTCCTCCCATTTAGGGCTCAGCTAACTGCAAACAATCTGTCTGAGGGCGGAAATCAGATCCAGAACTCGGGAAAAGTTCGGGAAAAAGGCCCTTGGAACGCCGTCGCAATCAGTCAGTGGCGGAAGGAAATTCCAGGTTTCGCAAAACATTAGAGCGGAGTGTTGGAAAAAAAAGAGCCAGTCAGCCAGTACTTACGAAAGAAAATTTGGTTAACCAATAAAAGTAATTACCTTAAATACAATACATATATACGATAAAACATTGATAATAAAATATTGCTAAAGACTATCACAATCATTTTAGCTTCTCAGGTATACGAGAAGACAGACGTGTAGTTTAATGTCCTTTATTATCTCTCCTTCCTCTGTTCCGGTGTGACAGTGAGTTATGAGAATAAGCTGCTTGTTTGATCATAATTGAATTAAACTTAAGCATAAGCAAGACAGCCTCAAAATAATAAAAGTAAACACATCGTGACGCTGCTTTAAAATTTTACATTTTCAAGTGTCCTTAGCAACGTTTACTCCAAGAAGGATTCATTAATTTTCTTTGGGCTCCACTTGCCTTGAGACTGGCAAATCTTTTTTTGTAAAAAAAAAAAAAATAGCTATAAAATAAGAAAGTGGTATGTAAATAGGAGCATGAGGTTGCACCACAAGACCCCACGGCACGCTAACTTGCGAGCGTTAGCTGGAGATGCCTTCAGCCATCAGGGCTAACACGGGCTCTGTCCGGGGATGTTACTCAGCACCAAGTGTAGCTTGGTACGAGATTCAGAAAAAAACTTATGCCACGTTCCGTAAAAAAAAAAGGAAGCGACGGCACTGTCATTAACTTTGGGAGAAAGGACGCGAGACGTTAATTAAAGCGTCTCTGACAGGCTTTGCACAGCGTCCGCGCACCAGCGACAGGAAGCTAACAGACGGGAGTGGGTCATGCTGTGAGAGTTCTATTTCTGGGTGGAGAAACATCCTTGCCGTTTTAATTGGTGGTGGTGGTGGTGGGGGGGTAGGGAGGACAGAGATAAGGTGCCCCCCCCCATATGAAGCTGTGTCAGAAGCGATAAGAACTGAAAGTTTGTGGTCTGGTGCCACACGTGATGGTCTTGTCAAGGAGCAGTACACACATGCGTAATTCCCTGTATATGACTGTATATGTGCATACATGACATACAATCCTGAAGTGACGTCACGCTCAAATCAAAGGACCCACGCACACGCACCGGCGACCGCACCCGGAGGCACTCTGCACACGCGCCGAGACGGATGGACAAACCCATGTTGCTGAAGCTGCGGGCCGGCCTGGACCCTTGCCATATGTAGGTAATGAGCTCTCCCCGGGCCTGCGGTGCCTTAGTCGTCGCCAAATTCTTCCATCGTCCAGACCTGGTTCAACGGTGCCCCCCCCCCGTCACTACACCCCAATCATGATTCAGCTTAGGGTGACCAAACCTTGCCAGGTCTGGGCTAACACAGCTCAGGATGTCTCCTGGCAAAACACCCATTGACTTTATTCATTAAATTTTGCACTCCTCCCTCCCTGACCTGGACATCTGAACAAAAACAGGCACCGCGGAGCCAGTGGATTTCCAAAGACCCTCAGAAAACCTCAGAAAAATACGAAAAATTTCCAGACCCCAAATCTCGCCAGGCGATGGTCACCCACGTTGACGGCGGCGTGAACCAGGTGCCTCCATTTCCTCTTTGTCATGCTCATGTGGCATCAGGAAATGATGCCAGGGCAGCCCGATACCATAGCTGACAACGGGCAGAGTTCTGGTAGTGAGAGTGGGCGAGAGGTAAACTGCACAGTAACGCTGCTGGACTCATGATTGCAAGAAGCAAACCAGGAGGTGTGAAATATGCAGACCAGCTGGGAAAGAAAAAAAATGTACACAAGACTTCAGTTGGGAAACAGGGAAAAACAATGGGAGAGATATGGGTGTATCATCTATTCATCTCACACACACATCTATAGGAATCGACCCATTTCTGAATGCATGTCAAAGGGCATGATAATGAAAGACGATCATGATTTGCCATAAATAGTAAACGGATGACGGCTTCATCCCGCTATGACTTATTTCATGTCGGCAGGAATTAAAATGCGAAACCGGAAAATATATTAAACGTGAAATGAATAAACAAACTGCCAGCATAGTCTGAAACGACAGACCTTAAATTGCTCAGAATTGCCGCTAATGAGTAATGAATCTTTTCCATTGCCGCCATTCGGAAATAAACAGGCAGCTGTTGTTAATTACATGTATTTTCAATAATGAATATTCCGGAAATGCAACAATTAAGCATGGGCTTTCATTATAGCCCCACCCTTTGAAGGAAACAAAAAAGTACAATTTAACGATTCACGTTCATGAGCTGACATCGTGGAAACCCGGGGGTGGGTGTGTAGACCTTGTGATCAGCTTGGGGAAACTGAACCAAGCACAACTTCACTGCACACTACAAAAAGCACAGCGGCAGTGATGGGATCCCTCCCCGCCAAAATGCAATTACCGTACGCCCAGGGTCCACAAGGCGAGGCCAGGCTGATTGCCTAATTATTATTTTTACTTTAATATTTGGCACCGGCAAAAAGAAATAGCTACACAGGGTCAGGGAAGTCGGAGGAGAAGGAGGGTGAGTCTTTCTGTAGGAGTCCAGGCCTTTGTAAGCAAGAAAATGCAGTCCCAGAACACCTGAACGCAATTCCTCAGATTGGCGGGGATGAAAGCGGAGTGCCTCCATGCCAGCCGAAAGCCGATCTCCCGGCAGCTGGCTCGCCCATTTCTCAGGTCAGAAATTCTATCCATCTGCCGCCCGCCTTCCCCCGTCATGAGCTCAGGGGCCCTGCCGCGACCTGCGCCCACACCGTCCAATACAGGGCCGAGGCCGCGGAGGGTGGGGGGGGGGCGGACTCCGTCTGTCTGATCTTGACCGGAGAGGCAGAAGTCGATAAATAACGGGAACGCGGAGCGAGTCTCGCTCTCTTAAGTGCACTTGCCTGACTGGTCTTCTGGCTCTCTAGCTGCCTCCTCCAGCGAGGGATTTTAAACCCAAACGCCCCCCATGTCTGACACCACCAGCACCCCTCCCCTTAACACCCCCCCCCCCAAACACAACCAAGACCGAGAGTTGCCTGTGCTAAGCTACTGCGCCTCTTCAAAGCCCCGTCTGTTTGTTCCTCCGCCGCCGGAGGAAATAGCCGGCCAGCCTGAGAGAGCTGTCAGGACGGTGGGCTGACCGGCTGCTTCTCAACATCAGCACTGCACGCTGCCTCAGCACTGACAGCATCGCGGCCCATTTACAAAGCTGTAGCTGAATGGTACAAAGAACAAGAACCTTACTGTTGGCACCACAGCAATATGGCCTACAGTGCAGTATATGACTCCCGGGCCAAGCAATATCACTCCATTTACATAGTTGTATTTAGTGGATGTATCATCATCAGAATATTTATTTGATTACTTTAACGTTCAGATTTACACAATGATGATAAAAATTGGGTCTCTGCTGGCTTCTTGAGTTATGCGACCTTTTCTCACCTCAAGGGCTCACAAACAGCTCCATACCACAGATTTACACTGGAGCAGGGAGGTCTTGAGGACAACCCAGTGGATCTAAAGTGTGTTAAACCTGTCAACTTGAAGCTTGTAGGATGGATTTGGGGCAGATGTTCTATCCATCCGAGTCGGGGCTACAATCCTCAGAAAAGTTCCATCCCTGTGGGACCCTCACATTTGAATATCTCTGCGCTTAGCATACAAAGAGTGACTATGCCTCTAGCTTATCTAGCTTTAAATAGGCATTCTGTCCCCGTGAAGTCACAACAGGCCACTTAAACGAGCCAAGTGATCCCGCAGCCATTCCTCCAGGAAGGAGGGGGGTGTGCAAGGTGTTTGGGAAACTGACCATGGCAGTAAAGTGGGGAAATGCCACCTGTGGGAACAGTGAACCGACACGGGGCTTTCGAACTAAAACAAACAATCAAGCAACATTGTCAGGAACCCCTCCTGCTGGCTGGTAATATCCCGATAGTGGTTTTCGGCATTCCTTGGGGGGTGGGGGGGCATTGAAGAGGTCATGCCCTCTCTCAGGGTGTCTGAAGCAGCATGACGATCTGGTCCACATTAGGGTTTACTCATGCTAGAGCAGTCGGTGCAGTTTTACAGCCATATAAATTACCAGCATAATTATGGCATGTTCACACGCATATCCCAGGGAGGGGAGACTGAGCCCCCACATGAACATTCAAACCAGCCTCCCGTTAGATCGTACACCTTCAGAGCTACAACCTTACAAACAGCATCCAGTCCTCTGCCAAGCACATCTCAGAACGAGAGTGGCTCCAGTGAAACGCCACACCCCAAGTTCTTGCGTTTCTCCCGAAACAACCAAGCGACCCCGTTTGGACTCAACCACAGGCACGGATGATGATAGACCTTTGATCTCAGTGGTGGGAAGAGCTCCGATCACGCAGCATTCCTCCGGCTATGCAAATCACAGTGTTTTCAGTGGCCGTTACTCACAAGGTTTACCCCCCCCCACACCCCACACCTGAAACTGTGACCAAGGAACGGCATGACGTAATGCAACATGAGAGTGCTGACATATGCATGAAGGCATATTCCATGAAGGCATCTTGGTGGTTCCTGGCTTGTCCAGCTAAGAGCCCAGCAGGACAAACATACTGCCTGGTAGTTGTGGCTTCAACTGAGCCACTTCTCTGGCAGCCATTACCTCCCCCATTTTTGCAGATTTACCACCTAGCATTGACTACAGAATCCTTATCAATTCATTATCTTAGTTTTGAGTTCAGAGAGGCAGGTGCTGCAATGTCCCCTAGTCCAAGTCAAGTCCAGCGCTGCCCCCAGGCCTCTGGTTCAGGCTCCAAAGTACAGTTGATTATTCCAGTCAGTGTAAGATATGCATTACAGATCATGGTCAGGGCCCCAATAAATCACAGGACCCTGTGAGGTCATGGCAGAAGCCAGCCTCACTGCGGGGCCACTGCGCTCAGGAGCTCAAGAGAACAAAGACTCTCTTATGTCCATTACAGGTGAAGCAGCCCAGCTTCTCCTAAACATCCTACTGGTTCATTTCCACAGCTGACTATCATTTCCCGCTTCCCGATTTACTCATTAACGACTAACAGAGGCCCGACTTCTTCAAAGAAAAGAACGATTCACATTGATGTCCAGGCGCAACGGGAGGAGCCCACAGCCCCTTTACTCTTTTGCCGTGAAGTTCAGTCAACATTTTGGAAACCCATGGTGGGGAGTGCCCCCCCCCTCCCCTTACCCCCGGCAACGACGTGCAATTGCGCCTCTTCAAAGAGGTGCTGTCGGACTCCTAACCAGTCTGCAGTTGCTGGTGGCTTGCAGGAGTTTCACCCACACATGCATTATTAACAGCGTGGGGGGGGGGCGGCACTGTGCGTCTCCGAGAGGCATGTTTACGCCTGTTTGTACGCAAACACAGGAGGCTGCCTTGGCCCGGGTGCGGGACTCAACGCAAGACCCTCACAGCTGCTTGAGGGGGCAGGGTTCAGCTGCCCCATCTGCCTAGCAGTTCATTGCGGGGGATGGGGGGTGGGTGTTGGCAGCTCCCCTCCTGTAACAATCAGTAGGGGGGCATGATTACTCTACCGTGAGACTGTGGTACCAGAATGTTCTGCTGCAAAGGGCTTCTGTTTACCGAGTTGACAAAGCCAAGAGGGAGAGTGCTAGCAGAAAGGAGCGGAAATTCACACAAACCTTTGTCATGTATAACTGCTGCTTTTATCCAGCCTCTCATGATACCAAAAATGGTTTGTTGCTTGGTTGCAGTTTGGTTCCGAGCGTCGGTACAGCTGGCATGGGATATGCCAGCCGTGAGGGTCATGGGTCAGACGGAGACGCCATCCTCCCGTAGCGAGAACTGCCAAATTTACAAGTAAAATCTTACAAGATCGTCCTTAATCGCTCGTCGCCCCAAGCCATTTCAGCATCATCCCAATGTTCTTTCTCTCCTGATGCCTCTCATGCTCAGATTTTCTGCTTTTCTGGTCTTTTTCAGTTTTCTGGGGCGTCAGCACCTCCTAGGAGGCAATAAAGGGAACAATCGCTTTGGACTGGAAGCACTGGGCAGGGCCTGGTGAGCTTTAAAGGGGGACGCGGCAGGTATGTAAACAACTTGTCTGTCTGGACAAGGCGTTCTGACAGGTCCCGGGTAGTCAAACGGCAATTGCTGCCTCTCTCACATCTCAGGGAAAGCCATGCCTGAGTGGCCTCACCCATGGCTCTCTGGGTAATGGTAGCCTTCTGAGGTTATCATATCGCTTCTGGATAAAATTCAATAAGAGGAACTGCTTTGAAACGAAGCGCTGGAATGCCGCCAGCTGCGTCACAACACAATGCGTCTACAGAGAGAAAGAGAGAGAGCTATAGAGAGGGGGGCAAAAAAAAAGGCATGGGGGAGGAGGTTGGTTTTGGACTTATTCTTCAGCATCTAACCCACTTCCAAAGGCGTCCTGCATTTTCTCTACACTATGTGAAGATGGCCACGTGCTCCTTGACCTTTGGAGAATAGTACTGTGGCAGATATTACAACTAATATTGCAGGGTTTATAAGGGATGAAAACGAAAGCCGATCCTCTTTAATGCCCACTCAGTCTTTTCTATTACCTATTTTTGACTTTTTTTTGATACAGACCTTTGGGACAAAAGAGAGAGGAGGGGTAGGTAAGTGGGGTGTAGCATGGGTTTGTTGTCACTTGAAGCGGCAATCCCCTTTTTTATTCAGCGAGTGCTATATCCTCATGCTGCCTGGGCTTCCTCTTTCACGAAAGGCGCCTTTAAAAGGAGCGGGTGAAGAGCACGAGGAACTTATTACTGTCTGGCTGATTGAATTCCTTCCTCTGGATCCATGTGACAGCACTCCCGCTGCACAGGTTGGTCGCCGCTTTGTTGTGCAGATGTGAGGCTCCCCAGCATGGGTTCAGCAACTGAAAGGACTAACCCCTGAAGCGACGTGGCCGGATCGCCGTGCAGCGCTGGACAGCCGCACTGCCCCAGGGGACCCGACACGTGGTCGGAGAGTGTCAGGTCACGGGACTTTCAGACCATTCTGTCAGAGGCCCCCGTGGCATGGATTTTGTTCCACTGCAAAAGGAATGAGGCTGATCTTAGCTTAACTGGTCTAGATTCAGAAGGCCCCAAATTAACCTGCTGCAAGGGGGGGGGGGGGTACATAAAACCCAACTACCTGCCACAGCCTCAAACACTGAGAGATTTTCGTGTGACGTATTCCACATCTTTCAGGGGATTCGTAATAATCAGTCAGCTCGTGGTCATCCATGTGATCTGGTATATGTGCACAAGTGTCCGGTTCTGATCCAGTTTAATGTACCTGCGGGTCCAGAACCTTCACGGAAAATCCTCCAGGCTCCACCAGCAGCCAGGAAGCGCAGGACAGGCACGTCTCAGTGGCCGACAGCTGCTCCTCCTCCTAGGAGGCGTCACCACAGGAGGTCAGCGTGCGGAAACACAAGCCGCCCGCCGGGTGGCCCCGCTTCTTTGCCCTTAGACGTGTTGCTGATGAAAAACACCTGCTGAGGACTAGACAAGCTGCAGCGGGTTCAAATCCCCAGTCCTCTCAAAGGCTCTGAAGGCTCAAAAGAAAGGCACAGGGAACCATGTTTGTGCAAAGACCTAGAACAACACGACACCGCAAAGTAACGGGCTCCCGGAGGCAGACACTCCAGTAAGGTGACAGGAACCGACTTTTTACGGCTCTTTCCAAAGCAAATCCCCCTGCAGCCCCAAGGTGCTTTGTACATCAACAGTGTATTCCTCTCCTGAATGGTTCCACGTAAAAAGCTATTTAAATAAAAAGCTCAACCGAGTCCTCAGCTAATGCTAACAGTGGATATGCATCTCCTTCAATCTGCTGGCAACTTGGCTCGGCTGTCATCTGTCATGTCGGGCTTCTTTGTGTGGGCTGCATCAGCGTGGATCTTTACGTTTCTGGGGGTAACACAAATACACGCTCACACAACACAGGGGGATGAAAAGCGTCCTTTTACAGCAAGTGTCAGCAGGGGGTGTGTTTAAAACAGTCTCTTTTAAGTCCCATGTTTTCATACCACTGACATTCTCATTTTACCTTATACCCCGCCGGCTCGCTTGACGGAGCTGAACATGACACAAGAGATATTTCTGCGAGAATGAGCACCAGCGGGGTGAGGCAGGGTTCGGTAACGATGAGCGATCCTAATTGGAATGTAACAGGACCCAGCGAGTGACAAGATTTTCACAGTTAGGTCCCTGGATCCTGCTCCACCCCAGACAGGACGTTCACGAAACGTCCTCGATTTTTAAAAATAAGCTCACTCCAAGCCACTTGTTCATACGTCCTCCTAATTATGATACCCTGTGCTTTATAAGCGTCAATGACGACCGAGTGAAAGTACAGCTGGCGGTTCTGCCTGTCGTTTCAGGCATACAGAAATGTCTCTTTGCTTCTGCCGTTACTCGACAACGTTTATCGAGCTTGATAGTCGGACAAATTGGGGCCCGTCGTGAATCAATGCAAACAGCCCGTTACGGAAATGAATGAGTCATTCAGCGAAAGCAAAAACGGTTCTGCGCATTTGTCTACATCAGTGAGACAGACGGCGTGTTCATTCATCACGGTTAACGCAATGGCAGATCCGGACTCTACATTTACTTCACGGATTTAGTAAGCGCTTTGTACGATCCCACAGAACCACTTAAAAGGTAGCATACTGGAATAAAGATGTTTTTCTTTTATTCAGCTCTGCACATTCTGCTTCAAAGAAATCTGGCATAGTCAGACTCTCCTGGGTTTGCGTGAGTAAATCGGGACACATGGCACTGCATTGGTGGATGGATGGGAGGAGATGTGGAGTAGAGGGGCGGACTGAGCTCGCCCACCCACCCATCTGTGGGGCAGGTGCAGGCCAGCAAGGCCATGGCGGGACAGCTCAGGCTCAAAGGAAGCCAACAGGGGGGGGGGGGGGGGGGGGGGGGGGGGGGGGGCGGGGGGGGGGGGGGGGGGGGGGGGGGGGGGGGGGGCAG
>JABFEA020000067.1:6845964-6859018 GCA_019775915.2 Cyphomyrus plagiostoma | reverse complement strand
TGAGCTATTAATTAAGTTCTCCCCAAGCGAGCTTGATGGGCCGAATGGCCTCCTCTCGTTTGTATAGTTCTTATGTTCTTGGCTTGGTTGCTCGCATGAGCCCCCTTGCCCAAAGCTCATGCGTCTCCCACACTCTCCGTGGCAGCAGCTGCTGTAGAGCTCCCCACGTGGATCTGTGGTACTCCGGCCCAGAGACTGCAGTGAAGCCCGATAAGCCCCCAAAAACAACATGTCTGCCCACACTTAAAAAAAAAAAAAAAAATGAACCACTGGAGAGATCGATACAGGCTCTGGTGGTTCGGATTTTCGAAAGCTGCCCTCTGACAGGAAGCACCCACACGCTCTTCTCCGCTTTCTATAAAAGCCAGACGGGTCCAGGGTCCGCCCACGTAGACACTTTGTCATGCAGAAATGGACCTGCTTTGAATTTAATCCTGTTGCTGTGAGCCCTTATCAGGGAAGTTATGTACTGAGCAATTATTTAATAGGAAACTATAACTATGAAGTTGGAAGCAGTGATGCTCATGAATGCTATAGGTTTGACATCCATCCATCCATCTTCCCTAAACACTCATCCAGTATTGCGTCACAGGGATCTTATCCCAGTAGTCAGAGGGTACGAAGCAGGGGAATACTCCAGATAGGATGGCAGTCCATCACCAACTACATAAAGCACACACATGCACTCATACAAACAAGTGTAGGTAACGTTAGAGATGGAGTACCCAGAGGAAAGGTAAGGAGCATGCACTGATTCTCCTTACCCAGAGGAAACCTGTCATTATATTGTCTAGCTTTTGTCTGACTTTCTAGAAACATCTATTTTAAGTGCACTTAAGTATAAGACACTTTGTAACTGATAACTTAGGAATACTAGGAGTAAACTCAGCATGGCTGCTGTTTGGCAGTACGGGCTCTGCATGTGAACCCAGGTCACCTGATCCGGTACGAGGACGGCCAGGTCCTGTTAGACTGCCTGGAGCGGGCGGCCATCCACTATGCTTCGGCTGTAAGGCTCAAGCCTCGCGACCCCAAGCTGCACCTCCGGCTGGGCCGGGTGATGGAGCAGCTGTACTACGCCGCCGAGATGCACGGCCTCAGCAGGCAGGTAGAGTTCAGGAAAAAACCTCACCCGTAGGGCGGGAGGCAGGCTTTCAGAGCTGCTGCAACTGGGATCCGCCCTGGAAAGAGGGGGTGAGACAAGGACCCCTGGCCAGCAGGAAAGGCAACACACCAACTGTCCATGACCTGCAGTCGGGTTGGTGAGCGCATCTCGTCCCCGCGCCTGGATTCCCGGCTTTCCCTCTTATTGTCTGCTTGGCTCTGAAGGGATCCAGGCTTCCACTGGCGGGAACCAAACTAGCATTTTCTCAACATCCGCTCCAAAGCTGAGGAAACCCCCCCCCCCCATGCAACCTTTCCACAAACTTCCCAGTCTGGAAGACTGGAAAACATCCCCCTGACCCTCCCACCCCAAGGGGCCTGATGCTGACTGTGCGGTAAATGTGGTAATTTATGCCTGTCTGATCCCTATGATGTTGTACTTGGTACGGTCTGCTTCTCTAGCAGGCTGAAGAAGATGCCCAGGACCTGGATGGCGCCCAGGCGGCAGGGAAGGAGGATGAGGTCCTGGCCATCTGCAAGCTCTATGGCTTCTCCAGCCGGCCCACCCTGGAGGAGCAGCTGAAGGCCCTGGACACAGAGTACCGGCATCTGAGGGACCAGGGCCTGTCGGCCAAAGCCGATTACATCCAGAACCTTTTCATCTGGCTGTCAAAGAGAGCAGGAAAGGTGCCCCCCACCCCCCGCCGGCTCAGTGTCTCTGAGGTTTCAAAGGGTCCTGGGTGGTGACCTTCAGATAGAAGAGCTCTTAGATGTGGACCGACCGCCTGCGTGACAGCTTGGCTGGTCCGAAGGCCACTGGCCCTTCTCAATGAAATAACAGACAACACAAATCTAACATAAAACCATGAGTTTTCAAACCCACTTCTAGATTAGTTAATCACATTTGCATCATTCAGAAATTTGATTGCTTTTAAGTAAAAAAAAAAAAAAAAAACACCTGCAATTTTTTTAACAAGAGTTTGTTAATTACACTGGTCGGCGAAGAACTTGTCACCGAATGACTAAGCGGTGTTTGTTATGTGATTTCTATGATTTCAAAGAGACACTCAGAATTATGCTGTCACCCATAGTCTTTGAGTGATATCATTTGTAGCTTATATCCTTATTAAGAATGTGCGGGTATATTAAAGTTTAATGAACTAATTTATTTATGATTTATTTACTTATTTTATCTCTGTTTGTGAGCATGGGTCAGAAAGTACTATAAATCTGTTTTGCCAGAGTTTACAGGCTGTAACATGTTGAGAGAGGATCTTGTTCTCTCTATGATATGGAAAAACGGTACCAAGTGGAACTCGCTGTGTCTGCTGACTTCTGCTGGACCCTTAACAGGGATGTTCCTGAGGCTAAGTGCAGCAGGAAATCATATACCATATATATACCATACATGTGTGTGTATAGCGTAATGTTTAATTGTGTTAACCGAAATCTGAAATGTGATAGGTAAATTCTGATCAAATACTGGAATTCAGCACAAAAATACATTTATTTTACTTTGTGTGACAAAAAGAAAGAAAAAATGTGATGACCAGTATTAGTGGATATAGGAATTAGCACGGGAGCCCCTTACTGTACCAGTGCTCCTTACTGCTGCATAAGCAGCTACAATCTGCAGCCTGACTGCGTGCTGCTGCCCCAGGGAACCACAGCTGGAGCCGTAGCCGGCAGCCTGGGTGCGGAGAGCCCTCTGCAGCAGGCCCTGCTGAAGTTCCTGGATGCCTGGTCCCTGAGCCCTGATGACTGGGAGCTCAACCTGCACGCGGGGCGCCTGCTGCTACTACAGGGTCATGCTCGCGAGGCTCTGCAGCATCTCCGTACAGGTCTGGCCCTGCGGCCCTCGCATGCCCCCCTCAGGTACCCCCCTCAGCACACACCTGTGACCTCTCTGCCCTTGGCCACCTTGTTCCTATTGTTTGCTCATGTATGATGACACTGAAGAGACAGTTAAACACCTTACCCATCTGCACAGCCGACTATGTCAGCTGAATGACTTTAGATTACTTAGCTCAAGGGTATAAAGGCAAAGAATTTCCAATGACAGGAATCTGTTTATGAATTCATGTTTTTAGTCACTATCTTGCATGTTTGGATGGTTCATGCTTCTGATGTATCATTCTGGAGCGTGAGCACTGCGTGCCTCTGGTCTGATAGGTTCTACACAGGACTGGCTATGCTAGAGCAAGACAGTGATCCAGAGAACAAGGTAGAGGCAGCACTGTATCTCCACCAAGGCCTGGAGCATTTCATCACCCTGAGCTGCAACGCAGACGGCCTAACTAGGTAGGTGTGTGTGGGGGGGGGGGGGGTTCGCTGTGATCAGCCTACTTTAAAGCCCAAGCAACCGTGACAGAAATTAGTGTGCATGCAGTTAATCAAATACGATTCAAAATTGTGACGTTATGGACCAGGACTTTTCTCAGAATCATGTTTTTTTTCCCCCATCCACCAGTGCTGACAAGCAGGACACAGTGGACCTGCTGTCCCTAAGAAACACACAGTTCCTCCAGGGCTGCCTCAGTCTGGGAACTTTGCTGAGGGACTGTAAACGTCCTGGGAATGCCATGAGCCCAGATCAGGTCTTCCACACGTAAGTGTGTCCCCAAAAGTGACGCCTGCTAGCGTTTATGGTGCATTCTAAGTAACAGTGAGAACCACACACATTTACCATGTTTAAATCGAGTGAGACCGCATTGAGTGTCAGGAAAAATGATCAGTCATGGAAAGGTTTGCTACCTTTTTTGACATAACTCTTCCTGCGCTCTGTCCTCTTTCCTGAAGCACGGTTGTTTTGGCTGCCCGTGGCCTGTGTGGGTGCATGTGTCGGGGAGAGGTGGCACGGCAGATGGACTGGGTGTTGTTAGACGCCCACTTCGCCCTGCTCCAGGCCCTCATTCAGGCCCAGGTTCCTGGCAGGGAGGCCTGGGTGGCCAGGAGGTGCCAGGCCCTGAATTCCCTTATTCGGCTCACCACCATCGTCCCCTGCAGGGAACTCCTCGACTTGCAGGAGAAGGTGACTTTACGCTCTTGTTCCACACCCTCTGCCTTTTTGATTCAGGGGCATCGGTATCCCGCCAAGAGTGTCTTAAGAACAAACCCTAAAAAATATGGATAGATGGAAAAGATAGATTTTTAAAATATAAAATACTTCTGTCTAATCTGAATAATCGGTAACTAAAGTTGGCGTTTAGAGCATTTACATAAAGATCTGGATTTTTCTCTATGCCTTCTCTGATTGGCCAGGTGTGCCAGATTGGAGTGATGGCCACTCCCCACAGCAGCCACGCCCTCTGCCTGCTGGGTCAAGTTCAGCTGGCCCAGTACGACCATGAGCCAGTCACAGAGAGCGTACGGCGCTCCCTGGCCGACTGCCTCCTCAGCTTCCAGGCCAGCATCGAGCTGGAGAACACCATCCAGTCTGCACCCACACCCAGACAGTTGGCCGGTGAGCAAGGAGAATCCTGTGCATCTTCCCAGTCCTGAGCGCTACAAGCTTCTGATTAAACTTCTGGCATTGCCTTGCAGTTGCGAGTAATATCACTGTAGAGAAACGTGTCTCTGGATACCTGAATGTAGGAACAAAAAAACCTCCCATCCCAAAATGCAGCTGGTGGTGACATCCATCCATCTTTCAACTGCTAATCCTGATCAGGGTCCCAGGCAGCAAAGTACCCAATGCAATGCTGCACATTAATTAATGCCTCCAAAAATGGTAAACTGCATTTATCTGCTACAAGTTTATTTGTATGGATTTTCTATTCCTTTTCTCCTTCAGATCAGAAGTGGTGGCAGGATCATCAGGCCAAAAAGGAGATGGAGAAGTCTGCCAACCAGACAGCCCCTCCAGTAGGGGGTACTCACCATGGCACAGGAGCGAGGGTTGCTGGAGAGGGGTTCAACCGTGCCAGGATGCTAGGCAGAGGATGTGCTACAGCCCTTACATCCAGCCAAAGAACAGGAAAACCTGCTTCCCAGTCAGCCAAACCGACCCAACCTGTGGCAAGGTGCTGTGACTTTGTCTTATAAGGCGACTTCATCATGGCCTTAGTTGAACCCTGCTTTGCCCCAGAAGGTTGCATAGTAAATAATGACATGGACTTTCAAGTGCAAGGCTAGTTGTAGCAACCTTGAGCACAACTGTTAACCTGAGACACTACATGGGTAAAATCTGGCGCTCTGCCCAGCTCTGCCATACAACAAAGCTCGGGCCACTTTCTTTACTGACTTGGAAGTGTGTAAATGGGTATTACACTTCATGTTCATTAAATTTATCTACAAAGTAACTGCACTACAGCGGTCTCATTTGTTTTTTACTGTTGTCCAGCAGAGGGTGCACTGGAGCCAAGCCAAAGTGCACAAAGATGCCTTGCAAAACAACCTCAAAATCCAAGCCTGCTTCCATGGCTCCCAAATCAGCCTGCCAGTTATCTGAGGAAAAGCTCCAGCCTCAAGGTTAATGACAGTATCATAAAGACAAATCATTTATTGACCATTGGCCATTTAAGTACAAATGCAGGTACTTTGGAATTCGTCTCGTCGCCTACCTGCTTTGCTCTCCATAGCTTGGGGGTCACAGCACAGGGTCAGCCAATGTGCGGTGTTCCTGGGGCTGAGGGTTAAAAGCCTTGCTTAAGGGCCCACAGTCAGGTGACCGCTGAGCCAGTCAGCACCCTCAGCCACTCACCATCTGGATGAATGGCTGCATCCCCAACTTTATCAGGATGAGGGTCTGCCGGACATAAAGTTGTATACCTAAGTTAATGAAAAGCTGTGTTACAAGTAGTGGTGGACATTTCAGATCCAAAAGATAAAAATACAGAGCAGGATTTTGTTTCAACCAACTAGTTGAATACTCTGTGACTGTGACTCTTCGTACTCAACTTCTTGGACCTGAAATGTCCACCTCTGGTCGTAACTCAAGCTTCTGAGTAAGACTCCACCTCAGCATTGACTTGTAAACATCTTTGTCCCCATCTCTGTGTCAGCTCCAAAGGCTGGCGAGCTTGCACTGGATCACATTAGGAGCGGAGATTCCATGATACGCAACTGCTGGTCCCATGTCCCACGCCTAGGCCTGGCTCGGGCCCTGTCCCGCTCAGCCAGCACCACGGAGAAGGCATGCGCGCTCTACCAAGAGGTCATCGCCGTGGCACCAGAGGCCAGTGTAACACGCTCGAGGAAATCCTTTGTTCCATTTCAGGGCATCGTTTGGCCTAAATAGAGAGTAGCGGGCAGCTGTCACACTGAGCTTCCACCGCAGGTCCATGATGCTTACATCGAGCTCGCCGATTTGCTGGTCAAGTCTGACCCCCTGGCTGCCGTGGATGTTTACTGCAAGTTCCCGCTCAGGCCCGTCAGTGAGCAGAACTTCGACGATGCCTTTATAAGGGGAGAAATCGTCCGCATCCTCATGAAGGAGGAGCAGTTTGACCACCCGCAGCTGGGCCCCAGTCTGATCGCCTACGGAAAGGTCATGGGACTCGGTATGTTCTGCTTCTCAGGGGGAAAACAAAGTCCCTCAAATGATCATCAGATATGTCCAAGTCAACATAAATTAACATTTATTGAGCCATTACTAACAATCTTTAACTATACACTTCTGGTCAAAAGTTTGGACACGCCAAGCCGCCTTCGAAACAGAGTGATTGTGTCACGTCACATGACCTGGCCGCCCGACCTAAATACAGCAGAAATGGATTTGGAGGAGTTTGACCAGAGAGTGAAGGAAAAGTGGCCAATGAGAGCTCAGCATAAGTGTGACCTCCTTTAGGATAGGTGGAAAAGCATCACAGGGGGCCACCTCATGGAACTGGCATAGCGGAACAGGCAGTGTCAGCCAGTCCCTGGAGTAATTGGGGTTAAGGGCCTCGCTCAGGGGCCTAATGGCGGCATCACTCTGCCAATGGGAATTTGAACCAGCAACCTTCTGAGTTGCCCCCTCAATAAATATTTTTTAATAATTTTTTTGATCAGTGCACAATTCCATATATATATTGTTTTATAGCTGTGATATGTATGATAATTCTAAAATGATGAGAAAAGTACAAATACACTTTTCTATGGGTAGGTGTGTCCAACCTTTTGATAAGTGCAGTACATCCTGCATGTCTAATACCCACTTTTCATTTCTATAGGTGGTCTGGAAAAATACATTGATATTCTTGAAGGGAAATTCAAAACAGATCTCTTGAAGACTGTGTATGCTGGAATCCATGATAAATCAGTTGAAGATAAAGATCTGCAGGACTTTTTCAGTTTTAAATGTTGGATGTAACCTGTTTTTCCCCTTAACTGAAAACTCACTTTTGCGTGTGTGAATTTAATAATGTAATTGCATCCTATCATGCTGGCATTTGTAAATTTATACATTTCTGAAATGCATGTTTTTAGTATAATTTTCTCTCGGTACCAAAGAACATTTTTTTGAATATCCTTGTTTTGTTGCCTGAATACTTGGAAAGCTACGTATCAGGCTTCTGGATATTTCCACGTATGGATGTAGTTAAAACTGAAGTTTGTTAGTCCAATGGAGTAGCAGTTCTATCTTGTATCAGAGGGTTATTCGACAAATTCAAGTCAGCAGAAAGAAGTTATACTGGGTAAATTTATAAAAATAAAACTGGAGTGAGAGCAAAACCGAAACAGAGTGCAAATCTTGCTCTATTCTTTAGAAGGAGAGGTTTCTGAACAGGGGACACCTTCAGCAAGTCGGGCCCCCTGAGGACACAGCCGCAGAGCGAGATACCCTTCACACACGGTTGAGTTTGGTGACGATGAGGACGCGGACGGCCTGGTCAAAGGCCGAGCAGACGCACAGGCCCTGCTTGTCGGGACTCCAGTCCAGGCTGGCGATGGGTTGTGTGGACAAAGTGATGTTCTGCAGCAGGTTCAGTGTGCCGGCCACCCCCATGTCTACATCCTCGGCATCCTTCCTGCTCCTCTGAGCTGGATACTCGCTGGAACAGAATCAGAGGACCACTGAATGACATGTAACCCCATCTGTCTAGCACCTGCACTTCGAGCCAATTCATACAAATATGTGGTGGACAAGGTCAACAAAAAGATGCAGTTCGCAAGCCTCGTGCGCAGGCACTGGCTACCCAGCCGCAGCAGAAGGCACCACGGAGGAAAAAACGTGAACTTACTACTTCCACAGATGCAGGTTTCCTGCTCCACCTGTGGTCATGAAGACGTCTCTGTTTTGTGGCAAGTGTCTCACCTGCCAAACTGTGGACTTGTGGGCCTGAAAAGGGCAAGATTTGCTGTCAGGAACTCAGTTCCAGCCACTGGCTTTTAAGCGGTTTACTGCACGCATTGCCCATTTATAAATTCATAGCATATCCTAGCATACAGTGGCATGCAAAAGTTCAGGCACCTCTGGTCTAAATATGTTAGTATGAATAGCTAAGATGACCTGATTTTCAAGAAGGATAGAGGTAAAGATGCTTTTCTGTAATATTTTAAGCAATATTACGTCTTATTTCCATATGTTACAGTTTCAAAATATTAAAATATGTAATGGGCCCAAAGCAGAAGTGATCTCTGTTTGTATCCAGCTGAGCGCCTTCCAGCTGTCTGGGGATTTTCGCCCAGTCCTCCTTGCAGAAAGCCGCCCTGGGAGATTCCTGGGCCGTCTTGCACCCTCTACTCTTCTGAGGTCTATCCACAGATCATTGATGATGTTTAGGTCCAGCGACTGAAGGCCATGCCAAAACGTTCCACTTGCACCTCTTGAGGTGGCCCATTGTGCATTTTGATGGTGTGATGTTTGCTTCTAGAATTTGCTGGTATTTAATTGAATCCATTCTTACCTCTAGCAGTGAAATGTTCTCCATGCCCCTGGCTGCAACACAAGCCCAAAGCACGATCGATCCACCTCCGGGCGTAACAGTTGGAGAGACGTGCTTTTCATTTTTCCAAACGTACCTTTGCGCTTTGTGGTCAAAAAGTTCTATTTTAACTACCTCGGTCCACAGAACTGGTTTCCAAAAAGATCAGGCTTGACCTTCAATGAAGGTCATATTTGGCAGGTGTTGTTACACAGAACAGTGCACCATTACTCCAGAATCTGCTAAATCTTCCTGAAGGTCTGTTTCAGTCAAGCAGAAATTTTGAGCTGCCTTTCTAGCAACCCTAACAGCAGTTCTCTTAGTCCTTTAGTCCTCAACTTGACCTCCACCATTCCTGTTAACTGCCATTTCTTAATCAAATCACAGACTGAGAAAACAGCTACTTGAAAATGCTCTGCTATCTTCTTATAGTCTTCTCCAGCTTTGTGTGCATCAAAAATTTTAATTTTCAGAGTGCTAGGCAGCTGCTTAGAGGAGCTCATGGCTGCTGGTTATTGGTAGATGGTTTGAAGAGTGCACATGGCTACGAACTCAGCTTTGCCCAATGGCCTTCGCTCCATAATTCAAACAGGGCCGCTGAGAATTCTCTTAAAAGGGAGCTTTGTACATGTTCTGAAATGGTGAAAACAGCCTTTGATGCACATTCCAGGCATAAACGTCATATTAAAAAGGCTGCTAGTAGATCAGCACACTTCACTTAGCTAGAATCAGTTCAGGTCCACAAAACCCAGCCTGTGTGGATGGAGCTGTAACAGACGCCTGTAACAAAATGCCCATGCCAGGGCCACAAGGTGGAGGCCAGGCTGTTTCCATGGTTACCTTTTCTGAAACCGACGCGAAGCCTTTGGTCGGGTGCTGGGTTCGCATGTCGAATACGTGAAAGTTGCCCTCCAGCGATGTAGCCACCAGTTTGTTCATGCTGATATCTTTCCGGTCAAACTCCACGCAGCATACCTGCAGACCAAAGAAATGTCACAAAAAAACTGACATGAGCCATGGAACTAAGTGCCCTTACTTTTTAAAATTTAAAGCAGGTAGATATTTATCATCTCGGAATGATGTGCATAAAGATAGCTCTTAAATATCTGAACTTCAGCATTTATTATACTAAACAAAAGCATCCGATGCAGGGTCTCAGAGGAACCAGAAGGGCAGACGACAGAGGAACACCCTGGATGGTGAGCCGGTTCCTCACCCACACATAGTATGGGTGATTTTAAAGACACCAACTCGCCCATCTGTGTAAGGAACCAGGGTACTCAAAGGACACAATGCACCATACAGGAAGAACATGCAAATTCTACACACACAGCAGAAGCAGGATTCGAACCCCCAACAACGGAGGTGGATAGAAGCGGTACTCCCACCCCCCTTAAACGTTACGCTGACCGTCCACCTCAAACGACATCCATACAAAACTAAAATCAAACACATCATATTGCTAACATGATTCTGTGAATTTTGTCTAAAGTATACAGCCTTCTATAGACTGACAATGCACTAGGCACTGTGTGGTACAGAATCATAACAGCTTACCCCATTTTTAATGTTCTTTTCCCATCGCAGGGACATGTTTCGGAGATCAAAGAGCTTGATATCTCCATTGTCATAGCCAGCACACACACACCGGTCCTGATCATTGAAAGCATGGCCTGGACAAAAGGTAGAAAAGAGATCAAACTGTGACTCAGCTTAGATTAAGCTACACATCTCACCACGCAAAATTACACTATATATTCATTGGTATACCAAAAGCCACCGTCCAGCAGTCTCTCCTGGCTTCCCCTTCAACTGGCTCCATGTTAGCAACAGGCAAATCCTTTTGCCTGGGGTCCCAAACCTTGACTGTCCCTGAAAAGAACAAAATGAGGGGCAAAAAAAGCAGAAACGGATGAGTGTATCTTGTTTGGACACCTTAGTGAAACTGAAGTAAAACTTTGCATGTCGAATCCATTATATTCACCATCTCTGCTTCCTGTCACAATCTCAGGGGCTCCGTCTCCAATTCCCAAGCCTCCCACGCCATCAATGCAGTTCACGATCTCCTTGTGCGCCTTCACAGAGTACACTGGGACATCAGGTACTTCCAAGTTCCTGAAGATTTTTATAATTGCATAACTTGGTCACATGACATCACGTATACAAGAGACATCAGTTAAAATAAATCATGACTGTCTGATTTTTCTACAGCTACTTTCCAAAGAAACGTAGCTAAATAAACAGAAAACAGAATAGATTTCACCGACCATATGTGGAGGTTTCCATCAAAGTCTCCCGTAGCTATGTGTCTTTGCTGCAGTGAAGTAGCACCAAAAGTCCCACATTTTATAGGCTTGGCTTTTTCAATCTGTAACGAAAAAAAATTACGAATTACAAACGACGTTTAAGCAACAGCCAGTAGCAACACTTTGCTGCTTTAGAGGTGAACAGTGACATTTAGATGCTTTTCAGTTTGTAGCACATTGACACTGTAACAGATGCATGCGTTTAAAGAAGGGGACGTTTGTTGCCATGGTTACCAATTACTTATGAGCTTTCTGGAATAGTTAGGATCGTAGTTAACCAAACGCTGTCTAAATCAGGCATTATTACCTCCTTAACGAGATGCACCTCTCCGCGTTCGACTTCATAAATCTGCATCACTCCCGTTCCTCTGGCGAAGTTGCCCATGCAAACGAACTTGGCGCTGCATGGGATCCATTTGCTGTCAAACACTGTATAATTCAGGCTTTTGTGAATGTGTGAGATAATCTGAGGCTTTTCAGTAGGTGTAGACATTTTCATAAATGCGAACACGACAGGTGTAGCTAAATATCGAAGCAAACAGTTGTGAACCCAGGGCAGACTTTAATTCTATTCCAGCCCTAACAGCACCCAGAAGGATAGTTGTTAAAACTGAGGTTTTCACTGTGTCACCCAAAACACATTTGAAGGACCCCGATCGCTATGAGGCTGTTTAGTAAGATGCCTGATTTTTTTTCCAGAGAGGTTGACAGTTCTACTGTACCTTTATTACTAAATAATAATTTTATATTTAAAATAACTTTAGTCGTTTTAGTTGTAATATAATTTCTGTAACTATATATTTCTATGACTTCCAGAAAAGAACATTTGTAACAAGGGTCCTCAGTGACGGTTGGTTGGTTGAGAGCTCTGGTAGGTTGAACCTCCTCGTTATGATGTGTGATAAGTAGTGGGAGTATTTTATGTGAGGGGTTTTTAAAAATAAGATTTCCTTGTATGTATAACAAGTTTCTTCAAGAGGTGTTATCTGGAGCCGTGCACTGTCAAAAAAATTAATAACTGCGCGTAACGCGTATGTGTGTCAAAGGGCTTTTCAACATTTCCACCTTGTATGTTTAAATTGTGCGCAGTCGTGTTTATTTCCTGGTTTGGGGGAACCTGACTTGTGTAACTGAATTATTTCATATCAATAATAGAATCCTTTATTTTATTTCTGCGTAACTGCACCGTTATGTAACCACTTATTCGGTGAAAACGCTGGGATTCACGTGTAACTAATGTCACTACAACCCTACGAGCACAATCGTGAGTGAGTTACGCATGACACTTTACCACTTCAGTAATGTAGTAAAAGGAACGGATGACCGTAACGTTTTCAGTAGCTGCAGATTTACCATTGATTTATGCACAACGGGCTGCTTCTCACACAGGAAGGCAGCATAGTTGGTCGTCTGTAACCGGTTTTCTGAATGAGTGGTTGCATATGGTTTTTTTAAATAAAGCATACTTGGGAATTATGAGTTTTAAGAATAAGCAGTGAGGATACCAAAAAATGCACTTGGCTAGTAACCAGGATGTACACTGCATAGGAGGTCAGCTGTTTGATTACAAGATGGAACAATATAATTAAGGTGACAATTATATCTGTATAGTTTTAACTGAATTATCTTTCCAGGAGTAGGTCCACGTTGATAGGTAAGAAGCCATAAGCCGTAACAAGTAAGGATGTGTGGATCGATATTGAAATATCAAATTCTTTATCTGAAGGTTGTGAGTTCGTCCCTCACTCGTGGCAGTTCATTTAGCTGCTGCAAGAGTTCCCACGCGTGGCTGCATTT
>JABFEA020000067.1:6823179-6836550 GCA_019775915.2 Cyphomyrus plagiostoma | reverse complement strand
CCCCCCCCCCCCCCGAGGCCGGGATCTTTCCAGCATCAGTAAATCTAGGGCAGCCGCACCGGGACAGGCCGGCCTGAGATCTGAAGGCAGCACAGGCCCACCAGTGAACAGAAGAGTGGCTAGGGCAAGGTCAACTACGGTGCCACACATGAGCCAGAAAGCAGGCAAACGAAAAGAGAAAAGAAAAATAAGCAAGAAAAGTGTGCCAGGTATATGGCAGCCGCTAGATGGCTGGAATACATGTACAGTAACTGTGTGCTACCCCCCCACACCTCGAGGACAATGCTGGGAGGGGCTTCCGCTGGTCTTCTCTTTTCCCTCCTGACTTTACACCCCCCCAAGGTATATGGCAGCCACTGAGAGCAGAACGAAAGGGATTATAGGATGGACATTTTAAAAGGCGAAGGGGGCAGTGATTGTGGGAGCCTGCACATCCCCCAGCCACCTAAGCAAAAACCACAGCATGCTAGACTGCACCCTGACACCCATAGAGTTGCATCACATGCCCCCCCATTCATTCAGGAAAGCCGCTAACCTTTGAAATGCACAACCTACACGTCATTTAGTCTCATTCCAATACAGATGGAATGGGGGAGGGATCCTCAAAGCAGGCACACATATCTCCATCACGCTGTCCTGTCCACTAGCAAGAGAGTCAATCTGCAGGCCTTGGGAAACACTGCGAATGGCACACAGCCAAGCCGGCAGGAGTCGACCACGCCTGGGGGCTGCTGTGGTAACGTGCTCAGAAGCACAAGGCCCAAAGGGAGCGGGTGCATTACTAAGACGCACTCCGGCATGGTGGCCTGACCCACAAATGTTGCCGGATGAAGGTCCCGGGGCTGCACCTTTGAATTTACTGTGGAAACATGTTCGACTACAAGACATTGTGTATTAAGCCATCCTTCTATAATTCCTCCATCCATCTTCTTCCAACTGTGTAATAGCACTTTTAAGAACACCAAAAGCACCATAGTTCTGAGCCTGCAGAACATCTCATTTCCAGGGTGAGACCACCAGCTGTCCACAGATAATACACTCAGGTGGCCCCTCACTGCACAGAGAGAAAGGCTTTCCCTGACAATTCCTGGCAGTACCATCACAAGTCCTTCTGGGTACCAGAACCACCAACTTCCTCTTATTCGCCTCAACCAACGTTCCTGGACTTTTAAAACCTAAGGAGTTATTTTCTGTGACATTCTCAACTGGCCTGGGCCTGACGCTCAGGTATGTGGAACCGCGCCTTACCGTGTCATTGCGTATTCGGCACTCTGGGCCCCAACGCCTGTCCCGGCCCCCGCCACGGCCTGTTCCAACTCGCCGCAGCCCGGCAGACATCATAAAATTTGAAAAAAAAGTCAGGGAGGGAAAAAAAAAAATGCCAGGCCTTGAAGAGGGGGTCAACTTCCCCGAGAGACGTGCTTGCTGGCTCAGACGCCACAGACTGTGTGACTAGGACCAAGACCACAACGCTTGAATTAACTCAGACAGGAAGCCAAACATTTTTTTTAGGATGTTGATGTCAGATGCCCCCTCCATATTAATCACGAGTGTGGGGCTTAGGCATTAAAGCACATGGTCCTTCCCACTTTGCATTTACCAGGGCTTTCCGTAGCACCTGGTCCTTCAAGATGCAAAGAGTATGACATCACTTTTCAGTCACCAGGCTTCCTTCGAGGTGTGAAATAACGGGTATATCCCAAGCCATGTTGTCATATGGACTGAAACTTAAAGAGACAGTACGACTGAGTAGTAAGAGGTCATAAGGGGCATATATCAGCCGTAATGATATCATCAGATTCAACTAGTGTCATGGTCATTAGGGAAAGAGCCATCCAAAAAAAGCACCAAAAAAGGGAAAATTCTTGAAAATGTAGATACTGCTGATATTAACAATTTTCAAGATTTGAAACTAAATCTGTTTTCAATCAGCCCTTCCTATCCTAGAGGCATCAAGTGCTCGTACCCTAAGCAAAGCACCATGTCATCAACCCATCTTAAGACCACTTATGCAATACCTGGTTGGGAGCAATCTGGAATCCATCCCAGAAAGCACTGGTACAAGGCAGGGAATCACCCAGAAGGGGATGCCAACCCAGCACAGGGCCACAGTCAGACTCTAAGGGAAGTATAAAGACACCACTTTGCATAACTGCATGTTTTTGGCTGGCATGAGGAAAACGAGAACATGCCCCAAAAAAGCAGAGCAGAGATGGGGTTCAAACCCCTAACCCTGTCAATGTGAGGTCATGCTGCCGACAGTGAATTGTGCAAAAGATCTTACAACCCCCAAGAACCACTCCTTTTCTGATTCAACATAATGTTAGCATAACGTTAGCCAAAAACACAAAACCCTTGTTTTGTGGTACCACTTATGGCTCTAGCAACAGTAACCAGAATGCAACAGGGTCACCATACTCCTGCTCTCATGGAGATGAAGAGAAGACCAGTTATGGTATGTATCCCCCACCTAAATCAAAGGGTCTAAGAGACTAGACTTGAGAAAATGTGTAAGAGTGGGTCGTGGAAACCATGAGTAGGAAAGGTACCTGCAACCCAGAGATATATTTGCATGATTGTTTTTGGAGTATTACTATGATTTTCATCAGAAGCTTTAATCCAAAGCATTTCTGGATTTGCAATTTTTTGGATTTTATTTGCAATTACAGAGCTGGATCATTATTGAAGCAATTCAGGTTAAGTACTCAAATCAAGGGTTCCCATAGTTCTCTTGGTCAGCTTCTTCGCTGGTCCCACCTGCTACCTTCACACTACAGGATGGCTCCATACCACATTCAGCTACAATCTAGATTCTCCAAAGGTCAAAGGTCAGGACTTCAAAAACAGCTCATACAGAAAGTTGGCTACAGGGGGGCACAGGACAATGGGCATATATGTGTGGAGCCAGCAGATGGACAGGAATAACCCCTTACCCTGTGAATGGGTTCGAGGGGACATCCATGCCAAGAGTGCCCTAGTGTTCTTAACCCCGGTTAGATCCCTCCTGCCACTGCTTAGCATTTGTCATCAGAGGTGTTAAGCTTCTAGCTCATCTCGCTTCGGCAGACATACACCTTGGATGGCCGCTTGGTTTCGGGTGTCAGCTTGATTTATAAAAAGCAAGAAATCCTTCCTAGATTAGCCAACGTGTGGACTGTCACGCTTTACATTTAATTTTAACTCCCTGCAAAAGCCAATAATCATAAAGGGGACAGGAACAAGCCTACCACCAGAGCTAACTCGGGACTTGGGCCTGTTGCCGGGGGTTGACTGGTAGCAATGGTTGTGATGACTGCTGCTTATTCAGGATTAGTATGAACAATGAAGACTTAGAAGGGACGCTTGCCTAAGATTCGTTTACGATTTCTCAGTCAGGTTGGGTTTATGGTTGGCGTTTGACCTACATTAAGACTGTCAACATGCGTCACAGTCCCACTGCCACTTTCGTCAGATTCTCCTAAGTTTCTGGGTGTGGTCTCCTCTCAACTCCCGATATGCCCCTTTCTGATGTGCGTATTTTGGTTCTTGGGAGACCTCTCAGGATTATCCTTAAACAGCTTGACCTCGACATGTGACCTTCCCCTAGATTGTTATAGCTTCCTTGTATAGTTTGTTGCCCTGTTTGCTCACAACTCTTATAATGAGTTTGCCAAGTCAACAAAAGACCTCTGACAAGCACTATTATTGCAGCGCCAAATAAACCACGGGGGGGCGGGGGCACATACCATGCATAGATCCTTGGGTAAATTTAATCGACAGAGATAGTTGAATAATGGCAGCAAAACCGACAGAGTTCAGGATTACCACGTTGCTAACTTGGATCAAATCTGCAACAGTGAAGTAGGGCCCATAAATGCAACTTAGAAGTGCAATTCATTTTTAAGGTAAAACACTTGGGTTGGACCATTCTGGCAGGGCAGGGGTGAACTTTAATGGAGTACTGAAAGCAAAATCACAAGTACAATGGCACAGTAGAGTCAAAAACCAAAGACTGTCATCAAGATGCGGGGTAACTCCAGATGTAAATAAACTGCGTGCAGTAGGTAGAAGCAGGGTTTGGACGGGGGGGCTGAGGTTGAGTGTTCAAACATTCTGCGGCACTTGTGAATAATTCATCCATCATTCAGAATCAATTAGACCCTGTTGAATAAAACATGCCTTGTATAACAGAGACTGTGGCGTTGAACTGAACAGCTGCCCGCCCAATGTCTTCACAGTGGCAGAAAGCAAGGGCAAACCTTGCAATCCGTCGCTTGCTTTCCCACTTTTTCTGGAAGCTATGTTCTTTGGGGCGGGGACACCTCTATGTGCCTGCCTTGCTGCTTCCAAGTTCCGAGGAACCAACCCATGTTGCACCACCTTTATCTTCAGCTCCAGAGGTCTAGAAGCTAACTGTTGGCTGGTCAAGGCTGGACTTGGGGGAAAATACCAACTGATCGCACTCCTTTACTACAGGCACAGCAACTGGTGCGTTTGCATGATTTTTATTTGTAGGTGCATGCGTGACTGCCTCCATCCTAAAACTCAGGTATGAGCATTCCTGTATAAAGCTGGGCTTAATAAATAAGACAAAACTTTCATAATCATTTACATTATCTGATTCTGCAAGAATATTGGGACAAGGGACTAAACATTAAATTGCCATGGTATGGTACTGTAACATGGTGTATGCATCAGATCACTCCTGGCTTTGTGTGCGTGCAGTTTTCACGTTCTCCCCATGTCTGTGTGCGCTCTCTCTTGGTAGTCTGGTTACGTCCCATGATTTAAATGGATATGTGGCTATAAATTGCCCCAAGATTCTCTGGCATCCAGGGTGTACCCTGAAGTTTCTGGAACACCCTCCAAGTCCACCATGACCTTGAACTGGGGGGGAAAAATCCGGAAGGTGGACAGATGTATAGATGATTAAAGTGGTGTGAAAGTACATCAAGTGTGCCATTAGGTATATTTATATATTTTTAAATTATGATAAAAAAGTAATTTTCCATGTTGTCCCACGCTGTCTGTTAAATCACACGTCATGCAAACAAATGCTTCTCTGATATAACTGGAGCTAGAAATTCGTGGTTGCATCTGTAAAGCGTCTAAAAGGTTGACGAAGCTGACATTAATCTCCAGAATCGTCTCAGCAATGAATCCACATAATGCATTCTGATAGACCAAGAGGCACCAAACCCTGCATGTGTGAGACTTTTCTGTTACCCATTAACCCATTACGTCCAAGCAATTTAAATTATTCAATATTTTCCTTTTTTTGACGATCACCCTCAAGTCTGAGAAACACTACAATGCAGCTGCAATTTATAAAATAATGTAAGGGGTAGGTGAGACAGATAATTAAGCCAGAGCAATGGCCCTGAACAAAATCCACCACATGAATGGTTGACCAGTAATACAATCCTTGGAAGTTAACACACATTCCTTGTTTGCATGGAAATTGCTCGTTCTAACTAACATTTACTCTGTCCTCCTTAATAGATCTGAGACATATGAGAAAAAGGTATGTTACAATAAAGACTAATTTTTAACACACACTGGTTTTTGACTGGACCCTGAAATGTAACACAGACATGTATATGGATACAGTAAAACGCAGTTTGACCGAATTTTAAAGAGATCTATCCTAAAGAACTATCCTTTCTTAAAACAATATCAATTGAACTGTTAACTTACACGAGCATAGCGTCCTGTTTTAAACGATCACAGAGTAAATAAACTTGACAATGCAATTAACCAAAGTTTTGAAATTTAGAGTGCCTGAAAGACAGACTTTTAGATAGATCAATTTTAGACCAAAATTGAACCAACAAATACTGGTGCATCAGGGGAATGAGATGGACTTCATACCAGACAAAACAGGCCGTAGGCCCAAAAATCACCACCTTTCAAATTGGGTGCATCTGAAGAAACTGATCAAGCAGCCATCTGAGATTTCACAGTTCTGGCACATCAGCCTGAAGGCCAGGCCAGGAGGCTGTCAGGCGAGACGCTGGACCAAGCCCACAAGATCAAGTTCCGTCAAATCCGTTTTCCAGCTACTCATCACTAACGTAACACACCAGTTTTTCTGCTGCATGCCTAGTCTACTGGAATTTCATAGTTTACTGTAAGTGGGGCTGAATCTCTACACATCACTTCCGCATGTCTCCTGAGATAAGCTCTAGATCTGCAATGTTCCTGAAGGTGCTGGCTGAGCTGGAGCAGAATCAGCATAATAAACCACAATGATGCTGCTTCGAACAAAAAAAGGTGTTGCACCAGCCAGGGACAAAAGGCACATCACTGCAACTTGCCAAACTTCCAAGGTAAGATCAGAGTCCACTAAACTGAAGACCTGGGTTCCTGCAATGTTAAGGACCAGCATGACAGTCACAGCAGACTCATGTAGGGTCATGGAGACACCTGCTCAGGGAAAACACCAGCAGCAATGAATTACGATTCTGGAGTACCAGTGTCATGGAGCCTGTACTTCAAGTGTGGCACTGACCCAGGGAACACAGTCCAATCACTACAACAGAGACAATTGCCAGGCAACAAGATTAACCCTTTGAGCCAAAGACTCAACTGCCCAGCTCAGAGAATTGACCGACTCCAAGGGATTACAGCACCATCTCTACCAATTTTTTTGAGCAATGATCAGAACCAAACAAATTGCAGATTGACATCTTCCATGCACTGCCTTAATCGAAGTACAAATTAATTTCGAATTGCTTTCCACAGTAAAAAAAAAAAAAAACAAAAAAACTTGTACACAGCTTCGGAACAGCAGCGAATTCAGTTTAAACTGTGGGATTTCACTTCAATGATACTAGCAGACTACCCCGAAAGGCAAAGTGTAAAATTCAAGAGGATTATACACAAAAATATTAAAATAATCACAGCAGGGTAAATATCCCATCTAACCCATTTCCTACATTTCATTTAACCGCCATATCCACACAGTTGCAACCTTCTCTATAACTGTTAAAGTCACTAAATAGCAAACTACAGGCACCAAATCAATGCATACTTGAATGTTGGGCTTTTATTTCCTGGTAACATACTCAATACTGCTGAGTACATGGAAGGTAGACAGGATGATACTGAACAGGGTTCTGAAGAGACATCATTTAATAAAGAGCTTGTGTTAGTGTAATTAAGACACTAATGCAATCCATTCTACAATCACTGTAATTCACCTGATGCTATTATCCAGCCAAGCCAACCTACCCCTAACTATCCCTAGCACAATGGCCTGGAAATGGCGCTGAATCCCGTGCTAGAACATATTTTAAACTACAGGGACACGTTTAGATTTTTAATGAGGAAAATGACCCGTTCCCAGCCTGAAAATCAGGACTGCCTGTTTACAAAACTTTGAGATTATGAAAATGATGGGGAAGGTTACAGTTTTCATGTTCTTCCTTCCAATAACAGCATTTGGAAATCTCAAGTTACCTCATACTGGATTCTCATCACTGGAATCAAAACGGATGGATGGTTTGCAGGAAGCAGCTTAATTTAGATATTTTGGGAGACTGATGTGACGCATATTACTGTACAGAAAACTAAACAAATTAAAATTGAGATTATTGTGTCAGGGTCCTAAAATGATGGTTTTAGAGAATAGTAGATTTAATAGAATAGATTTTTTGTAAAAATCAGCTTGCCTAGAGACAGCTGCGAATCTGTCCAACAAATTAGACAGCAAGGAAAATTGAGTCGCTCAGAAACTCAATTTGATCAAGAAAATGATTAAAACCATCCAAGAATCAACAGGCGGAATATGTCTGTCATTAATTCCTTCTCAACGTTTCTGGAGCAAGTTCTGCTCATTTCTGGTTATCTGCCCACCAAACACTATATATTCAAAATGAGGCAAACTGGTCAGACAAAGACTACAAACCAGTCTGGACACACTATGCTATGTTATTCACCTTATAGCAAAAGGCCTCGTGGTAATGATGTAATATATACATCAAATATTTCAAGATCAATAGAAGTGTTCCACATATCAAAATTTTCTGGACTCAAAATATCCCCCTTTTGCCCCCGATGACATCATTGCAGACTCTTGCAGTTCTTTCAACCAGCTTCCAGATGTAGCCACCTGAAATGATTCCAGTCCTGAACGTTCCGACCACAAGTTGGCTACCATGCTCTTATTCTTCGATCCAACTCATCCCAAACCAGCTATATAGGGTTTAGGTGTGTGTGTGTGTGTGTGTGTGTGTGGGGGGGGGTCATCTGTCACAGGACTCCATCTCTTTCCTTGTTCACAAGATAATACAGTACTTACATAACCTCAAGTTGTGCCTAGTGTCTAGTGGAAAAACAATGATTTTCAGTAGGTGTGTCCTGACTTTTGACTGGTTCCATATGTGCGTGTAAAGAAAGTGTGCTTAATTTATTCATGTACGGAATGTTATTTTATCATCATTTGTGTTGTTGTGTTGTTGGCTGTGATGCACATGGGAAGGGGTGGTTGTAAGCCTGAGCACAAGGTCTATGTCTTCCAGAGATTCTGAAAACTGGGGGACTAATTCAAACACTGACAGTCGAGTTTGACATGGGGTGTTATATCAGCAAGATAGTCAGAACTTGTGACAGTGAAAGTTGAGGGAGTGAGGAGCTATAGCCCAGAATGGATATTGATAACTTAAAATATTAATCTAAACAAAATAATACAGATAATGGTAATTATGGAGACTGGGCGCTTGTATAACATACTGGCCAAATGGCCGCGCGTTATGCTCGGTTATCCCCCAGCATTGGTGCTCGAATGCCTGCAGCTGTAAACTACCTTTGCGCCTCATCGCTAAAACAAACGGCACACGATCAGATTACATATATTAGGCGCTAATTTAACTTAAATTACATGCATGCAGCTAGCGTGGTTATCCGCGAATATGACGTGAGATTAGAGGAACCCTGAATGCCAAAAAAGAACATAAGGAAATGCAGGGAATCGTTTGACAACCGGATAAAGACAGAAATCAGTAAATAGGCGGCATATATGAAAATAATAGTTTAAGATGCATTATTTACTGCGAAATGAATCGCACCCAGTTTGACGAGTCCGCCGCCGAACAGGTTGGCTTCACCTGCTCGTGCTCGACACGGTGACACTCGATTAATTTTCCCTAAACATTGGGGACATAATGGTGGCAGGAAGCTGCATTTAAAACAGGAAAAACAAATTACACAGCCCTCATTCCATTCTGATATAATGCAATATTAAAAATTCAGATGATTTAGGGCTGGCGCGACTTTAATGGCACTGTGCACGTAATCGCCCTATAGTAATGTCGCTTTGGAGCAAACAGCTCAACATTCAACAGCAATCCCGGAGCAATATTACAAATATCACTTTGGAAAATCAGACCCACAATCCTCAAAGTATGGATAAACGTTATACAAACTGGGGATTTTTCCAGTCGAAACCCCTTATAGGGATAGAGTAGGCGTTAATCAAGATACGCTGCTCGATCGAAATGCAGACGCTCGTTTCCAAGATTAAACCAGCCGTCAGTTTCTCATCTGAAAAGATCGGGCTGTTTATACGGAACACGGAGTTACGAGGCGGCAGCACAATTACAGCCGTAATCAGGTGCTTATAAAAAAGGGTAAGTGGGCCAAGTCGAGAAGTCACGGAGGTATTAAAATGATCAGGAAACCTGCCCGGTTGCAGGATTTCATTTCACCAATGCAATAACCAGTACCGATGTCTAATAAATATATGATGGGGGGACCTTAATCTGCGGCGTTACGTATATTAGCTGGTATGTGGTGCCGCAGACATTGCATTAACAGAGGCGTGTCCGCCGATAACTGGCCCAGGCTAGTAATAATAGCAGCGACAGTCTTACCATTTTGCCGGCTGGTGGCTGAAACGCTCCTTCCCGTACAGGCGATGCGAGGTGGTTTGCGCGACAGGAGGGGGAGCGGACCGTGCGGTGAGCCTGCGCAACAGCGTGCTTTTTATTTTTATTATTACTATTTTGCAATGAGGCACCTGTACTTATAACGCACTATCCTGTATGCTTTCTGGTGTTCCTCTGCAGCGGTTTCGGGAGACCCAAAAGAGAGGGGGATGAGCAGCGAAGGAGGGCTCTGTCGGTGCTCGGAGAAAGAGGCTGAAGGAAGAAAAGGGGTGGAGGAGGGGGAGGTGCAACAGTACAGCACATCCGGGAACCTGTGCCTTTTCCTTTTTTCTAGGTTACAGCTTATGCACAAGGATAATTTTCTTTACATATATTATATACATTCTGCGTTATCTTTTACGTAATATTGATTAGGATGCATCAGATTTTTTTTATCCTTATATTTCTGTATTTCCCCATTCCATTGATCTTCATCTTTCCTTCCAGTAATAGGCATGATGAAGCCAAAAAGCGTAGACTGATTACCCTGAGCTGCAGGCATTATTAAAAAAAAAAGTTCTAAGACATAGTTGTGTTAATTTGTACGTATGAAATCAGACGGAGAGAAACTACCCAAACTATACCTATATATCAAATGAAAATTATCTAACAGCTGGGGTGACATTTCATCGTCTTTGTTTTTACTTTTTTCATTTAAAAATGATATTTTGTGGAAGTTTCTCGTTATCGGTTACGTCAACAAATAGCAGTATTGCATTAATAGAACACTGTTATTACGCAAAGGCACCGGCCGGTATCCAGTTGTGTCGATTGAACAATGGAGGGCGCTATTTTCACTGTACTCTGAATAAGGTACTGAACTACGAAGCTCATTATGATAGTAATTCACTATTATGAATTCTTTGCCATTTTATTTTTCAACTGCAGTCATTTTTGCCGTGACTGTGCCCCCCCGACACGCCGTCACTATTAATAAATTTAAAATGCTTTTAGCACCGCCGTAGCAATCATTTCTGCAGTTTCTTGAAATGCATAAATTATATTAATAAGTTAATTTCCATCCATTTTCTAAACCGCTCATCCTATTGGGCCGCGGGGGGTCCGGAGCCCATCCCGGAAGCAACGGGCACGAGGCAGGGAACAACCCCGGACGGGGGGGGCCAGCCCATCACAGGGCACACTCACACACCAGCCACGCACACATGCACACCTACGGGCAATTGAGGAACTCCAATCAGCCTCAGCATGTTTTTGGACAGTGGGGGGAAACCGGAGTACCCGGAGGAAACCCCACGACGACACGGGGAGAACATGCAAGCTCCACACACATGAGACCCAGGCGGAGAATAGAACCCGGGTCACAGAGGTGCGAGGCCACAGTGCTAACCACTGCACCACCATGCCACCCTAATAAGTTAATTTAAATAAGCAAATAATTATAATAAAAATGTATAACTGGAAGTACCATGACAGATGTGAAATGTGCTGCCAGTTAACCTTAAATTTGGCCGAAACAATTTCCATTTAAATGTAATTGCACTTAAACCCGATCTACTTGCTTTACAAGCTCATGATAGACTTTCAACGTACATAAGAAAATCTACTGAAAGCACGTAGAAGTGTTTTCTTACACCATGCATCTGCAACACGATCGTTAAATGCATTAAATGCCGATCTCCGCCCTGTGGTAAGCTGTGAACCATGTAACGGTCACAGGCCAGGTAACCGTAGCTACAGACTTTATATATAGAGCCATCTACATATATGGCCCCGATACTGTGCTATATTCTCCTGGCGTGGTTTAAAAATGCTTTTAGGTCAAATGCGATGCATCTCAGATGAGACTCAAAGTTCACTCGAACACGTTTGCACGTAACGCATAAATACATGCAAGATCCTACTTACTCAATCTCCTTTTCATGACCTAGGGGCTCCTTCCCGATTAGGTGACCTTGAAAATTGAAATAATTTGACAAAGATAAAAGGGCTTTAGGGGGAAAATGCGAGTTTGCACACCTGCAGATGGACAATTTTCAGTGAAACCAGGGGCACAGTTAGAGATTAATGGGTATGATGGCTCAGTATTTATTAGGGGAGGCTGATGGCAAACTATTCATGACTTCAGCCAATAAATACACATTTATTTGAGGGGGCTAAAAAGCATTTTAGGGTGGCTAACCTCCCTGCTAAAATAGGTCTAATGATGCCCCTGAGTGAAACCACCTCGTATGGCAACAATGACATTTCACGGCAAATTGCACCACGTCCCATGGTAACCTACGCCACTGATACCTAAAATGTTGTCATACAGGACAAGCTGA
Source organism: Cyphomyrus plagiostoma (assembly GCA_019775915.2). Taxonomy (NCBI): domain Eukaryota; kingdom Metazoa; phylum Chordata; class Actinopteri; order Osteoglossiformes; family Mormyridae; genus Cyphomyrus; species Cyphomyrus plagiostoma. The sequence continues at coordinate 6,824,363 of JABFEA020000067.1, read as the reverse complement.
CTTATGCTCTACCATGGCTGTTCCCCCCCCCCCCCACACTCACACACATTTTTCAGAGAGAATAGGTCTCGCTATGGACTAGCACCGGGACTAGGCACTTCAAAAGGCCAGGCATTCGTGGGGGGGGGGGGGGGGGGGGTTTACCCACCGCTTATCTGTGCCCCGGTAACCACAAATGCCCGCCAAAATAAAGCATGTGACCCCAAGGGTTGTCAGGGCGGTTTTATTAACAGCTGTCTGTTGCAGGAGAGGCCAGTCACATGGCACGGTGTTGTACTGCACATGTGTGAATCCACTTATCTGTAGTATGCTTATATCTCCGGTGCAGGGGTGACTACGGGTTCATAACGTGGAACAGCTAACACGCATTTAATCAGCAACAGGCACGTCTGTGAGATGCACCATTAAAAAGAAATGGTTCCCATTTCTTTGAAAATGTTTCTTTTACAGTTTCATGAAATCACATTCATTGTATATGAGTGTACTGGAATATAACTAAGTATTAAATTTATATGTACACTGATCAGGCGTACCATTAAAACCACTGACAGGCGTAGTGAAGGACTTTGATTATCCCGTTACAGTGGCCCCTGTCAAGGGCGGCATTATATATTTGACAAGTGAACAGTCACTTCTTGAAGTTGATGTGTTGAGAGCAGGAAACATGGGCAAGTGTAAGGATCTGAGCAACTTTAACAAGGACCAAATTGTGATGATTATAAGACTGGGTCAGAGCATCTCCTAACCTGAGGATCTTGTGGGGGGTTCAAGGTATGCAGTGCCCAGTACCTACCAAAAATGGTCCATGGGAGGCCAACCAGTGAACCAGGAATGAGGTCATGGGCACCAGAGGCTCATTGATCCCACAGGAGAGCTACTGTACCACAAATTCCTGGAAAGTTAATGCTGGCTATAATAGAGCGGTGTCAGAACGCACAGTGCATCATAGCTTGGTGCGTATAGAGGCTGCGTAGCCACAGACCAATCAGAGTGCCCACGCCGATTCTTGTCTGCTTCCAAAGGTGTCTACAATGGGCATGTGAGCCTCAGAACTGGACCACGGAGCAATGGAAGAAGGTGGCCTGGTCTGATGACCCACGTTTTCTGTTACATCATGTGGACGGCTGGGTGCGTGTGCATCTTATACCAGGAGAAGAGATGGAACCAGGATGCACTACAGGAAG
>JABFEA020000067.1:6805052-6823079 GCA_019775915.2 Cyphomyrus plagiostoma | reverse complement strand
CCTCAGTGGGTCAGAGCTGTTTGGAGGTGAAGGGGCACCTACACCATACCAGGTGGTGGTAATGTTATGGCTGATCGGTGTATATTGAATAGCTGAGGTTGAAGAAAATCTGAGTTACTGTAGTCCTCAAGATAAACCTTTAAGCCGTGAATGAAGGAATTCCCACATAGGCTATTCACCATAGAACTGACACCCAAAGCTGATAAAAGTCTTAATTGGGAGAGCCAGCCTCCTAGTGTTAAGTAAATACTCACAATGTAGTATATAATATAAATAAGTGTCCAAAAATATGTTTAAAAATAGTGAACCAAAGAATATTTGCTGGAAAGCCACAAAGCAGAGTGCTGTGTAAACATGAGGTAACCGTAAGGCTAGGATCTGTTTATATTGAGGAACTGAGATGTATTTAAATTGTTGGTCGCCAACACAGCGCCACCTACCGTTCACAACGAGTAATATACATTTTAAAATGTTACTTCAGTCAGATCCATTACATAATATTAGGTGTTATCCTGTATTTTTAATATATCAAAATAAGTCATGAGTTATAGCAAAAACACAGAATGTGAGATAGCATGAACACTCTTGTGAAGAATTTAATGAACAAAAAGACAGCAAGAGGATCAAATAGCCTGTTTTATTGAACCGAGTTGTTTGCAGATATGCTTTTCCTGCTTTTATATATTCATTGCCAGCATTTTCACATCTTGTCTCTAATTAGTTTCATTGCCTTTCAAAACTTTTAATAATTTAATAAGTATGAATAATTTCACTACAAAAAAATCACAACTACAGTACACATTGGCTGTTACCCTGTTAATATCAGTATATTTTTTGATATAGGTCTGGAAACAACTCACAACAGAGCAACATTGATTGAGTAAAAGCTGCCAGGCTGCCATCCTGTGACCCCGATGTATCATTAATAAATAAGTTGCCTCACAAAAGAACTTGTCTGACACTTTCTGTTTTGTCTACTGCAGCTTCCATTCTACTTCTGCTGTTCGTAAGCAGATAAAGGAGAATAATATTTCATAAGAATAATAAATAATCATACACAAAGTTTACAGAACAGAAATACTGAACCACGGAGGGGAAAAAAACTAAAACACAGTGTCCACTCACACAACAGGTCAACTGATAAACTTCCCCAATTGGCTAGCTGCGAACTCAGCTCACCAAAGACAGGAGACAAGCAATAACTTTATCGGTTCCACGTGTGCACCGTTGGATAAGGCTTCATGCTGGCGTGTGCTGGCGTTTCCACTGGGGTTCGGATGCTGGTGGTACCCTTGCCAGGTGTGGCTTGGTCGGGTACCCACCCTCATACAAACATCTCCTTGTTGATCCACATCAAACTGCGAGTTTCGTTGGGCTTGCACTCATACTCTATGTTAGAGAAGCTGTTTCCCCATTGGCAGTGGTCCCGCTTGTGGTAATTGTAGTACTTGACCTGCCACACGGTCTCAAATGTGCCCGCCTCTGGGAACTAATGCAGGACAAGACAGACAGAGACCTGCAAAGTCAGTCGGTGACCGGCACAGTTTGTCAGCCACTGCAATGAAATATAAAGTTTCCAATCTGATGCGCATAGATCCAACTCAGTTACTCATTCGGCTAGTTATTAATTCTATAACAGTTAAAAGAAATCCTAATCTTAAGTATAACCAATTCAACTGTGACAAAAATAACTGAAATAATCTCTGACCAAGCAATATTTCATAGGGTTTTGTTAACAATTAAATGCTTAAACTATCTTAAAATAATCAAACTGATCAGAGAACCAAAAAAAAATAATAAATCACAAGAAACGTGCAAAATCATCTAAGGCTATTCTGTAACATAAAGTATTGACGTGAGAATGTTTGCAAAGCGCTTTACAGGTGTATTTCAATCGCTTTTACTATCACACGCTTAAACCGCTTCATTTTAATGTGCACACGTAGTAATGTTCAAATGTCACCTCATCTTAAAATAGGGGAAACTTTACAATAAAGCGCCCGCTTTATTTTTAGTGAGCTATGATTTCATATGGACGAATGATTTCTGCTAGATACCGATCGTACAAATATACTGATTGTGACACTAATTGCGATCAATATTTCTCCCTCGGAGCTGGTAATCGGGGTGTGGGTACGGTAAAACACGCCAGCTCATTTTCACCCGCCTGCATTACATACAAACATGATGAATGAAATCAGGCCGCTCACTACAGAACAATGTCCTCGTATCCAGATGGGTATTACCTGTATGCTGACCTGGACGGGCTGCCTCTCCCCGCTTTTGGTGTGCATCACTCCCTCAGTGTCATAGGTCCCGTTATAAACCACCGACTGGGGGTCTTTGGACTGCTGCTCCAGAGGGAAACTTATCCCGCCTATGCTCATGGTGCTGGAAAAGCACAACGCAAAACCAGCGTTTGACACTGCCATTGATTTTCAGCGGGTCTGCATCTCAAAGGGTACAACACGCACGGTCCATCAAATATGTCTACGCAAAAAAATGTAAATAAAAAAAAATCGTGAATTAAAGCGTCAATATTTCCGCCATGATATGGGACTATAATTTTTTACTTTACCGTTCGGTGTAAAGACAATATTTAACTCAAAATGTGAAAATGAGGTCATCGCCGGCCTAAATGCCGGATTTATCACCTGCTGTGGATTTGGAAAGCTATGCCCAGGATCAATCTGCGCCTCCTGTCATGCATTCGCGATATAAATGACAGACTCACACCGACGAATAGGTATCACAGTCGATCATTAAATTAAAAACAGTGCTTTTACCATCTTGGCCGGTTCTTATGCACGAGATGGATTTGGTTGAGAGAAAAAACGGGAATCGCGATTAGTTTCCCAGGGGGGTTGCCTGACAGAACACACCCATTCTTTATAACCGTATATTTTATACGTACCAAAGTCCACCAACGCTCTGATTAACCCAGATCCATGAACATGCATACATCAGGATTAGGCCTATTATATTAGGAAAACAAATTGCACAATCCTGATAAATCTAGGACTGGATGCATGTTACGGGCCTTGAGAAGATAGATTACGGTGGGTGTGGAGGGCAGTGAATGAACATGATGCGACTGCAAGTCATCAGAATAAACGGATAAATGTCGTGTGTGCAACATTAACGAAGCGTGCATGAGCAGAGCCGATAGCGGATTCACGGGTTCGATCGCGATGTGACTTACGTCGCCTCCACGGCCCCAGGCTTCACCACCACCTCGATTTTGTACTTTGATCCAGTCAGCAGCTTGATCGTCCTGTTCTGTCCGAATCTCGACCCGTCCACTTTGAAAAACACTGGCCCGTCGTTGGGCTGTATTTTAAGGGCGACGGCGATTCTGATCAGCTGCGGAATGTCGCCCATTATTGCCCGCTATAGGACCGCCGCTCGGCCGAATGTCTTTCGGAGGAGACGCCAAAAGGAGGAGCAAGCTGAGGATTCCTAGCGGCAATACTGGCTAGATAGGTACAATATTATGACGTACCCCTTCTAGGTTAAAAAAAAAACGTGGAAAAATATTGCCGGCGGATGTTTATAATAAAATTTTACATCTCTCTCGCCATAATCCTTCCCCTGACAAAGAGATAATCCCTGCAATGCTCCTGTAATCATTAACTGTAGGCACGTGGGCTGTTTAAGGCGCGACACTGTTCTGGTTGTTTTGCAATCCTATATTCTTTTCCAGTTTCTATGTTTATTGATTTCCTACACATAGGTCGTTAGACTGTATAACATATCGTTCATGGCATGTTTTCTCTTTTAAGTTTATGGCAATATAGGAACATATAAATTTCACATCCATGGTGTTGCTTAGGCCTGATACAATTCAAGTTAAAAAGTTATGTCATCATCTACTAATTCGATTTTTGAAGAATCATTTTTCAGGATACCTCAGTTCTACAGGGTCGAATTGATTGCTGAATTTGACTGGTTTTCTCTGTCCTTAGTGCTGAAAACTAAGCGCTTGGTGTTCGCATACTGAGGCAGGCAGTGCACGTTAGAGGCGTTGCCTTTAGTTGAATGTCTTTATACTGAAAAAAACAATTTGGGGGAGGTAGAGAACTTGAACTTTTGTATTTTTATGAGTATTTTTGTCATGTAAAAGTCTTCTAAACTAATGGGAAACATTTATGTGAAATCTACAGTTATACTTAAACTCTTTTTTTAGATCTAATTGGTGTACAGTTATAAATCTTTGGTAATTATATACTGGAATTCAAAGTGTGCATTATTTTCTATTGCAATGTATTTGAAAGCGTTAAACAGAGAAAAATAATACTACCAGCAGAGGGCAGCATATGTATTATTTCACCACAGTATTGAGTACTGATGCTTATTCTTGACTATGTACTATTCATCCACTCTCTTAACCGCGGAATTCATTGTCTTGAGCTTTTCCCAGAAAGGATGTGCCGTGTATCTGGGTACAATGGATTGCTTTTCGGCCAATTGCAGGACATGCAGTAACGCACTCCATCAAACACCACTGTGGGCCGTTTAGAGACACCTAAGAGTAATGTTTTTGGGCTGAGTGATGAAAGATGTGTAAACAAGGAGAATATGCAAACTCCACAGACCCCAGGAATGCAAACCACCGGCCTGGAGGGTTGAGGCTGCAGTGCTATCCTTTGTGTGCCACATGAGTTTTTTTTCTTTTTTTTAAAATAAAAAAAATAAAAAAAAAAACAGTGCCCACCAACAGGGCTACATTCTGGTTTGCATGCATATATTTCTTATGAAACGGCTGCTTAGTGTGAAGGGAAGTGGTGAATGCACATGAACTTCAAGCACGAAACAATAAAACCAAACCTATCAAAGTAGAAAAACTCTTTGTGCCAAGATATCATGCCTTTTCCTGCATGCACCCAGGAGATAAGCTATTTCATATAAACACCAGCTTACTCAGCACAACCCATGTCAGTTTGTGGCTCTTTGATAAGGTTCCTATTCTCTAGCATCCCAGTGCTATATAATCTACCTTCCAATCTTATTTCCCCACAATCAACAAACCTACTATGACCAATGTGCATTATTCCTCATATAAAGAGAAGTCTAGTAGACCTGTACTACTTCTGAGTAAACGTAGGGACTAAAGCAAGCAGGGGCCAACACACTTGCGGAGGGTACGCCCATGAGACTTCGGCACGCTGCAGAATCACAAAGACGGCCACTCCATGTTCACATGGCTGTTACTTTCACTTTCCCCTGTGTAGACGTTCATGGCTGTGAGATCTTCAACATGTAAAGAAGTTGAGAAGAAGAAGAATTTTTCGCAAAACATACGCAACAGCAGCGACTGGCTAACATTAATATCTCAGGGAGCGTCAAGTATTTGCTAGGAAAGGGTGTGATAATGCTATTATCAAAAAAGCAGTCGGAGGTATTACTGAAGATGAACAGTGTAGGAATTAATTTGACCAAAAGGTTAGTAGCCAGAAACATGTGTCTTTAAGCTTTTGCTCCTAAAGGAGTAGCTCAAAACTCTACAGCTGATACCTTTAAGATAATATTTCATATGACATAGTTGTTAGTCATTGTGACACAGTGTGTAGGAAGCATAAAAAACTGTAAAGGGGGGCTCTTTGGCTGGCAAGCAGAGAGGGGAGGAAGTAGCAGAAACCTCACTGACTTTGGCACGACGTGTCCCGCTGCAGAGTCTTCCTCCTTCTGAGGCAGGCCACCCTCGCTGTTCTGCCTAGAGCTGGTCCCCCAAGCTCTGCACTTCGAGATCAATGGAGCCTGAGCAGATTAGAGAAGGCTACCTCGTCAAAAAGGTACGAGCGGTATGAATGGAGACAAGTCAGCGGCTGGCCAGATGGGGAAATGATGGACAGTCCATCTCCGTAACAGAGAAGGCAATGGGGTAGAAGCCCGTATTGGGGCATAGTCATCATTTGGGGCATCATTTGGCCATTGGTGTGAATGTAAAATCTGCAAAGTAAGCGTACAAAGCAAATATAGACAGTTTTAAGGTAAAGTTGGACTTAAAATATAGTTGTACTAATAGATAATTAATAACAAAGTTACATGTGTGGTGTGAAATGCAACTCCTTGAAAATTAAAGTAAAATATGATTTGGAACAGTTATTTTATAATGCAATTGAAATGAGCACTTAAATCCATGTTGATGTGGGTTTTTGGTATTTTTTTATTGAATAAGAGTGAGGAGAAGCAAAACAAACACAGGAGGTGATGCATTTATAAGACATTCACCAATAGCCCGCATCTGTTTAGGACAGAAGGGTGATGTAGTGGTCAGAAACTTTCTTGTACTCATAACTGCAGGTAACCAGACGGGCACTTGAATCAGTGTGTTACCATATAGCAACTAGTTGCCAAGCTAAAAATATGTATAACCGGAATGGTAACACTTTACTTGTGGTGGACCAAACAAAGTAGTGTTATATTCTTACTTATGTATTAAATAATCCCAAAGTCCTACTAAGTTTTAGTTACATACTGATCTGTTAGTTTATTATTTATGATTTGTAATGCCTCTTCTATCTCTTCTATCTCAAGAAATCACTATACTATACTGGTTAAAGTTGTAAACCTGTGTGAATGGCTGAAGGAACTAATGAAGGAACAAGTAGTGGATTAACATAAGGGAAAGGAAATACTGATCTCAGGTATGATCATCATTAATGATCGCAACTCAAGTAGCAACTACATTTGCTGTATTTCATTTGTACTTCAGTAGTAACTGAGTACCTACTAAGTATTTGTGCCATGATAGGTAAACTTTAACCTGGATGCCACATAGATTAACACATTAGGAAGTTTGTATTCCATGTGATTCTTCTAATTAGATTATATCAGATAAATTTTATTGGTTTATAGGAAATTCTTGGTATTGCACAACCAATTGCACTGCACGGATATTATGTTACACAAAAATTGTCTTCCATGAGGCTGCGTGTGGCACTTTTGTGACTGGTGTTCTTGAAAAAGTCTAGTCAACCGACCCTGACAGAAACAAACCACGATGGTTTCAGTGGGGGCCTGTCGAACTGCGCTGTTTGCGTCACCGTCCACTGAACTGACTCAGTCAAACGTGCCCGCTTCACACTCATGGAAAACATATGCAGACCTTTAAACCGTGTGACACTGCCCATATGGACCAACACCCACCCTCTGGTCACCAAAAACAAAAAAATATATATAAAGGGCGGGGACAAAATTGGTCTATATATATATTTCTGTCACAAAGACATGATCTTGTGACCACATCTCTGGCAGTTCCTCTGGCTAAATTAAAAAGCATCAGCGTAGTTGCAAAATAATTCAATGTGCTCGATTTGCAAAGTGAAAGAAAGCAACAGGAATTATGAAATGGCATCTCCAGCAGGAGCAAAACAACACTATGCTCTCATCCTCCCAGTTTTTGTTGGGCATATTTAGCAACATATAAGATACTTTTGCCGGTAATGCTTTAAAAGTTGGGTTGAACTCTCTGAAACTGGTAAGTGAATTCTACATGCTGTCTACTTATTGTAGGTAGACATTGTATTAATTAATTGCCTGCGCATTATTATTAGTATTAGTATTATTATGTGACCAAAATTCATTAGAGAAAAACACAATAATGGGAAAAAAACTGTACTTTTACAAAACTGACTAGCCAGAAGTCATTTTGATGCTGCTTCACTTGATTGTTAGTTGACTACATAGCTGCACATTATTGGGGAAGCTGCGTCGATATTGTGGTGTCTCAATGGTTAGGGAAGTGCGCTTGTATTTGAAAGATTGCATGTTCGAATCCACGACTAGCAAGGCACCACTGAGGTACCCTGAGCTGCTGCAGGTGACTGCCCCACACACCCATCAGCACTGCTCCCCGGGTGCTAAATTAGTTGTCCCCTGGTATGTCACATATGGGTTAAACAGGCGATGCATTTTGTTGTGGTGTGTCGCCAATGACCACTGATCACCTAATTCTTAAAAATAAAATAATAATAATAATAATAATAATAATAATAATAATAATCTGATGGTTGGCATAAATTTTATTCAGTCACAGGAGGCCACACTGAACTCCGGGGGGCACCAGGGGCCCACCGGCCTCACATTGAAGACCACTATCCTAGTTTATCTGAATGGTCTATTACTGTATGTCAGAAAGAGTAACCTGGGGATGTGGCTTTGAATGAAATAGGTTTCAAAGCATGGGAGCACTGTGGTGTCATACTGAACAGCAGATAGTATCAGCGGTGTCATTCACAGGAAACACAGGGAGGTGACCATACCTTTCCATATTTAGTTTCTACACTAGGATTTGGCTCCTCTTCGTGTATACTGATGTGAGAGTACATTGGCTGAGTTAATGAGCATGTGTCTCAGTGGGCTAATCCTCTGTGCCTGGGATTAGAAGGTTGCTGGTTTGGGCCCGACCTCAGCAGAATAATCTGTGGACCCTTGAGTGAGGCCCTTAACTCCCAGCTCCATGGGTGGCGCTACAGGTGACTGCCCCTCACTCCCAAGTGACCTGTCACCTACGTGTGTGTCATGGAGAGCAAGATGCAGTAGGTGAAAAGAGAATGTCCCCATGGGAATCAATGATGTACCATTATTATCGTTATAACACTGAAAGGCAGCTCTTACCCATATTGCTTGTCTTTCCACAACTAACCTTGCCTCAGGGGACAGTGCTGAACTCCTGGAAGGTTGTATGGGTGGTGCTTTCAGAAGATGGACTGGAATTCTACAAGAAGAAGTCGGATCGCAGTCCCAAGGGTATGATCCCCTTGAATGGTGCAACGCTCATGTGCCCATGTCAGGACTTCAGCAAGAGGATGGTAAATACCAGATACCAGGAAGCCCCCCCTTCACTCAGAATTTATATGCTGCCTCCTAGTCCTGATTTACGATTCCAGTTGGTTACATTGAAGGTCTACTGATGATCAGACAATGCAAATATTTCATAATATTAAGTGATAAGTAATGATAACCAAAACACTTGTTTAAAAACACCCTTGCCACATGTGATGCAGAGTATCCAATACACTATTGACTTGATGTAGATTTATGTATCTTTTGTTTGTTTGTTTCATTGTACCTCTCCTTCATACAGCTGGTATTTAAGGTCAGTTCCGCAAAAAAACAGGATCACTTCTTCCAAGCCTCCCATTTGGAAGATAGAGAATTCTGGGTCAAGGATATCAAGAGGGCCATCAATTGTTTGAACGGGGGAAAGAAGTTTGCCAGGAAGTCGACGCGGAAGTCCATAAAACTGCCGGAAACGGTCAACTTGAGGTAAAAGCCTGTGTAGATGGAAAATGGGCAGGCTGAGAAATGCCTCTCTCTTAACGCTGCAGTCCCCTCTTCTAGTTAGTTCCACCCAACGTCATCTCATTACGCAGTATCCCAATTGCTGAAGAGTGCACACCTGTTCCCTCTTACCCTACAGTCAGCTGTACACCCAGATGAGAGACCAGGAGACTGGAATCAAAGAGCTGAAACTCGAAAAGGAGAATAAAATATTCAATTATTGCTTCACGGGTACAAATACAAATTTCTTATACATTGACATAATAACACCGCAATACATAATTTACACTTACCACCAATCATCCATTCATCTTCTTTACTGCATATCCGGTATGAGACACGTTTAGTCATAAATGAATAAAACATAAATAAACAAAAGATGCATTTCAGTGGTGAGGTTAAATGGGGAGTCAGTTCTCTTGTCCTTGACATGTCACCTTCCTCTGACACGACTACCCATCATCCCTTGACAGGTAACTCAGTCATCGACTGGCTAATTTACAATGAAAAGGTTAGAAACCGACAGGAGGGGCTGATGCTGGCCACAGGCCTGCTTACTGAGGGCTTCCTACAAGCAGCCGGGGATATATCCAAGGAGGGCGCTGAGGGGACAGCAGAATCCGCCCTGTTGGACCAGTCTGATGCCTTTTACTACTTTGTGAGTACCTCCGTCTACTGTGGGGGCAATGTTTAACACTGACTGTGTGACATGGAGTGACAATCACAGAACCCATATAACAACAACCCCAGCACTTCGGGGTCATTCCTGTGAGATCAGACTATTATATATTAACAATTTACATTAGTATATTCCTCTCATTTCAAGATGATATTTCCTAAAAATTCTTTAAAGTGTTGTGAAAAACATTGCAGTGGATGATATTAAACAACAGCAAAAAAAAATTGCCTAAGGCTCCCGTATTTTTTATCAGGATATTCAGTGTGTCATAAAGATGTTCCACAAAGAATCCTGTCAAGAAATAGGGTTAGTAAATGTGAGCTGAGAATCGTCCAAGAATGTTCACATAACCCAAAAAATACGCATAAGCCAATTCAACACATCAACGATAAGGGAACAATGTAGAATATTCAAAAAGTATTAGAAAATTCTTCTGAATATGCTGAACTTATTCTAAAAAACATGGAAAGAATAAAATGAAACCTGATAGCAGTTAGACAGGTTAATAAAGGGGACTGATTCAATTCTTTATCTGAGTAAAGATGCCTGCGGAAGACATCATGCCTATACATGAATGCGAGTATGTATCTCAAAATGGTTCTTCTACTTAAGGAGAGACACATTTGTGGTTTAATGGCAGGCTGACAGCGGGTTCTTCTGCGAGGGGTATTCAAGCGATGAGGACGCCATCGTGAAAGAGCAGTTCCGAGGGAACATCATCAAGCAGGGCTGTTTAGTGAAGCAGGTAAGACCCTGTCGGATCAACACAAACTTAAATAGCCATCTTGGGTATGAAGGATTTACCAGTACAGCTTTCTTTGGTTATAGGAGTATATTAAGTTATGTTTAATTAACAAACAAGATCATCTGAATGCAAAAGACATCTTCATACGAATTGAACCATTTGTAAATATTCAGATAGTTCTCTTGCATCCAGTGTTCAGTTTCTGAGTTTGGTGGCCAAAGAGGAAATGAACGAGCTTCACGCAGGTCATTATGAAGACGTGGCTGCACACAGCAGTTCTGGGCTTGTCTGTTACTCCCTCTAGGGCCATCGAAGGAGGAACTGGAAGGTTCGAAAATTTGTCCTCCGAGATGACCCAGCGTACCTCCATTACTATGACCCCACAAAGGTACACCTGTCCGGCATATTGGATGACATTTCGCCACGATGGCAGCAGACACCGCGCTGTTCCATGGGCAAAATAATGACTTTGCCAAATGGCTAATGGTTTGGCAAAGTCATTATCTGTCCAGCATCAGTGGCTGGTTATGTTTAAGTTGAAATTCCATGTCGCCTTGCTGAAATATGCTCTAAATATATTTTTCTGCAAACCTCAAACAGTGCTGCAAAATATAGTCAGAAATAATAAAAAAAAACAATATATCCATCCCTAACTGAAATTAACTAATGTAGTTCGCTTCTTAAAATTAGATTTTTAGCTTTTCATTTTAAAGTATTTCAGACATTGTCCACTGCTTCCTTGATTCTTTTGTGAATATAACCTCAAAAAAAGTTAATTCTCTTTAGCAGTTTAATAAGTCTGTGTGTGTTTAGTAGCAAAAGTCATTATTCTCAGAAGCTTTTTTACGGGATACTAATATGGAAGCCTAGGGTAAAATGCAGATGATGGCATAATTTCTTGTCTGGAGAACAGACATGATGCTCCCCCCGCCACCCCCACACACTCACCAACTTTTAATGCCAAGATTTCAAACTAACATGGTATGTCCCCCCAAAAAAGCAGACCACTACTACAAACCATCGATAATCCCTTGGTCTCCTGCATTCTTTATTTTACAAACATCTGAAACTTTACTTTAGGGGGCACAGTTGCTTAGTATTAACTCAATTACTACTGAAATACAAATCATGAATGAATTTAGTAAGTCCTTGAGATAAAAGATGCGTCATAATTCATTAATGAACAAACATTTAACATCAGTATTGCACTTGCTACTCATCACTTGCTCCTTCGACAGTTCCTTCATTAAGTAACACAAGGTTTGCAGAACTAACAAATACAGTAACTGTTTCAGATAAAAGATGCATTATTATTCATTATTGATGAATGAACAGATCAATAGGTAACTAAACCTTAGTAGGCCTATGTGGTTAATTAATAGACAAGTTAAAGCAAAACACTGCTTTATTTGTGCCCACACCGGTGAAGCGTTTCCCAAAAATCTAACTTTAAGTTAAAGGCAAGAGGTCAATCTCAGGAGTAGGACCTTGTGAGGTTTAAGTTATTTATGCCCCATGTCTGTCCCCCCCCCCCAGGGTGATGAGGACCCACTGGGCTCCGTCCACTTGCGTGGGTCTGTGGTAACGGCCGTGGAGCACATACCGGATGGTAAGATGCTCCGCAGTGATTCCAAAGACTCGTTGCTATGGTAAAATGCTACATTAACCCACCCCCTCACCCCCCACAGCTAAGAAGTATGACATAGAGGGGAACCTTTTTGAGATCATCACATCGGACGAAAAGCATTACTTCCTGCAAGCTGCCTCAACAGAGGAACGCAAGGAGTGGATCAACAGCATTCAGATTGTGGCCAAGTCTGGAAAATAGTGTCAGGGGCAGGACTGGGGTGTCATATGTGTCTGAAACCAATGAGACAGCTTAACCTACTAAGTGAGTCAGAAGAACTAGGAGACAGGGCACTGTCAGAAAAACAGAAATACTAAGTCTCACTCTTTATGATTATTTTCACACAAATACTTTTGTTTATGTCATTTATGAAGTTGATGTACGAGATTACATATTTACTTTCAGTTGAGTACAAGCACTGTGTCGGTTATCATGATTAAAGACCATAAAGTTTGTTTATGAGGTACAGTTGCCTTATTTCAGTGACAACAGCAACACTTTTCTGGACCAAAATGCGACCAGGAAATAAGAAAAAAAAAGGGTGTGATTGTGGTGGGAAACCCTTCGGAATGCTTTGCATTTTTGAGACAATCGTTACTGATTCTGTTGTCACATAAAGACAGTTTTTTTGCAGTCTTAACTCATCAGCAGACACAAAGAAGCTCACATTTGCACGGCGAGACGATGAACTTGTTTTGTTGTTTTTTTTTTTTAATTTAATCTTTTGGGCTGTGTTTTTGTTAATCACCACTCGGCTGGCGTGTGGCTGTTTGGTGACCACAGGGTCTGAATGCAGTTGCCAGATAGCAGCGCGGTCTCTGTCATTATCTGCTCTTGGGGATTCGCCATCAGGCCGGTTTTCACATTTACAGTCATTTTATTTTCCACTGACAGCAGCCTTATTAGGCTTGAGTTGAATTCTAAATAACCATCTTTAAGCATTAGTAATCGTATCACTGAAACAGGACATAACTGAATGGGTAAATCCCTAAGATGAATAAAAGTCAGTGTAATTAGTTTATTATACACAGAAGGGTCATACATAGCATTGTCTGGTTATGCTCAATGGACATAGTTTGAGAAATCTTGTGGGGAAAAAGAAGTTAAAAAATAGCACCAAGCTTCTTTCCTGTCACTGACACATATTGCGTACACCCCCGCCCTGCTGCCACCGCCCTGATACAGAAGCTTAAGAAATTCCCCTTGCTGCAATTGTATGTGACAAGCTTTTCTCCCTTCTGTTTAGACTGTAAGTTTAATTTCCCTTCCCTGTCTTGACCGGCAATTGTCACTCCTACATAGGCCCCTTAACAATGAACGGGCAACACTGAGGAAGCGGTACCACGGAATTGCAATTTCACTTTCAGAAAGGAAAACATTGCTGCAACTTTTGGACCAAACCATTTCCTTTAGCAAATAGGGCTAAGTTACTTAGTTACTCAAGAACCAGAAAACCCAAGGGGGAGCTTAAAGTTACATCGCAAGGGTCAGCTGAATTCAAAAAGAAAAGTGTTTTTAGAAGCATAACTTCTCAGGTGCTGGTTAGTTATATATCTTGTGTTTTTACAGCAACATCAACACCATTGAATGTTATGCTTGTGTCAAAAGTTTCCTTAACATGTGGTTTTTACCACAAGGTGTTGCTGTTACACAAATTTGAAACCACCCTTTCTGAAGAAGTAATTGACTGTTTAGGGAGTTGTCTGCAGCATGCGTTAAAAATCCAGAGGACCCGCATGAAAGGGGGGGGAAGAGGAGTCCCCCGTGATAAATGTTGTTGGCCCAGGGATACCTATCGCCCCACCAGGAAAAGGCCTGGCGTACCAGATGGCCAGTCCAGCCCTGGCTTGGCGCATGTCCCAGGAAGCACAGGGCAAGGAGGGCGCCCATGACAGGTTTTTGAGCAAGGGGGGGGGGTTTATGTCGTGCACATACTCTGGAAGCCGTGAACCATATATCTATCGGGATAATTATCTCGTTATCTCGATAGAAAGGCATAAAAAATACTTCCAAGTACGACAGACGTCTATAGTATGTGCATACAGGTGTTTCATGTTTTTGGTGAGATCAGGGGAGGAAGACAGTGGCACTAGTTGTTTACGGGGAGGTGGGTAAGGGGATGGAAAGATGAGGAAAAGAGGACAGAAGGCAGCTCAAGGGAGTAACTTTGGTTTTAACACTGGGGAGGTTAGGTGGAGACATGATTATTGGGGGGGTTGTATTGGCCGGTTTTGATTATTGTGGGGTTAAAACCACCCCCCTGTAATTTATGCCCATGGTCCAGCCACACTGTAAATGTATAAAGTTAAAGTAGATATTTATGGCTTTAGGTACCTCACACATTCCCAATCATTAAAGTGTTTGCAGTAAACCCCATTAAACAAATTCTATCCAACATGCATGAAAATGTTCATATGTGAATAATTCTTCTTTCCTGTAATTTAGAGCAAAATTCTCTTGCCTCGAATCGCCTGATTGGCAGATGCAAGCTGGGCAATCAGGCCACCTGGAGCAGAGAGCATGTTGCTTGGAGGTCCATTGTTTTTGGTGTGAATAGAATGACCGGCTGAGGCGGATGATAAGGCTTACAAAGGACTTTTTGATGAAAGCATCACTGCTATTCCTATTCTGAGGACACAGACACTCATTTCTGTATTTCAGCATTCACAGCCATTTTAATCCATTGCAATGTTCAGGACCTGAAGGGCACATGGGAAAACAAAGCCCTGCCCAGACAAGCAGCTACTGTCTTCCAGGCATTCGCTGAGTGCAGCCTTACTCAGGAGGAATATATTATACTGCTGTCCAGGACTGTAAACCTGCAGGTGGAAATCAGAGATAAAGGAGCTATGAGGAAGGAAAAGAGGCCAAGTTTTGGTCATTTCAGTCCATGGTAAATGCTAGTTGGTGACGGGGGCTCCTTGTGGACTATAGTTCCAGGCCTCATACTTGGCTGCTACAATTTTTGCTTACCCTTCCAGCTTGAAATATGAGCAGATTGGGATCAATTCTTCTGTTTCAAATGACACGCCACAAGGGACTGATGTACAGTTATTCTGATTTTGATACACTAATAGATCAGACACCACCTATCCATGCTCCAATTTCAAACTTGTCCCTATAATGTCCTTGAAGGCTGGGCTGAGTCTTCCTTTTCAGGGGCTTTAGGTGCAGTTTTACTTGGGAGGCCCCTTAATTAAGAAAACTGATGACCATTCCTCTTCCCATGCAGCCCTGGGTGACTGTGTACTCTGCCAATGGCTACGGTTCACCTTGGATGAACCTGTTTCTGTGGCTGAGAATATCTGGAATCTTTGAGTCATTGTTGGCTTTGATTACTTCAACTTCAGCCACTTGCTGTCTAATGTGTCTGTGGAATTGAGAACCATTGAGGTTGGAGTTGTAGTTGCTGTGAGACAAGTTCTTCAAATTTAGACCTAAGAGCAGGATTGTTAAAACCCATAAACGAGTAAGTCGAGTAGGGTGACTTTCAAAAATGATAGTTACCAAAGAAATGAAAGAAGATCAGATTGGTGAGAAAGAGGAATCAAACTGGCAAACAAAACTAAAATATCATAAGACAGTTGATACCATTCACAAGGAACTGAGCAGGTATAAAGAAGAACATGGATTTGAAACTACAGCTGTAAGAGTGAGGAACTATTCTTTTGTACTTTTTCTTTGGAATCTGCAAGCCAGCTGTGAGTATTCGTGATCTTCTGGTTTACCACAAGCAAGTTGATGGGCTTGCCACCAGCATGTCAGAACGGCAGTGACAGAAACAGCATGTACTACTCTTCCTGTTCTTTATGAGTGGTTAGGATGGAAGACTACAGGAGAAGTGGAATTTCAATGTAAATCCCTGTAAAGAATCAGATGGTCCACGTTGAGCCTGAAGATATCAGTGATCCATGACGTGCATCACAAGATTGTGAGGTTTCTTGTAGCCTGTATTTAGTTTTAATCTGGGCTGTTTGCCAGATATGAGCCTTGTCTGGGAACCTAGAGTGATCAGGCAAGGCAAAGACGTAAGAGAACCAGGACAAGAGACATGCATTTCATGGAAGGCTACAACTACCTTATATGGACATAAATAAAACAAAAGCTTGACAAAGTAAGGAAAAAAACATTCAGCACTTTATTGTTTTGTAGAGGGGCAGCTGCAGTCTGGTACAGGTCACTACTCATACATTGTTGCCCAGCAACCAAAGAACACAATAACTTAAGTGGTAATTTGGTGCAACCTCCTCCTAAGGAGAGCTCTCTGCCCATGGAGAAGGAACTAACTGTCTTTAGGAACAGTCCTTTCTGATGGTGTTTCTGCTTGATGCTGATGCCACAATGATTGTT
This sequence comes from Cyphomyrus plagiostoma, assembly GCA_019775915.2. Lineage (NCBI taxonomy): Eukaryota > Metazoa > Chordata > Actinopteri > Osteoglossiformes > Mormyridae > Cyphomyrus > Cyphomyrus plagiostoma. The sequence continues at coordinate 6,806,393 of JABFEA020000067.1, read as the reverse complement.
CTGGTACCGGAACTCCTGCAAGCAGCACTCTTCAAGAGGATCGGCAAGACCACCCGATGGGTGGATTGGGCATTGCTCAGAGTGCGAGTGACTTGAAAAAACAGGAGTGATACCGGACAATAAAGAATGTCACACAAAGGTAGCCAAAAAGGAGTGCCCAGGTTCGCAAAAGATAAAAGACAAATGACTGAAGGAAATTCATTAACTGAGACATTCCTGAATGAACCATAAAACCAAACTTTCAATGAGAATGGAAAACAGAGGACGAACACAGACAAGGCACTCCGAAAGCCATACCACTGTCCAACTCTCAAGAACTACCTGATTCCTGCTATGTTAGATTAAGACAAGGCATGTGGTAACAAACAATGGGCGCTTGGAAAATGAATGTAGCAAACCACAAGTAAGGTCAGTAAAAGAATGATCCTAAGTCATAGCTCTATATAATCTTCTAAAGGGATGTTAAATCTTTTGGAGGACGTAAACAATTCCCTCTAGTCCCCTCTAGTGGCAATCCTGAGTATTCCTTTCATGGCACGATGAACGCAGCTCATAAAATTCAGCTTCAATCTTAGAATGTCTTGCAAAGACATTCTTGTTACACTGCGATAACTTAATATTGGCTAATTTTTTCCAGCTGTAATGTGTTTTGACAAACGCAAGCCAAGCAGTTTTTAATAACCAATTCTTGTTGTTGAATACACAGACAATGATGTACACTAATATTTTTTTTTTCAATTCCAGGCCTTTCCTTATTTATGTTTGATCTTCTTATTGGCTACTAAAATAGGCTATTTTAGCAGTAACGAGATGTTGGTTCAGCACTTCGATTCAGCACTTAATGGAAACTTGCACACCCCTTGTCTTTCCAGATTTGAGAAATTAATTTTTGAATGTCGGCATGTGCACTTCACATTCACTTAAAGTCAGGTGCCCTGATCAGAATGTCCATTCATAACACAAAGGGTGTAACAACTGTTAAAAAAACTCCAAAATAACATGAGACAGAGACATCTAGTAAAGTTTGCTTTTAACAGTTGACTGTATGGGATACAAGTTGGATTTTCAGATTATATATTTCCACATATAATTATTCCTAGTTATGCTCTGTATATTCAGTGTGCATTGGAATAAATAAATGAACTAATAACTCTAAAACTAAATAACACACGTCAAGTACACTCACCTGAAGGATTATTAGGAACACCATACTAATACGGTGTTTGACCCCCTTTCGCCTTCAGAATTGCCTTAATTCTATGTGGCATTGATTCAACAAGGTGCTGAAAGCATTCTTTAGAAATGTTGGCCCATATTGATAGCATCTTGCAGTTGATGGAG
>JABFEA020000067.1:6781250-6799009 GCA_019775915.2 Cyphomyrus plagiostoma | reverse complement strand
GGAGCCGGCTTCCTTTCCTTATCTCCCTCCTGAATAAACCACCGGTTCCTCGCATTTCTGAGTCCGTGCTTGATTCCGAGGGCGCAACAGAATACTTCGCCATCCCAATGGATTCAGCGAGAAACTTCGACAACCGGCTTTCTGCCGTCGAGCAGCTGCTAGCCAACCAAGCGGCGCATGTGCCTCTGCCGCCCTCCCCACCTCAGGCAGCTGCGCCGCCTATCGCCCTGCCGGAACGCTACGACGGCAACCCGGATCATTGCAAGGGTTTCCTGATGCAAGTAGGCATTTATGTTGAGGAACACCCCGAGATGTTCCAAAACCCCGGTTCAGATGTGCGGTTCACGATTTCCTTACTGACCGGATGCGCCCGTGTCTGGGCAGAAGCGCTCTGGACCGACGACAGCCCGCTTCAATCACCCGGGGATTTCCATCAAGCCCTGATGGAGGTGTTTAACCACCCACCCACCCTATCGCCGCCGCATTGTGCTGGCCTGACAACTGCTTACAGGTCATCTTCCTTAAAGGATTGCGCCCGGACCTCCAGGATGAGTTGTCAGCGCGGGGCGAGGCGCCGTCCTTCGATGAGCTGGTTCGTCAGGCTGTCCGGCTCGACAACACCCTCCAGGACCGGCGTAGACGACGCCCGCCTCCCGAACCGGAACAGTCGTCCGGCCCCGAACCCATGCAGCTAGGACGCGGAGTGACGAAGACGCGCCATGGGGGGCCTCTGCATGTACTGTGGGGAGGCCGACCATGTCATCGCCGCGTGTCCCTCCAGACCCCAATCTGGCTGACGGTCCCCTCCGGTGAGTGGCCCCGCTATGCCTCTTTCTGTCCTAACCCGCTTTTCTGTTCTGGTGTTCCTTAGCTGGGGGGAGAACCAAATTGAGGTGCAGGCACTCATTGACAGCGGCGCAGCCGGCAATTTCCTGGTGCCTGAGGTGGTGAAGAAACTGCAGGTGCCCCTTTACGAGCTGCCCTCACCCCTCGCTGTGCATGGCGTAACCGGAGAGCGAATCGCCGACGGGACGATCTTCCACCGGACTCACCCCTGTCACCTACAAGTAGAAGTGGTGCACTCCGAGGAGATCGAGCTGTACGTTCTGCGACGCGCAAAGGACCCCCTGATCCTTGGACTCCCATGGCTGAGACGACACAACCCTAGGCTGGATTGGAGAACGGGTGAGATCGAGAAGTGGTCTCGGGGGTGCCACTGCGATTGCCTGTCTCTCCCTTGCAGAGCCACAAGTGTAGAGAGTCCCGAGCCGGAGGACCTGAGGATAGTCCCCCCGGAGTATCTGGGGTACCTGGACATCTTCAGCAAAGAGAGCCTTCCGGCTGCCACCTCACCGACCGGACGATTGCAGCATCGACCTCCTGGACGCGGCCAGGTTGCCCCGAGGACATTTGTACCCCATTTCCCTGCAGGAACAGGAGTCCTTGGATGAGTACATCCGAGAAGGGGTTAAACAGGGCATCATTCGTCCCTCCAAGTCACCGGTGACGGCAGGGTTCTTCTTCATTAAGAAGAAAGATGGGGGGTCTCCGCCCAGTGGTGGATTACCAGGCGCTGAACGCCATCACCATTAAACGGCGGGAACCTCTTCCCTTGATCCCCCCGGCTTTGGAGCAGCTGCGCGAGGCCACCCTATTTACGAAGCTGGACCTGAGGAGCGCCTATAACCTGGTGCGTATCCGGGAAGGTGATGACTGGAAGACCTCCTTCATCACCAATAGGGGACAATTCGAGTACCTTGTCATGCCGTACGGGCTAGCCAATAGCCCGTCGATATTCCAATCTTTCATGATCTATGTGTTTCAGGACATGCTTGACCGTTTCGTTGTCGTCTACATCGATGACATTCTGATTTACTCTCCGTCCAAGGAGACCCATGTCCAACATGTAAAACAGGTCCTCCAGCGGCTGAGAGACCATCAACTCTACGTCAATGGAGAGAAGTGAGTTCCACCAGAATTGAGTAAAGTTCCTCGGATATGTCATCCGTCCGGGGTTGGTGGCAATGGAGGAGAACAAGACGGCCGTAATCCACACCTGGCCGCGGCTCCGCACCCTCAGAGAGCTGCAACGGTTCCTCGGGTTCGCCAACTTTTACCGCCGGTTTATACGGAACTTCAGTCAGGTGGCCGGGCCCCTCACTTCTATGACCCGAGGTAAGCCTACCCGACTCCTCTGGTCGGCAGAGGAGGACCAGTCTTTCAACCGGCTGAAGGAGGCGTTCTGCAACGCCCCTGTGCTAAAGCAACCGAATCCAGACCTCCCTTTCGAAGTAGAGGTGGATGCTTCAGAGGCCGGTGTGAGAGCCGTGTTAATCCAGCGCGAGCCGGAGACCGGGAGACGTCACCCCTGCGCCTACTTCTCCCGAAAGTTGTCTGCGGCCGAACGTAATTACGATGTTGGTGACAGGGAGCTGCTAGCGATGAAGTTGGCCATGGAAGAGTGGAGGCATTGGCTGGAGGGAGCCAGGCATCCCTTTCTGGTGCTCACCGACCACAAGAATCTCAAGTACCTGCAGCCCTCCAAGAGGCTGTCAGCCCGCCAGGCCCGCTGGGCCCTGTGGTTCACCAGGTTCGACTTCCAGGTGAGTTACCTCCCGGGGAAACGCAACGTTAAAGCGGATGCCCTATCCAGGCAGTTTGACCCCCCCCTGACCAGGAGGAACCTTCTACTCAGGTCCTCAGCCCTGTGTGCTTTGTTTCCACCATAACCTGGGATTTGGAGGAGTCGATACGGGCGGAGAACGAGCACCGTCCCAGACCTCCCGCCTGCCCTCCGAGCCTGCTGTTCGTCTTGAAAACCCTCAGAGCAAACCTGCTGGAGTGGGTGCATGCCCAGCCTGGAACAGGCCACCCCGGAATCGGCGCCACCCAGAGGATAATAGAGCGCCGTTATTGGTGGTCAGGATGGCGACGTGAGGGTCCAGGCGTACGTGGAGAGTTGTGCCACCAGTGCCCAATGTAAGAACCCTGATCAAGCCCCCTTCGGTTTACTCCAGCTGCTGCCTGTACCTGACCGGCCATGGTCCCACGTGGCCATGGACTTCATTACAGACCTACCTCGGTCGGGAGGGAAGACGGTGATCCTCACCATCGTGGACCGTTTTTCCAAGATGTGCAGGTTAGTGACCCTCTCCAAGCTCTTGAATGCCATTGAACTGTCTGAGGTCCTTATCCAGAAACTATTTTGTGTCACCAGGATCCCTGAGGACCTGGTCACGGATCGAGGACCACAGTTCGCCTCCCGGGTGTTCCGGGAGTTCTGCCACAAGCTTAACATTTCCCTGAGCCTCACCTCGGCTTACCACACGCAATCCAATGGGCTGGCCGAGCGGACCAACAGGGAGGTGGCCAAGGCTCTACGCCTACTAGTCCGCTCCGAACCCACATGATGGGCGCGAGTCCTCGTGTCCGTCCACCTACAGCTGCCCAAAGTATACCGCATCTCCCCCACTTTCCATGTGTCCCTCCTGAAACCCGTTCACTACAGCCCTCTCCAGCCTGCCGCCCAGCCTGTTGTGGATCCGCCGCCCTTACCTCCGGCTACGATCACCAACACCGTCGCTGACATTGTGGACTCTCGCCGGCGTCGTGGGCGCCTGCAATACCTGGTGGCTTGGGCAGGGGCCGATCGATCCAGCTCCTCTCGGATACCGGCCACGGAGGTTGAAGACCCCTCATTGGTGGCCTCATTCCATCAGGCTCATCCCTCAAAGCCCGCTCCCCGGGGCCGTCCCCGTCGACGGCGGGGGCCTCCGGGAGGCGGCCATCGGGGGGGGGGGCTATGTTATGTCCCCAGGTCCGGGGGCGGAACCGGACAGGTGTAACCAGTCCGGTCTAGTTAGAGACCTTGTTAAAAGGGAATGAAACCTTACCTGCTTTGCGAAGTATTGAGCCATTGTAACACATGCGCCTTACTGAGCGATCGCTTCTCGTGCGTTTTCTTGTTCTCCCTCTGTCTCGTCATTTACCTCCCTGTTTGTTCCACAGCCCATCTCCCGTTCGTAGCCCGTCCTCCCGTCCCGACCTGGTGTGTGACGTCCTGCCTTTCCCCGGTTCGTTCCCTGTGTCTCTCTCTGTCGGACGGATCTCCTGGTTACTGAAACTCCTGCCTACGACTCGACCACGTCTTCTGCCCAGCCCTCTGGATACGACGCCTGCTTCCTTCCACGCTCCCCTGCTCTCCGCACCCGCCTGCCCAGGCGAGAGAGCGATCCCAGCCCGCTCCGCTTCCGCCTGGAGCCGGCTTCCTTTCCTTATCTCCCTCCTGAATAAACCACCGGTTCCTCGCATTTCTGAGTCCGTGCTTGATTCCAAGGGCGCAACACAGGCCTGGTATAGTTTATTTTTGTCCTTGATATCTCAGATGTGGCTTTGACTTAAAATTCTACCTTTTAGATTTAGTTTCTCCTCGTGTCACCTACCTGCTTTTGACCTCTCTTGGGCCCTTTAGTTTTGTGTTTGAGTTCTCTGTTTGTCAGGAAGCTGCACTGTGGATCGTCCCTCCAAGACACCCCACCACAATGCATTTACACACACGTTCACACACACACACCATATCTAAATATACTGCCTGGCCAAAAAAAAAAGGTCACCATTTGAATTTTTCGTTGGATCGCCCTTAGCTTTCATTATGGCACACATTTGCCATGGCATTGTTTCCACAAGCTTATGCAACATCTCACCCTTTATTTTCATCCAGATTTGCATTCATTACTCACCATGATCTTATATTAACAAGTGAGTTGAACCTCCATAAAACCTCCTTCAGCACATCCCAAAGACCTTCAACAAGGTTAAGCTCCCAACTCTGTGGTAACCAAGTCATGCATGAAAATGATTCCTCAAGCTCCCTGAACGACTCTTTGACAATTTTAACCCAATGAATCTTGGAATTCTTGTCCTGGAATATGCCCATGACAACAGGGAAGAAAACATCCATTGATGATGGATGGAGGTGTAACCTGGCCATTCAGTAGTTTCAGGTGCTCAGCTGACTTCACTTTATTGCTGCATAACATTGATGACCTGTAATAATGATCCAGTCATTGGCTCTTAAGTATTTGCTGATATAGATTCAAATGGTGATTCTTTTTTTGGCCGGGCAGTGTATATACAGCATGTTGCTATTCTGGCTAAACATATTGGGATATGGATTTTGATCCATATTACCCCCTTGAGAATCTGAGGCCAGTCTGTCAGGTTTGTTCTGGGGCTGGCACCAAAATGAAAAAAATCGTGATGGATCGACATCAGTCAGGGAAATCAGTATTGGACGTGACTTATGCACTTTGATTTCTTACAAGAATGTGGTATCGTTAAAGGCAGGGTGTCTGGGGAGGAGGGGGGCGCGAATAGAATTCATCGGAGCACCCAGGAGTAACAAAGTAATAACATATTTAAAACAGATGTGTTTACCTCTCTTAATAACCTGTAAATGGGTGACATTCTCAACAAAGTGAATTTCACGAGCAGGAGAATGGCCTGGCCAGAATCTCTCCTTTCACTCCCCCTGTTGTATAAAAGCAGTAAAATACATTCACGGTTCCTGAGACTAATGTGGGACATTGACGTACAAGTTCTCAGTAATACATCTGCTGGCCAAAGGAAGATGAACAGCCGTGTGACACCATACATTCACGGATGGAGCTAGCCAACATGTAGATGTAGCTGACATTTTCTGGCGTGAAGATAAATTTTGGTGTCGTTTTAATACTAGGCTAACGCGGAGGTTGTACTGGGTGTGTTTATGATCTGATTTCCCAAGTCAATTTTCTGTTGCCCGAATTTGTTGCTGTTGGCTTAGCATATTAAAGTCACCATGCACTGTTTACAGGGTCAACCTGCCACCAGCGGTGCTGTAAATGTAAATCATCTATGATTAACCCTGTGCTTGTAAATCCTTCATCGTGGGACCAGGAAGGAGAATTCAGGTGGGGCTTCTCAAATGTACTGAAGATCGTTACTCTTGAATATGTCTATGCAGAATCATAACTCAAACAGAGGTACAATCCTCACATTGTTTGGTCTGGTACCAGGGAAACAAATTCAGTGAGTGAAGCTAAGCAGCTGTCTCTTTAGAGAGTTAGGCCTTCAGTAAAGTTAGGCCTTCAGTGAAGGTCTAACTCTTTCTTTCATTATTTGCATTTTAAAGCTGTTCTTATGGGGAAAAGTATGGATGACACCTAGGAGTACATGTCTAGAGATGTATTTGAGATTAAGGCTGATTGAAACATCAATTGTCATGCACCCCATACTTAGTGTTCCTTAACTGCTCTATGCTTTTTTTGGTATAGGCTCCAGGTTCACCTCTATCCTGTACTGGGGCCTGTCTATCACGGTGCAGGATTTTTTTGGGTTAGTAAAATGGATTTAAGGTAGTCTGGGGTAAATACATTAGTTTAAAATCCTTTTGAACTGGGGTACCGTAAATCCGCTTCTTTCAAACTAACCAACAAATCTTGCTTCGTGATACAGGGCCTTGGGTAAGTGTTTGAGGAAGATGCATGTATGGATGGACAGATGTAAGAGGATTGCATTATCCTTGGGTTTGGTGCATTTAAGGTATTTACCAGGGTGCATCTTTGTAGGGTGTTAAACCGGCCAGCCAACTGAAACACATGTAACTGACAAGATGGATCAACGTTCCATGACAATGACGCATGTGCCCTGGGCAGCACCAAAGGGTATTTATGGAAACTGATCAGGGGACTGGGAGACAGAGACCTGCCTGCAGATTGGATGTTCTGAGGAGAACATCCTGTGAGATTAATATGTATGTTTGTATTTGTTTAATTTATTTTATTCAAAGTGACATTAAGGTCACTGCATACATTAAACAGAGGGCATCAGCCCAGAATCACTAAGCGGCGTCAGAGTTGGCTCTGTGCTACAGTGTGGCTCAAAATTCTCATAGAAAAAGGCATGAGGGCTTTTGATAAGGTTAAGAGTGATTGGTAGGCTGGTCAGGCAGGGTTTGCAGCAAGCAGTGAGGGTTTTGCATGAAGCCTTTCTCCACTGGGTCAGACACTTATCATTCAATCATGAGCATGAATCTGATACAGTTGCACTGCTTCGGCACTGAGAAGAAAACATCTCTGAGACAGTTACCCAATGCCCCACTGCCATTGGGAACAGACTGGGGTAAAACGACAAGCCGCTTAGGTGGGAGTTACAGGCTGTTTTAGTGAAGGTGGACATGGCGCATAGTAAATCAGCACAAGAGCAGCAGCCTCTGATGCACTTTTACGGCACCCCAGCTGAACAAAGGCCTGCAGAGTCCTCCAGGTCTCACAAAGCATAGCACCTTCAGAGAGCCCTAATAAACAGACTTTCCAGAGGATTTCTGGACATGAGAAGAAAAGTCTCTGAAAGGAAAAACAAAAACCCCAATTAAATAGACAGAAATTGATTTTTTTAAATGAAACACTGCCTAGCTACTGATTACTGTACTATACTGTAATTTGCTCTGTTAGTGAAAATTATATGTCTGCACATATATATCATGTGATATAAAACACAACTTCTTTTTTATGGCTAATGTAAATCCTGCTCTGGTGATTTTTTTGGGGTAAGGAGTGCACATTTGTAAGACTACGAGGTAATAGATAAAATAAAAACTGGGATTGTAATCATATCTTCAGCGTTATATTTTTTGCTTTATTTATGCTTTCCTGTTATATTGAAAAGTGCTTTAAATATAAAAATTCCAACTTACAGAATATAAAATGGGTTTAACGGTCTGATAATTTGGCATGAAACGGTTTAGTGGGAAATTTGTGAAAATGGTGGCAATAGATGAAAATATAAACTTAAATATTTTATTGGTACAATTTATTTATTAGCGGTGTCACCATTTATGCATAATAGTTTATTGTAACTGCTGAAAAATGTTTATTTTATTTAATTTACAGGCAAACCATCCAGGGCAGAGCATGTCATAGGCAGCTGGGAGCATTATCCAGCCAACGGAGCTATTTGTACTGGATCATTAGCAGGAATAAAGTCAAATGTTCAAATCTATAAAGATATATTTCTTTTTTAATTAATGAAAATATAACGTTAAACAAAAATGAAGTGGATTTATTGATTTCTGCATTCATTTTTTCCAAAAATGGAAAATGAAAATGTAAGTCTGTAATTGTAGCTTTCATGGGACATAAAAAATGGGTATTAACATGGCCCTTCTTGACGTGGCAGAGTTTGGATTTAGCCCATGATTCTTTCTCCAATTGACTCATGCTTACAAGACCCTGAGTAGCCCGTTAAGTACAACTTTGGCAGAAATGCATTTCACACCTCAAGACCGGATGCTGATGTCATGCTTGGTCACATGATTACTAACGGCGCACACCGAGTCACAAGACAGTACCGAGAGCTTCCCCATTTGCACAAGCAAAAATAAACATGCAAAATCATTTGAGTTAGGCAACCCATGTACCCCAAGATACACTTCCCTCCGAGGCGAGTGTCTTTCAATCAGCCTCAGAATTAAAAAAAGAAGCATATATACAAAGTACCACTAATGAAACCATGCTCACTGGAAGGGGAACTTATATCAAGCACCTGGCACACCAAAAGGAAATAAACTCTTCAAAAGATAGTATTGTTAATTTGAATATACCTCAATCAGCTCTTCACTAAGGAATGTTTGGTCTTATCTATGGACTGACAAATGGCACCCCCTTGTGGATAGTATTGTCATAGTACTTGGACCATACCAATCTCCAGAACAGCTGCAGGCAAGATCAGCTGGACTGCGTGATGCTGAAGAGGATGTAGCTTGGCGGTTTTGGTTATTTCCGTTCTTAGACTTGCATTTCAGTGCAACGGCCAGTGTCCGGATTTCATAAAAGCAGGTTTTAAATCTGACAGTAATATAAGGGGATGTATCTATGAATGCTTTGAAATGTAATTCAGCAGTTAAATCTCGCATTAAATCAACAACCAGTCTGTCGCGAAAAGTTACATCGCGTTCCCTAGAATCTGACACGGCTCACATTTGCTTTACGATCTTACATGGTAGATCACTTATGGCAAGGTGGAAGAATTCACTCTTCTAGTTTTGAAATGGTACTAGTCTCCAGTTCCCCAAATCCACATGTGCACTGACTTTGAAATTTATCTTGCGAGTAGACGCAGATGTGAGACGCGTGGCTGCGACTCTTCACAAGCATGGGCTCACTGTCAGGTGATCCTCACTGTAACTGCTTGTGCGTGTATGAGGCCGTTGGGTGGTACTGGGCACAATGTACCCTACTCGTTACAGTTGGTTGGCCTGCAGGTGTTCGATCATATCTAACTGTATCTGAATATCGGGAGGTGTGGCTCTGCGGGTCACGTGACATGCCCGCCTGATAAATAGGCACGTAAAGAATTTAATTGTTGCAAAGTACTATTATAAAGGTGCTCAGGATTGTAAAATAGTGTGATTTGGGAATAAAACATCCTGAATTGTAATTCCTACTCTGATCAATCAGAAGGTCTCACCTCTATCAAAGAGCACATCATATGGAATTAATTGAAGACTAAACATAAACACTGGTTTCAGCTGCTAGGCTCCAAATAATGGCTTGATTATGTCCTAATTATTAGCGTATTATTTATATACTGTTACTATAAAGTTCCAACCGGTTTCTAAGCTTTTCACTAGCCTTGAGTTTCCAGTGTTCAGTTAAATGGTGTTAAATTGAGACTTAAATGGTGGTTTTTGGAGAAATTGCCGCCTGGCACATGGTGATAAAGATTAAGCCCTGTGGGAAAACGGAGCGGTACCTCTGCATGAGTCATTCTCAGTGCACATTTCTGCTGGGGGCCAGCTTCTCCTCTATCTAGGAGGTGTTTAAAGGGGCTGTGTGGGGGGGCTGGGGTGTCTGAGCACCAGCCCCTTTCCCCTGAATGAATGACAGTGCGCCTTCTTTGATATCCAAGTGCCTCCCGCCCCCACCTGATCATGCACCAAGGGTGCCCCCCCACCCGTATTCAAAATCTGCCACATTCTGCTGTTTGAGCACCTGCCCAAAAGGTTTGCGGACATCACTGGTGAAAAAGGTTAGATTTGCCAATTAAACTGATCAGATCATCTGACTAAATATCAATAGTCTTTTTTTTTTTTACACCATTTGCACTTGTTGCTTTTTTATGCAATACAAAAGCAGTTCATTGCATTGCATTGCTTTAATATTAATTTAACAGATTAAGGAAGCTTACATTTTTAGTCATGGTTAAGTTCAATTCACATATAATTGTTTTTGGATATAGGCCTAACCTTTTCATTAATTAACGAGAGGTTTCAGGTTTTGTAGACTTTATTTTCTTTTTGAGCAGTTGTTCAGTTTAGATAATATTTCGGATGCTAATAATTATGAGGACTAGACTGGAGAGTTCAGCTCAGTTGACAATGGATGTACAGGCAAAAACATGAAACCGTTCAAACGCAAACTGATGACATTCATGCAGATTTATAAAAGACTTGGAAAAAAAGCTCCATAATTGCAAGCGAAACTGTAGGTTTATGTGCCTTTTCTAAATGTGAGCCATCTTAGTTGTTGAACTCTTAACTGTCATTTAAAGTGTGTAATCTCAGAGGTTGGGCTGATTTACAACATCTATTTCTCATGCTCCCAAATTCTGTCAAGTTGTACAATTGACCTCAATCGCCTGCGGCTTTGAATTCTGGTGGGTTTTTTTTTTACTAGCCTGATAGTAAATGAAGCATATTACCCTTTATGGCCGACCTTTTAGAGAAGAAACACTGCGATTTATTTTGGCCAGCTTGTCCATGAACCACAGAAGTCTAAGCTGATAACTGCAGGTAGCCATGAAGGTAGGTCTTCCTATGGCAAATCAACAGGGTGTCACTGATAGCTGACCCCAGTTCTGGGGTAGATCCTTTGACAGCTCTACAAATCACTATCCTTGTGACACTTAATATTTCTATTGTAGCGCTCACTGATTCTGGCCAAAACTGATTTGCATCTGCTTGTCTATCTCCATGTGACTACAGTTTGAAATGAATGAATGGGCCTTTTTTTATATACTTACATACTACAACCCCATACTGCATAAGCAGCTTTAGCAGAATAAGATGCTCGTTCCCGCTGCTACAGCCACGTTCCCCGAACTGATGGGTGAATCACTGCTTCTCACAGTAACGATTAAGGAGAAGGCAGTGATGACACTGATTAAATGAATCTTAATAATCAGTCGTTAATGTAAATTCTGCGCTCACTCATACTTCAATGGGTCCATCCTTGCCTTTGCTGAAAATGTAAAATGTTCATGAGAGGCTAGTTTTGAAGGTTCCTGAATGAGTGAATGAGGCAAGATAACATTGCCGTACAGTGATGGCAAGTGTATAAATTAGCTGTCATTTTTTTAGCCCTGGATGGTGAGAGACAAGAGTGGACAATACCCAAGTCACGGCCTGCAGAAATGATTGTACATGAATAAAGAGAGTAAAAAGCATGAATAGAGTCAAAAAGATGTCAAACTATGGCAGCTAAGGGAAGGGCGACACACACCCAGACAAAAAATGGATGACAGGGTTGCACTGAGATACAAAACAAGGGTTGAATTGTATGTGGCAGGTCAAAAGCAGCATCCATGTTGATGTACTTGGCTCCTACTGAGTCACTTTAAAAGAGCTATGGATAACAGCAATCCTACCCATAATCCTCTCGGACCAGGTTGGGTTTTGCCATTGCCTGGGGTCACAAAATACTCCAGCAATACTCCAGGTTTTCAAGGAAGTTTTGGTACAGCCGTTTGCCACTCGTCTCATCACCTACACAACATGCGCGAAGCTCACTCAAAGTCTTTTGAAGCACTTAAGTGGAACCCTTTGAAACTGACATACCAAGGCACCTGTCAGGAGCTATTTGAATCTGAATCTGAAGTCGAATGCTTTAAGTGCTATACGCTGTAACTATGCTTCTTTCCAGCTGTCATACTCACTGGCTCCAGGTCATAACTTGCATAAATTGCTTGCATCAAATCCTGTGTCAGCTTCCCGCATCACAACAGTATGTGTGTATTGTGATTTTGCTTCGAATTGCGAATGCATTCCGCTAATAGCTACACAAACACTGCTGGGTTGCAAAGGTCACATAGTACTTTCCAGGGTATAAATGTCTGTCAGATATGATCACAGTTGTGTACTGCCATTGCTAATTCAATTCCATAGATATCGGCTATCTGCTTCTGAGAGCATGCTGAATTACATTTTTATTGGTTTATTTACAATAGGAAATGCAGCGAAAGGAAAAGTCCGTATTAGTGCCTGGATGGTTTTTGCGGGCCTCTGTGGGCTTGTGATCTTTCTCCATCTTATAACTTTTGTTGTATTTGGTATCTGTCCATTCTGAATCGATTCTCTGGACACTCCCTGGGTTACCATGGTCCGTGTTATATTTTTGCCTTAAGATTTAGGTTTATTGGAATGTATCCCTGTCGTAACCTGGGAAGCGACTGGTATTGTATTTTCTGCATGATAAACTGATACAATGAGATGAAACATCAATCCCATCGGTAATACTGCAAAAGACAAAGTGCTACATAGAGTGTTAAGATGTAAAATGTATAAACAAATCATATTAAGCCATGGAAATGACATAAGAAAAAGAAATATTTAAATTTATGAATTGGAGGGAGAGATTGTTCCAATGGATATGGAACTGAAAGAACAAGAATGTGTAATGAACACGGAAAATAAATTTTAGTTTTATTGTCAGGAGACTGGTCCAGAGAGGGGGAAAGTCTTTTTCAGGGCATATTAGTACATGGATAACCTTGAAATTGGTTGGCAGCATTAATTCCAATAATTCAATTGCTAAGGAGATGGAGGAACTAATGTCCAGAGCATAAAAGCCCAGGCGAGAGGCACCATGACTTGAGATGGTTTGGAAAGACAGGATTAGTGGAGAGAAATGGTACTGGAGATCTTTAAGCAGTATGTAAGCTGATGAAGGGTGACATGGAGAAGCGGATTCTCTGTGGTGTTTCCCAACCCAGGCCATCCAGGGCTTTACCTTGTATTTAAATAGCAGACACCATTTCTATTTTTTTTATAATGCAGGATCAGATGTATCCTGGAGCAATCAGGGGTTAAGGGCCCAACAGCAAAATCACACTACTGGGTATGGGATTTGAACCCATGACCTTCCAAACAGAGGTATAGCATGCTAGCCCACTGACTCACTACTTAAATGATGTATTGCAAATATTGAGGTAGGTAAAGGTAGGCTTTTAAGTACAATGTCTTTGTTTAGTCAATACACGTTACACTTGAGTGAATGAAGAGTGCATGGTGTTTGGGACACAAATTTGTAGCAGTTAGCCACCAGTCTGCTTCCACAAACACCACATGTGACATGTGGCTTTCTTTGTGAATCATTGTGCCCTTTTCCATGTTGTTAGCACACTTAAGGCCTGCGGTAGGAGTGATGAGTACTAATGATTCCCCCTCTAGATGCCCAGCAGTGTGGCACCAGCAGCAAGAAGATGGCTCATCTTGTTTTCCAACATAGCGCGTGGCACATTTAAACGGAATACCAGCTGTTTCCACTGTGGGTCATCAGCATTCCAGCACAAATACTGATGAGGAGGACTCCCATTTAGTGCCTTAGGTACCATGAAACATTAAAATATTTATAGAGTTTTAGCTAACGATTCACCTCCAGCCTGCTCATTCCCAGATCAGAATACCAGCACAGTTTATAAATAAATATTGCACTTCATATATGTAGCGGGGTGGGGCAGGAACTCACTACATTATATTACTGAGGTTGGAGCAGTCTGTGATGTACCCAGCCAATCAAGAGACAGCCAGAGGCCTAGCTACATTTCTGAGATTTGCTGTGATGAAAATCTACAGCTGGATCACACGGGTCTTTGCAGGCAAGACCATCTGGTTTGTGCGAAGAATCATTCCCAGTGGGGGGAGACAAGACAAAGTACATGATGTGCATGAGTGCTGAAATATCAAATTAAATAGTTTAGCTAAGAAGGTGGTGTTAGAGCACCGCCGTAGCAATCAGCGGGCATCTATGGGGCCACTAAGGGTCCTGAGAGCAGGCATATGTGCAGACACCTTGGGTCCTTAGGATAGTTGCTGCTACGCTGAGATGTTGTGGTGCTTGGGCAGTGCATCCCTGGAAAGGGAAAATTGGTAAATATCCGAGGAATGTGACTCTTGAAGGTCATAAGGTCGTCATGCAAGGGTTACTGGGAATGTGTTAGGGTCCGCGGCTGTCTAGCCCTAAGCCTGTGTGCCTTTTTCCTGTTATGGTCAGTTCCTGCTGTCCACCTTGTTTGGTGTTTCCCTTCCATGATGTCACTGCTGTTGTGTGAATTAGCGGGCTGAGTGTGTGGCTTGGTGGCTGAAACCTCTTTAGTTGTGGGTCCAGGACCAGCCTCAAGTTTTGCCATTTTATCTCAGTTTATACCTGGTGTTTCTCTGTCTTTGTTTTTGTTCCTGTGTTTGGTTTGCCCTGCTTCTTCCTTGTTTTATTGCGTTCTGCTTATATGTTGGGTACCTGCCCCTTTTCTAGTGTTAGCACCATCTGTTTATTTGAATTGATTAGTGTTCTTGGTCTTTGTCAATGTTAGAATTCCCTGGTTCTGTGTTCATTAGTGAAAGTTTCTCCACATGTTGCTTGTCGTCTTGCATCTCCTATGATTGGTTAATTGTTTCAGTGGTTCCCGCCAGCCCTATGTCATGTCTCATTAGTTTTGTATATCAGTGGATGTCCTCTTTCTGTTCTTTGCTGAGTCATTGTGTTTATGTTACCATGTGGTGCTACTCTGCCCATTTACCTAGTTCTGGTCCCTGTGTTGCTTGTAGGTCTATTTATGGTTCTGTTAGTTGTTTTTTACCCTGTTTAGTTTCTGATGGCTCGCGGTCCTTTGTTGAGGTGTTTTTCCTCAGTGTGTTTTAGTTGTATTCAATGAAGCCCTGTTGTTTCACAGCTGCTCTGTGGATTGTTACCTTCATTCTTCGTTTTCCTGCAGTGCAGTGAACAGTCCCCGCGGCTCAGCATGGTTTGTGACACTGGAAGAAGATTGAGGCCATTCTGAATGCCTCCAAGCCTTTCAAGGTTAATGGTCATGGAAGATCTTTAGTTTGCATTGGGTCTGGTACCCTGTCAATGATTCCAGCTATATGTCCTCAGCTGGATTCGATAGATGTTCTTTTGGAGCCTTTGGGCTTTGAAGATGGACACCTTCCAGAAGCTCTGAGCTCTGTATTATGTCCCCTACTGTTGATTCTGTAAAGACAGGCCTTCTGTATACCCCTATTGTATGGCTGGGCGGTATCATATCGATATTACATCGCGTATAATCACCAGGGCTTCAGATGAGAGATGAAGCATTTGGTCATGCGCCAGCTTTTCGGTGAAATACGGACATTTATTTATGCCCATAATTTAGTAGTATGGCTAAAATATTAATGAGGCTTTGTATGACGTCCAAAAGACATTATTAGTATCAATACGGCATATCCTTATGTTTCATAAATGTGTCAGACAGAAAAAAGTACCACCACACCACCGACATCTTTTTGCGTTGTTTATCTATAAGATCTCCTCTTTTAAAAGATATCGTGGCTGCTCTTCTTCACTGCGACTTCAGTGTATATTGCATTGAGGTATACCAAACCATAGTATACCAAAACAGTATTAAGCAGGGTGCTCCACTAATCGAATTTAAGAAACATAACGTTTATACAGATTACTAACTTTTGGGTATCAAAAAACGCATCTCATTCATATTTTAGCCATACTACTAATCCTTTTACCAAATTATGCACGTGTTTCACCGAAAAGCTGGTAACCAGGCATCTGCTTCGTCTGTCATCTGAAACCCTGGTGATTATTGCACATGCGTGATATAATATCGATATGATATCGCCCAGCCCTACCCTGTTGTTAATGTCAGTAGCTCTGATCTATGGCCTCCCCTGTGCCATGTAATTGGTACCCACCAAGCAGTGGTAGTGGCTGCAGCGGAAGCAGCCCCACCTACTTCTAATGATCATTCTTCGGAGGATCGTCTGGCTTATGCGTCTTCGCAAGAAACAACTTTGGGTACTGGGGTTTCTGATTTCATCATACCTGACCTTGAGGGGCTGACAGAACAGCAAGCTTTACCAACCGAGGTTCTTGTTTTCCAAGGAAAGACAGTGTCTGCCAGAGGAGAAGGAGATTTGGGTTGTGCCAATTTAATTACTCATGAAATTCCATTACAGGATGAAGTTGCAGTCCAACTGCCCTATCGACAGAATCATCCCTCGCAACGGTGAAAGTGCTCTTGAATAGTTAGGTTATTAGAGAAATCCGTAGCCCTTACTCTTCCTACCATTTTGGTAACCAAGAAAGGCGGAAGCCTTCGACTTTGAGTGGATTGTTGACAGTTAAATTGCACGACCTGATGTAATGTGTATCCTCTTCCCAGAATAAGAGTCCTTGGATCAGAACAATGGTGCCAACAGTGCCCAAGGTCCATGCGTACTGGGGCACGTTGCAGGCCACCCACCCAAATGAGATCCTGGCCATTGATTTCACGGTCTTGGAACTTGCAAGTGACGGTCAAAGAAATCTTTTAATTCTTACTGACATTTTCACCAAGTATATCTAAGCTATTCCTACTAAAGATCAATGAGCAAGTACTCATATTCATTCTGAATAGGGCTGAAACTTTGAAAATATGATGATTCAGCAGATTTTAAGATTTATGGCATTCAGAAGCGCAGAACCACACCTTATATTCCTAGTGGAATGGCTAGTGTGAACAATTCAACAATTGTTCACACTATCAAA
This sequence comes from Cyphomyrus plagiostoma, assembly GCA_019775915.2. Lineage (NCBI taxonomy): Eukaryota > Metazoa > Chordata > Actinopteri > Osteoglossiformes > Mormyridae > Cyphomyrus > Cyphomyrus plagiostoma. The sequence goes on along the minus strand of JABFEA020000067.1, from coordinate 6,782,174 downwards.
ATTGACCGACAAATTGCGAACGTTGCTGATGGCTGGAAAGAGACACTGGCTATGCCATTTGCCCCAAGTTGACCTTTGCATATAACACAACCCCTCACCAGACTACTGGGCAGATTCCTTGTTTGCCTGCTTGTTTACTGGAGGAATCATGCACTAAGTTGGAATAAAATTCATGACTACTGGAACTGTTTACTGGGTAGCTCAAAGTCCATAAGGAACGTGGGTACTCTGTAGTTTCTGCCTATGAGGATGGTCCAGTCCGACAGGTACCCCAATCTGATTTGAGGGCAATTCCAGAAGGGCAACAGAATGGGATGGGGAGAGCCACCCCCGTGGAAAGTAGGACAGACCCACCAAGTTCCCTAGTCTCTGAGGAGGACATGTCAGGAGATCCAGGGGTCCTGTGTTTTGAGGAGAAGCCCCTAGTAACTGAGGTCTGCTATCCCTACAGAAGTGGAGGTGCACATTTTGAGTGCGATGCAGTGTAAGAAAGGTAAGACAATTTACATTGTTTCTGTATAGCAAAGAAAAACAAAAACAAAGTCACAACTCTAAAACTTTAAATGAACACGCTCCAAGTAAGACAGTGCAAGAGAATGTCAATATTTCAAGATTACTGTTGTTGTCCAGGTGGAATATTTCAGTGTACTAACCTGTCTGTATTTATTATGGTCTTTCCCATTAATATTCGTTAACTGTCATCCTTTTTGTGTTCTTACCATTTCCCAGTACTCCACAAAAGTGAGTGGGGAAAAAAAACATTTTTTGTTGAAAATAATTATGTTTACACACATGCCACATTTACAAAGCACTTAGCCTGGTGTTACGTCCCCGGGACCGGGGGGCGGAACCGGACAGGTGCAGCCGGTTTGATTCCATCAAAGACAATGTTAAAAAGGGAACCAACCTTACCTTCATCGCGAA
>JABFEA020000067.1:6750474-6770969 GCA_019775915.2 Cyphomyrus plagiostoma | reverse complement strand
GACTAGGTCATTAAGCAAAATGACCGCTAATTGAAAGTCACGGTAGCCTGGGTCACCGCGACTGCGTTTACAACTTTATTTTAGCCCTCCATACTCAATTTCTTTTATCCTTCATTACATGCGCATTTTTGTAATCAACATTCTTCTTCAAATTTTTCTGTTTCCCTGGCATATGTTGTCAAGTGTACGAATGGTTGTAAATCCACACATGCGTTGGAAATTTTTTTATTACCATCGTATTTGTAAATGGTCACTAACTGAGGTATTCACTAAACGTTAGAGGGGTTTTAGCACTAAAAGATTTAGTACTAATGTATCTTTTCCCAAAGTTTGTCCTTGAAAACATCACATCTACTAATGGGTCCTGAAAGGGTCCCTCGTGGAGCTTTTTTGGTGCCTTTGGGCCCAGGATCTGTATCGATCTCGTCATCAATAATTGGCCCCGTTGAGTCACAGTCATTTAGTGATGATGTGTCCTTTGTATGGTCCATATAATGCATTAATGATTATTTAGGCAATTCATTTATTACTATCAGCAGTAGCTATAATTGTAGCCATAGTCTGCAGTAAAGGGGCGGAAGGGGGGGGGCACCCGAGTAACTTTTGGGGCATCGTTAAGAATGGGGCAGTAAACAATAATGAAAAATTACCTATAAGTAATTTGATGCAAACTGATAAAGCTGCACTAATATAAGCCTAAATTACATCCACGTTTTTTTTAAAAACAAATGTATGATTTTCAGGTAAGGAGAGCAATGCTGATGCCTGATGAGCGATGCTGATGACTCGCGGAGTGCTGCGATTTGATATCTATCAATCGGCTGCATCGCTAGACATTGGTGGCGAGAGCCAAATCCCCCCACGCATCTCGAGTCTAAGGAGTGCATTATGGGGTGTGCAGGCTTCGAAAACGCAGGAAGAAAATGAAGAGACGGAAGGTTATATCTGAGCTTTGAAAAGCAAAGAGACGAGTGGGGATGAATTTATGCCCCCCCCCACCGTTTCCCATGTGTTCCCAGGATGGCAGAAGTAGCAGAAGTAATACATATATATATATTATTTGAATGGAGTCTCAGTTATTCAGTTTGATTGTTTAATGGTCCAGACGCAGGATTGGATGCAACTCAGTGTACAGTTTTCTTTCCTGTCACAATCCCATTGCTCACTACTAATCTCTTTTGGACTTGGAGGTGGTAACAATGCGAACAATATGGTTGAGCTGTATTTTTCGCGTTTGCTGGCAGGTACACGGTGCCTCTTACTCCTGGACTGCACCTTCACCCCCCCAAATGGGAATCTACAGGAGGAACGCCATCACCTTTAGCCAAAGATGTGAACTATTGGAAGAAAGGACACATCAAAGGCCACTGCAGTAGCACACAACCGCAGTAAACCATCATTTTTCTACTGAGGGATAATAAAATCACAACAGTACTTCAACATAAATGTGTCTCCATAGCTATGAATGCCTTCTCACAAGCCTTTGATTTTTAATGATTAAAATTTCTATTTTGAGCCTTGTGAATTGTGATACAGAGTACAGAAAGTCTTTCATAAAAGGGGCCAGAAATATTTCGACATAGTCGTGGGCAGAAATGCATGTTTACAACAGGAATAACTGCACGTAGTGAAAGATCATCTTGCTGAGCAGCCAAACGCTCATGCGATTGATGCTTCAGGATGCTTATTTTCAGCGAGCGAATCTCAGGACAGCATGTCCCCAAGAAGCGCCGCAAGCCCGACAATCTGCAGGGTCCAACCTCTGAACCACCCTACCACACTGCATGTGCCACAGATTTACCCCCGCGGGGCCATTTTCTCTGTAGACGAAGCGATTTGCCACCTGTGTTGTTTTATTGTTGAAAAGAACTGCAGTATTTCAGGATAACACCACCATGTAACTCAGCGCAACACTAAAACATCAAACTAATGAATATTGCTTCCCTTATCAGCCACACTCCATTTTAATTTTCCTTGACTAATTTGCTACTAATCTCAGCCATCAGTTTTGAAGTACACCCCCCCCCAGATTACTCTATACCACATTGAACAGGCAGGTAAGTGAAGGAGGGAGGCGTCAGTCGTAATGCATCTCTGAAATCGTAGCAGGAAAGGGGCCTTTTGGAAATGGATCTAAAGTAAGTCTTGCATAAAACATCAGCCTAACAAGTACAAAAAAGGATAATACCTTAACAGAAATACAAGACATAACCCGAGGAAGTAGAGTTAAAACCTGTTATTTTCCTTAAATGCCCCCAGAAAGGAAAAACACGTGTAGGCCTCACATTAACCACAACATAAACTTGAGAATAAAATAACCAAGTCTGCTCATTCATAAATAGCAACTTAGCTTCATTGTAAGGAGACACCAGCTGCTGACAAAATTCTATATAAGCTTCAGAGTTCCCATCTTTGGGAACAAAATTATTTTATACTTTTAACTACTTTTAATGCAAAAGCTTGCTGTCTTCAACTTAAATGGTTCCATCTTTTATTGGGAGCATAGTTTATAATTGGTGCCACCACTGGAAAAAATATGTGATAAATAAAATAAGCCATTGAATGGATTGTGGGAAAATGTAATGAGTTGCTAAGAAACTGTTTAGATATGACATATATCACAAAGGTCTTTCCTGATAATTTGTCAGGAGCTTCTTTCACATTCTCAGCAAAATTAGAGCTTTATTCTACTTTTGTATTATGTGGGTATTATATGTTATTTTTGACAGGAGCAGTTACATTGAAATATTACAGGGTTACATTATATCTTTTCACTGTTTATATAACAGTGTTACTTTATTGCGGTTCGATAGGCCCATTGCTGCTGTTGGTTTGCGTCATAGATGCAAATATGCAAAAATAACAAAAAATAGGCCATGAAATTAGATCTGCTTAAGTCAAGTTAAACTCCCAGACCACCGTCACAAGCTGATATTTAAGAATAAAGTTTAAAGAAGAGAAGCCTGGAAAAAGTATGTTAGAAATACTTTGACTTAAACCAGACAATATATTTTAACACACAGTAACCCCTTCATACTTGTGAGGGTTAGGGGTGCAAGATTCCCGAGAATGTGAAAATTTGCAAGCAAAATTTGTGCATCCCTAACCTTAACCGATAATAGTCTACTACCCTGAAATTTCTTTGTGATCTCCTTACTATACCTTTTAATATGGAATAGAAACCATCTAAATTATGTCCCTGAATGTACAAAGTAATTAAAGTATTGTACGCACTGGAAGGCTACCTTTCAGATCCTGTAGTAAAAATGAAAAACTAATAGCGCTGAAAAGTTTAAAGGTTACTGCTAGAAATGTGAACCTCCGCAGTCACAATTACAGCTAAGAAGTGAGCGAGGCCGGTTACTGAGACAAGGATGTGCGGCATACCCAAGCCAAGACATTAAATATTCAATAAATAATATCTACTACACTAACAAATATTATGTATCACTAAAACATATATATAATTTTATGTGATCTGAATCATTTTCAGTATTGTTTTCGGCCAGTTGCTGCGTTATATGTTTACTAGATATCCCATGGCCCTTTCTAGGATAAGCAAGTGAAATGTGAATGGTTAGATGCTTTTTGATGTATAAAGCTGTGTACTGTGTTGAGCGTAATCTGTTTTGGATACACTGTTGCATGCCATGTCTGCACATTGTGTGCATAGATGGAAAAGCCACTTGAGGAAACATCCGCATGGTTAATGTACAGCCAGACTAGGCAATACCAAGATTAATTTGACAGTTTCAGCAACTGTAACCAAGGCACATAAATATCCAGTAATCTGGCAACATGTCATCTATTCCACTGGAATAAATTAAAAGAAGGGAAGCGTGAAATTCGCTGCTGAGGGGTAGATGGCCTGAAGTCAGAAATAGGAAATATTTGGAAATTTGAGAAGTTCCAGCATATCAGCCCCCAAAAATGCCAATTCTCCAGGAGAATTTAGCCAGTCCTCCAGCAACCTGGCACAACACCAGGTCTGGTGTGCAGATTACTCATCAATATTTCTGTATTTTTTAAATGCAAACATTATTGTGTCTTTTGCTTTTGCTATTTCACTGCTGTATCAGAATGCTATGTTGAATTTAAGTTTTTGTTTACAGAAAATACAGACGCTCCTCTACTTACGAATGAGATACGTTCTGAACGGCCGTTCCTAACTTGAAATGTTCGTAAGTTGCTATTCAACATCATTTTAAGGGAATACGCAATTACAAAGAACTAGGATGCTGGGAGTACGTACGCTACGCTGCTGCGTGGTGGGAGTAGTGGCCAGAAGTCGTACTACGTTGAATTGGTGCGCAGAAAAAAAAAAAGATGTTGCGGACAGGAAACGGAAGCCCAATGAACACAGTTTGGACTTACAGTGCTCTTCGTTCGTATATCTGAAAGAAAAGTTTGTAAGTTGACAGTTCGTAAGTAGAGGAACATCTGTAATGACATGAGTTGTGAAGTGACGAACCTTAGGACCATAACCCACATAAAAATTATTATAGCAATTTTTTTTGCTTCACAAACCTTTTCAAAAATCGAAATGGTCGCCATCAATCAAAAGGCAAAAACAACAGTATGGCAAAGCATGCCTGATGGCCTCTGGCAAGCAGAATAAATCCTTTCACACAGGCACATCATCCAAAACGCATTATAATAATGGTAAACCAGTGTTTCCCAACCCAGTCCTTGAGGAACCACAGACAGTAAACATTTTTGCTCCCTCCCAGCTCCCAACACACCTGCACCCAGTATTCTGTGTTCTTGTTTGTTTGATGGTCCGGTTCAGGCAGCTGGGAGGGAGCAAAAACGTGGACCGTCTGGGGTTCCCCGAGGACTGGGTTGGGAAACACTGGTTTACCGTTATTATCATTGCTGACCTTCAATCCTACATTGTGTTTCTGCAGTGTGGCTTTGATCATCACTGACCTGAGCTGGACAGTTATTAGGAAAAAGGTGTCATTACTGTCAGATGCCAGATAACTCAAGTTTAAAGGTCGAAATGACAGTAAAATGACAGTTTAATCTTAGATTGGACTAACCAAGCCCAAATTCTAATGAGTTACATCGGAAGCAGTCATCTCGGTGGTGAAAATTATCCCACAGTAATCTCACAGTAGAAATCCAAATGTGCTGGCATGGTACTAATTAATGACGCACTGGAATTCAGATCCTGGCACATCTGTTAAAGTTATTAAGGCAACTACAGCTCTTCCTGCAAATTTGGACCTCGGCATGTCAGGGAGATCGCTTTGCTAATTTGAGGACAAGGTGTACGTCAAGGTCTGTGATTCCCAAAGATCCTCATTAGTGCACGTTACAAAGCACAACTGTCACAGTATCTTAGGATATGGCCCCTATTCTCTGAGTATTGCAGGTAAACCATTCAGAAAAGGTAGTTTCAAGGAACATTGCAGGCGAGGTAAGAGCACAGAGCGCTTGTGTACATTCAGTACAGATGAAACCGTTCAGTACATGACGAATCTTTTCCCATTTCGAGGTGTAACGAGTCCCGCCTGTGTTTCTCCTCTAAACCATATTTTCCATCCAAAATATGAAATCGCTACAAGATGTCCATCTCCTTGATTTTTTTAAGAACTGAGCAACATACAATGGACATCTGGAGGTATGTGTCTAAAATATGTTTAATGTTACATTGTGTTACATGTGATTTTCATGACAATTTGTATTTCAATATTTTGATGCTACTGTTAAGTTTTTAAAAATACTACTTTGCATTTCTTAAGTCAACTATGAGACACCATGATTATGCACCATCATTTTCTGAAATGTAAAGCTAAAGACTTACTGCAAAGCTTTTTCTTTGCTTTTTTACAGTCACTGTAAATACATCTTATCTATAATTTTTCCATTTCTGACATAAACAATGTTCCTGACATTACATGAGAAATCACTTTAATATTGGCACATTCAACACCAAATGCTAAATGAAGACCAGCTGGAGAGCAAAGCAGAGTAGTGTACCAAAATTCTACTTATTTTAACTTGCTAAGTACTACAGGTTTAAATAACCTTTCTCTGACAACCTCCCTCCAATCAGAATGACCGGGGGAAAATAAGTTTGAGTTTCAATTACTTGAAACAAACACATGGAAATATATTTAAAATGAATTCTAAGAAGTCATACAGAGAAAACATCACAAGCTAACTCCAGTTATGGAGAAAAGCTAACACAATTACCTAAGTACGCGTAAGTGACAACTAACCATTAGCAGCAGACCACAGATATTGTAAATTATTTGAATCACCCTCAGTGTGTGTAATGAGATCAGCTTTTTCGACATTATTACCCTGCCAATTTTTTTCTAGTCCAACAGTACATTTTCACAGAGAAAATTCTGTATAAAATTCACTAGAGAAAAAAAACCATGCTTTTCTTGTATTGTTGACAGAAAAGCCCACTTACTGTAATGAACAGAGATTGCTGCTTGTTCCTGCCATTCACATAAACAATAAATATGCACAGTACTCAAAATACATGGCAGCTGTTTTATTTCCAGACTCAACATATTGTAACATATTGAACAATAAAACGCATGAAGCACATCTACACCTAGAAAACACAAAAGACTTTGCAATTTTTAGAGAAAAGTACAAATTGAAGCATTAAGTCTCCTTTGTTTTTACACCGTCGTGCATCTGCACTCCACCTGCAGCAGGGCCATCTACTCCAAACAGAGGCCGTGTACAGTTAAGGAGTTAAGATGCTCCACAGGCAACCTCTTCACAAATATAAGACGACCGCTTTTTGTTCCGCCCGCTGTCTCTTTCTATGTTGTGTTTCATAGTCGCTACCATGGTGACAGAGCTTTCCACTTACATCCGTCTATTTCAACGTGTCCAGTCCGAGATCGGGAAGAAGTCTTCAGTCCTACTTCAGGCGAATGCAGTCGATCTCTGTCACTGGCATGGAGGAGGTCCGGAGGTCCGTGTCCTCGGCAGTCTTGCCGGGCACGTAGGTGGACCTCCATCGAAGCAGCACCATCCTCCTCAGGTGCTTGACTGTGTTGTTCCTGACGCTGACAAAGCAGAGGGTGTTGATCATTCCATTGCTCATAGCGATGCACTCGATGATGTAGAACGCCACCAGGGAGTTCCGCTCCCGTGAGATGACTGTGGGGTAGAAGTCGCGCAGGATCGCAAAGCCGTAGTACGGTGCCCAGCAGAGGATGTAGGCCGTCAGGATGCCTATCAGCACCACGACGGTCTTCCGGCGCCCCCGCAGCCGCCTCCGGATCTGCTCTGTCTGATAGCCCGGCACGGTCTTGAACCACAGCTCCTGGGAGATTCGCAAGTAGCACAGCGCCATGGTCAGCACGGGGCCTACAAACTCCACACCAAAGATGAACAGGAAGTAGGAGCGGTAATACAGTCGCTTGTCCACGGGCCAGATCTGGGCGCAGAACACCTTGCTGGTCTGGGAGGAACCGTGTGGGTATGTGGTCTCTGAGGCAAAGTAGGCGGAGGGGATGGAGATGAGGACTGGGACGATCCACACGCCCACGATCAGGCAATAGGCTGTCTGGTGCTTCATTCTCGGCCTCAGAGGATGGACGATGGCCATATACCTGAGCATTGAAACAAGTGCATCACGTTCACTGACTAACAACTGCTTCTGCAACGCTAGTAAATTACATAGCTTGTGAATGATTCTGATGACTGATCTGAGATATATAACTAGGGTCTTTGCTGATTTTGTTCCCTATATTCCTGTTAACAGTAATATCAGTAGGGACTCAATTAGATTCCGTTTCCTCACTCATCTCTTCATGTTTTTATTTGCATAAAAAGGAATAATCCGATCAGAAAGTGTTCATTGCAAATTCACCAGATCTTTCCAACTCATTGAAGCACAGGCAAAAAAAAAATAAAAATAATTAAAAAGATTTTATCTAACCGTACTGAGCACCCAATAAAACACAAAGAGTTTTTACTAAAGAAATTTTGGACAGTTAGGTGAGAAGGTGTCGACTTGCTCCATTGTTCTACTCAGTAGTAATATTTGATTATTGTGTATCAATGGTTACAGTTATCATTTTAAAATGGCAAAATGATTCTAAAATCACTTGGAAATGTCTTCCAATTGCTGCTCATATTCCAACCTGTCAAACAGTTATGTATTAATAAAAATATACATGTATATCGCAGTTAAGCAAAATATTGTAAAATATCGTGATAGAATCCATATGGAAGAAGTTATTGATTTTATAGACACAGTGTAACGATTATTGTTAATTTATAGTTTTAACACTTTTGCATTTTAAGTCAGGAAAACTCATAGTCTCTCCAGCACTCTAAGTCCATCCTCACTTAAGCAGTGCAGTAAAAAAGGTGTTATTAATTCCTAAGTTTTCAATACAATTTTATTGCATTTGGACCAAAATATGCATATTTATTTTTCACACAGAATTTATAAAGGAAATGTTATAAGCACCCTGTTGAAATTAAAACGTTTTCACAATGTGATTTTCAACAAGAATTTTAAACCCTTTGAAGAATCTGGGCAGGTACATTTTATCTCCCATGAATGGAGTACAAAATGAGCCCTCCATAAATGTTTGTGCGCTTTCAAGCACATCATAAAAATATTACCCTCAAGTACAACCTGTATGTTGTTAGAGATATGCACAAGGCACTACCTGGCTAAAATAATTTGAAAATTATACCACAGATGATTAAAGATCAAATAACTTGTGGTTTCCATAAATGACCTACAATTTTTCACATGTTTTGCTTTAGCCGTCAGTATCATAAGCAGTTCACTCTTTTACTGAGGTTTCGGGTGCTCGGAATTAAGACGAATATGTTTATTTGGATGGAGAAGTGCAAGCTGATCCTTCCTTTGTATAAATCAAATGTTGCAGAGAGTCACCATCCCTAATGCTGCTGGAAGGTGTAGACTGTGACTCACCTGTCCACTGCAATGGCCAGCAGGGCGTTGGTGGACACATACAGGGAGACCGTTTGGAGGTAGCTGACGGAGGCGCAAAGCAGAAGCCCATGATCCCAGGAGAGCTGCTTCACCACATAGTAATCCACCAGGAAGGGGCAGCAGACCACGGCCACTAGGAAGTCTGACACAGCCAGGTTGGCGATCAAGAGGTTGGTGAGATTCCTCAGCTTCTTATACCGCGCCAGGGTGGCAATAAAGAGGAAGTTGCCCACGCCGCAGACCAGCATGATGCAGACGAGAACCACCCCGATGACGATGGTGGCTACGAAGAAGGCGCAGCCCTGTGTGGTGTCCGGCATCTCATCCTCCGGCACCCCGTAGTCCATGTTGTAGCTGTCCGTGAAGGGATCCGCCAGGAATCCCGGCAGATAGCCCTTTGTGTCTGTGTACGCTGTCGACAGCTGACTCCCATTGGACTCGCCCATAGCTGGGACTCTTGCACTTTGTATGTCTGCTCACTTGTCCCTTCTTCGGGGTCTTAGATATTCCTACAGACAAAGGAAGGTTAGTGATCATCGTGCTGCTTCTTGGAGAACGAGGACAGGGTCTCAGTGTCACTGCCTGTTAATATCTTGTGAGCATCTATGGAACATATAAGACTGGGTCTGCTTGATGGACAGCACTCTCTATATTGAACTGATAATACGGAAAATAAAATCTGTTTCATTTATTTACTGCAATTTCAGCTCATTGAATGCAATGACAATCTTCACAACCTTTCCCTACCACATCAAGTGTTTAACTACATTTGTTTAGTCTTATTGTCTTGTTCATATGTCTTGGATATATTAAATCCATGTATTACTTTTTCTTTTGCACCAGCCAAGAATAATATTTCATTTCACTCTATGACCTGTGTATCATATAGCTGAAGATGACAATATAGAAGTTGGAGGAATACACAAAGTTTTGATTATCAAAAAAGACATTGGATACTCCTATTGATCGAGTATGCAAGGTACATCCTAAAAATGTAACGCTAGCATCTGCGGAGAAGACAATTAAAAGATTACGTTTCCATTAGGACTAGGGGATACTTCAGTCTGAGCCCTGATTAATAAGCCATCAGATACAAACGCGATCTTAATTTAACGTGGCTGTTGCTCTAGGGTCTTACGAGGTCAGTGGTGAATTTGTATCTCTGGCAGATGAAATTCTTTTAGTGGAGGCCACCGTTAAATTAATGAACTATCATAAATATTTATCTAAATTTAAATACCCTTATTTTTATGAGGCAAACTTAGGGAGAAGGTGAGATGATACAATGTAATATAGTCATCATTAATACTGTATCAATTACAGTTTAATTCCAGAGATATTTTAAAGGTCAGTGTTGTTCGCACACATTATTCGTCCCATTATTTAGCCATCAAGCTAACTCACATGAGAATTAATACGCTCGTGTGTTCATGTTAGTGCTTTTCGTTCACTAAAACGCGGAACTTGTCATGTGGAAGACGACCACAGCAACTATGCGTAAAAACAGATTCTCCGTGTTGTCATACAACGTCAGTAAAGATTTCAAGGAACCGAAGACTTATTTTCAAACACCCCAAAAATATAGCATTGCATACAAAATGTGACTACGCGCCAAGCAGTTCTTCTCCATATGAAGGATAAAACTCTGTTCCTAATGTACTTAAAACTTCCTGAATAAAGTACCTCCCTCAAATGGCTTTTTCCGTGATCTGAATCCAGCAAAACTAATTGCCGTTAAGCAGAAGGAACTGGATTTGTTGGTGTAAGGCTTGATGGTCCATATTTTAGGAACAATAATGTACTGGTTACTGAACGGAATCATAATTCCTGTCTCTGCACATGTCGATACAATCTCAGTATTTACAGTATTTACTTTTTTTCCACTGAGCTTGTTTACAGATATACAAATTTGGCCAAAAAAGCAGCATGCAAATGTTTTGCCTGAAAAATTATCATGCATAAAATCACTATGTAAGGATTTGTAATTGACCGTTCTTATTGTTCATTATGCAAAAGTGACACGCTTACGTATTAATCATGCTTAATAATTCAGACGCCATTTGAAGGTAATTGTTAACTGATTTAACTCAATTAGTCAATTAAACAAGTGGAACACACTATACAACATTTACAACTAGAATTTACAATAGAGGCAGCAAGGCTAAAGACTTTATACCGACAGCACCATCCATGAACAATGTTGATAAGAATACAACGATTATACAACTCAACTAACCCAGAACAAACAGCACTTACCGGTAGTTATGAAATGCCATTTATTGTCATGAATGCCGCCTTTTCCCAGTCATGCGGCGCACACCCTTCGTAAAGAGCGCACTATGCTTTAGCGCTATGAAGCAGAGCGTTGCGGCTCGGCAATGCGGCTCGGCGGTCAGGAGACCCTCCCTGTACTGAGAGCTGCGCCGGTCTTCCGTGGCACTCAAAGCAATTACGTCCGCAATTTAAAATCCCAATTTCTGACACAGATTCTCTGTTCGCCTAGCGCTTCTTTGTAGATACACAAAATTTCCATGTATGCATTTAAACGCGCAAATTACCAAACGCAGAAAGTCTACTGTTACAGTAACCGTTTAAACCACTACGCGAATTTCACTAAAAGTTACATTATTTTGAAGAAAGACCCTTTTTTTATCGTGTTTGCATGTTTGTTGTGTCCGTGAAGGCTAAATAATTCTGATTGTTTTTGCGCCCTTATGAAATATTTATGACATCGGTTTTCACTATATAGTGTTTACTATGCAAGAGATGAACCAGAATATTTAATTGACAAGTGAGTCATGCTTACTTACGACGCTCACCTCTGGAGGAGCGCCTGCTTGGGCAGATGTCATGGCAAGCTCTTCATGACATAGTCAGGCAAGATTCTTTGGGTAAATGACAGCGTTAAAGTCTGAGACTGCTCTCTGATCTCTTGGTTACCATGTTGCATTCCCCTTTAAAGCAACCCATTACGGCACAACTTTACAATTATTCCAATCAATTTATTGTCATTTATTTATTTAGCAGAATGCAAGGGGAATAGAGGCAATATATCACAAGCTGTCAAGGAGCCAACTTTGGTAAGATCCGTTATTCTTCGAATAAAAAATGAAAAAATGAAGCTCTTTATCTTACTGTAAACTCTTTTGAATGGCTGTTCAGAATGTGAGCTATAGCCTTTGGATGGGTTAGTTTATCATAACCCTTAGAAAAATGTAGTGAGCTTTGGATTCACACACTTATTATTGGTGTATCTTAGTGATTACTTGGAGTTTCGTCAGAAACAATTAACATGACAAAAACATTAAAATACCTCTAATATAACACGACCAGTGGCCCTTTTTAAAAAACATTGAATTTGTAAAGGGATGTCAGTCTGGCTGCTCTGATTGCGGCACTGTGACCTCACAGCTACAGGGTCGTGCCCCCGCCCCAACCCTGTGACACAGGTCAGCTGAGGTCAGGTGGGGGAGCATGCACTGGTACAGCCCGTTGCCATGCCCACCACATAACGAAATACCTCGCGATCCAGCCTGGCGCCCCCCACCTTCCCCCAGACCGACATATGGTCCAGTCCCACCCTCCAGAAATGTTTGTCTATCTGCTGCAGGTCGGTGTTACGTGGGCGTCCCCTTGGCCTGGCCCAGCTGCTCGGGTCCTCAGCAATGAGCTGCCAGATCACCCTCAGGGAAACGCGCCACATGGCTGCAGTGCCGCAACTGACGCTCCCTCACCATGCAGGTAATGTGCCTCATTCAGGACTCCCTCACCATGCAGGTAATGTGCCTCATTCAGGACTCCCTCACAATGCAGGTAATGTGCCTCATTCAGGACTCCCTCACCATGCAGGTAATGTGATTCATTCAGGACTCCCCAAGCAACCGCTTACTGAACACAAAGGCAAACTAATGATACTCAAGGATTCTCCAAAAAGACACAGTTTCGAAGGACTCCAGTCTTTGTCTCAGCTGCCTGGATGTGTCCCACCTAGATCTCATATCGATTAAATTCAGCCCATTTCATTCACAGCTGGTGTGCTAAGCTCCAGAACAAGGAAAACTTGTATTCAGCTTAAACTCTCATGTGAATCTAAACCCAGACCACTTTGCTGGTCGGCTGATGATGAACAATGACCCTGCACTGACTGGAAGCTCTCCGGATCGATTTGGCAAGGTGCCCGTAAAAGTGACTGAAAATAACAAAGAGATTTCACCCACACGACTTAAAACACAGTCTGGGTGCCAGTAGAAATGTAAGGTACTTAAGCTGTTGGACGTATTTTCCGGTTTTGGTTTAATATTCTACCCTACTGATGTGATACTACCATGAAATTTTCAGTGGAAAATAGAAGGAGATTGAAAGATAAATATTGCTGTTTTTAAAGGCATAAAACAAACAACAAATAAAAGAAAAATGTCACCTTTTGTGAATGCACAAACAAAGTCCTTCTGCTTAGATTCACATAGCCAAAGCCCACAGTAATCCCAGCCAGGGGCGTTGTGCAAACCAAACTTTTGTGGAGGCACCTTTTCAAAACCACACACACACACACACACACACACACACATACACGAGTCGAAAAAAATGTTGTAATAACCAGCAGACCCAGGCAATGCAGATGCAGGAAGCGGGCGAAACAGCTTCAATTAACCAGGAGCGCTCTTTATTAACAGTTCTTAACTGGACCAAGCATGAACAATAACCACCACTGCTCCCAACACACAATTATGGCCTTCCCAACTACTCCAACAACACACGGTGGGCCCACACACGCACCAGTATTTACAACATATAATATGGAACACTATAAACAACATCACAATACATACGCTAACGGTACAATGCAAGACAAATACACTGAACTATTTACATTATTTACAAGGTCCAGCCCCAGCCTGGGGCACTGCCTGATGGTTACCACCAGCACTGCGACTCTCATACACAGATATCAATGTTCTTGAATCTTTATGTAACTATTTTATGTAAAAGTTAGATGAAGTAAGCAGTGTTACATTTAGTTAGATGACTAGTTAGTTAATGTCAGCCAGAAAATAGGTTGCCAGTTGTGTTCAAAATACATGACAGAGAGATGGAAGAGGCTGTTGTGTTTGTGGCTAGTTAGCAAATACTGAAAGACAGTATAATTTGTGTTGCCTTCTTACACTTGCAGTAGCACATTTATTTGGCTAACTATTATACACAGCTTAAGATAGCTAATCTTGATTACTGCCGCTAAGAAGTGAGTAGTGAATGTCACAATCATTGATGATGCGTGGATGGGGGAGAGGATCTAGAGGAGAGGATTTTGTCATCTGATGAAGGAAGCTAACTTTTTGGCCAGATTTCCCTGACCGCAAGTTTAGTGCAAGTTTAACAACGTGTTATTCACAGTCAATGTAGGCACATTATAGATCGACTGAATAATTTATTTATACACTACATTTTTACGGAATATTGGGTAGGCATGTGCCTAGCTAAATCGATTGGCACATCGCCTCTGATCTCAACCATCCGCCTCAGGAAGACGCAATCACAGCGGGAGGCTGCGTTTGCACAGGCCAGAGGGGAGCACTGCTGCAGCTGGTATGAATATCCCAAATGCTGGCTCATTCCCTGCCTGGAACTCATCCCCCAGTTTACTGATACATGCTTAAATAAAGAAGGGAGGCCCTGACAGTGAACTCCCTGTCGACACGTGTTAGACAAGCAAAAGCTGCACACTCTGTGACCCAATAGTATATATTGCATGGTACTTCTGTCATAGTAAGAAAACACCCACAGTGTCCTGCATCAACAGTTTCTGGCAGATTGAATTTACCAACAGTTTACCAATTGATGATTAATTTTACCCATTGATTAGTCTTTTGGGAGTTCCTCTAAGTTTGTTTTTTGAGCATACAAATGTGTTACGTCCAGTTCCGTCCAATCCTCATGTGTGCCACGCCTACCTCGTTACCTTGTGTTTATTCCGGATTGTTCTCACCTGTTCCTTGTTAATGTCTGCTAGCCCTGTGTATTTAGTCCTCGTCTGAGTCAGTCTTCCCCAGACTTGTCATTGATGTTACCTCATGTCGGTTCGTTTGCCATGTCTGTCTGTCTGTATAAATCCCTGCTTTGCCCGATTTCCTGGCTCCTCTCCCCTGCTTGACTGCTCGCCCACCGACGCACATCACAAAATGAGTGGAAATGGAAATTAATACAGTGCTTGTTTTTCTTCTTTATTTTTTACAGGATATAAATCTGAGGTGCTCACTACTCCAAACGAAACTACAGACCACCTTACTTTTCATTCATTCATTATGACTGACAAATCTGCTACATAAATGCATTAATTATATTTTGTAAATAATGTTGCTTCCCGCTGGAATTCCGAGTGGGATGACTACTGGGACCAGGAGTGCTGTAAATGGAGGGAAATTAAGATGATTCCGAGGATCCCATAAGTGTCAGGTTGGGGGCCCAGTACGGTAGACTTTTATGGGGCCCAAAACCTCTAGTGATGCCCCAACTGGTGCACAATATGGACCTGCATGATGGCTACATTGAGTTCTATACAACATCCCTATGATCCCAGTAAGTTCTTAGCTTTTTATTATATTATTTAAAAATGAGATACATTCAATGGCTGAAGCTATTAAGATCATTCTTCGAGTTGCTTTGAAAGTCTGTATGTTTGGCGCTTGAACTTTCCAGTGATTCCAGACTGATTGGGCATGATGTTATCGATGTGCATATAGAGAGAGCACACAGCAGGAACTGTATCTGCAGACTCGTACCTGCAGATGTATCCAGGTCCACCATATATGCACGGCCTAATGCTGCACACCAGCGTTCGTGACATCCAGATGATTTGACAGATTTTCACGTACAGAGCACCTCTGAGACTTAAACTTTAAAGAAATACACGTTTTATTGTTAGGCTAACTGAAGCTCACAGCATATTGATCAGAAATTGTCTCAGACTGGAGAAGAAGACAGATTGCTACATTAATTTACTGACTTTTTGTGTCTCAGTATGTATTCAGTGAGTATCAATCAATGGATATTAAGCAAGAATAAAGTACTGTACATAAAACTCACAGAGAGCTTTAAAGGCAGTAAATTGAAAAGCTATATAGCACCATGTGTTATTGGGTGTAGAAAGGGTTAATGGCAAATTGGGGGATTCATGTGTGATGTGTTTCTTAACCCTCTCTGTATAAAACATTTTTTAAAAATCCAGGGTTTTGAAGCTGTTTTTGTTCCTTTTTCCTGCACATTTAAACTGTATTTCAATAATTGCCAAATCTTTTTCTGAAAACAGTGGCATCCTGCAATTTCTCTCTCATGAGGGTTTTTTTCTGAAGGGTTTATCAATCAGGTATTTCTGGATCATTTCAAAATTGGGGCTATTTACACGGTTTGTCAGCGTGCCGGGAAATATTAATAGGCTCCACTATGCAGAGCCATCGCGCTGGTACTACACTGCCCCCCGCAGTGGTCAGCTGTCTCAGCAACCTCCACACCCAGTTCTTATCTCAATTCCGAAAGAAGTCCCGCAGGGGCGCCATCTCCAATGATGGGGGAATCGTCTGCTCTCGGCCGCTGGCATGGGCTTAGAAGTCCAGGAGGCTGGCAGGTGCAGGGACTGCAAGTTCCCCCAGGTGCCAACCCTTCCCCTTATGCAGCTTAGAGGGAACCTGCTGCCCCTTTTGCTACCCAGACTGGGTAGCCTCAAGCAGTCACTCCAGGCCCCAATGGTACTGGCCATGTTGCTTCTCCAGCTCGAAGTGGTGCTAAGTCAGTTGAGCCTTTAGAGCAGGCCGTGCCCCCTCGTGGCTGAGCAGTTCTGCTTCCACACACAGGGCCCATTGCCTCTGGCTGTCGCCCTCTTGCTCCCCGCTGGCCAGCTCACCATGCTGCTGCTCCATATCACACCACTCCCGTCACACCTGAACCAGCCAAGCCTCCCGGCTACAACATGCCTCCTCCAGACCGAACAAAACCTGCGCCTGCTGGGAGGGAACACATTAGTATTTACAGTGACACAACACAGGGGCTATTTATATGGCTTGTGAGCATGCTGGGCAATGTGGGCAATGTACAGCAGAGCCATCTCACTGGTACTACAGTTCACTTTTATAGGTTTTTCCATCACTTTTCTTTGCATCCTTTATATTAATAATAACACTATTCATGTAGCAGTTATGCCTATTTGGTTGACTGAGTGTAACTGATATAGTAATCGGTTTTGTATGACCTTAGAAGGGACAACTGATTGTCCTTTACCTTTGGTGGAGTTATGGGTGATTTGAATTAGAGCAACCTGGTGCCAGTATTCTTTGAGTTTGCTTGAATGCAAATTTTACTGCAATCAAACCTGCATAAAATAGTTGTTTGTGGCTCATTTGCCAGCCATTGGGTCAGGGGCTGATTCAGTGCATCGGCTGTGTTCTTCTTCATGATTGAGCATACGGTTTACTGACAGTAACTCAGAATGGGATTTCAACAGCAATGCAGTGAAAATGATACACTTTAGATAACATTTCATTAGTGTTTTTATCGTCCACTAAATTTACCATTTGGTGGATTGATGGTTATTTTCTTTGAAAATGTTTTTTGATGGAGTGAAACGCTCCTGGGCAGCTATATAAGCAGAAAGCCTCAACTTGTGGAGCTGACAGGACCCTAATCTCTCCCAGTCAATGCATTTATCGTCTGGTGATTAATGGCGGAGGAGATGCAGCTCTGAGCCCAGCGTTGGGAGATTTTCACTCCAATATTCCAGCCTATTCCAGCACAAGCAAGGTCAGGCAAAGCCGGAGAAATGGGATTCTACACTCACTGCAGTAGCTTCCAGATATTAAAAGATGAACAAAAATAAAAACACTTTATTTAAAGCAGTCATCATAATGCATTACACATACCTTCCTGCATTTTCAAAGCATTATAAACATGACTATAAATATTTATAAAAATGCATAAGACATTATAGCCATTTTTATTATGCATTATGAATGCTCTGTGAAGCACTCAGCTATAATGCACTATAGATACCTCTATTATGCATTACAATGGTCAGTATAAGTCATATGCCTTTTTATAAATTGTTATAGCCGTGTGTATAATATTTTATGAATACATTATAATGCATTAGAAAGGTATCTATAATGCATTATGATGACTGAGGGTGCTTTACGTAAAGTGTCCAAAGCTCTGTTGTCAGTGTGATGTTTACTGTGTTTTAAAACATTTCCCAGAAAAAAACCTATAACAGCCATATCTTATTTCCAAGATTTTCCTCACTTTTCGAAACATTCTTTCTCTCTTCCACCCATTGAATGTGCAAGACATCACAAAAAACGATTATGTAACATGCATCTGATACAGTAATAACAGTGATACTAATTCTAGTTTATTACAGTTGTAGTATGATGACGGGAAAGTCAGAATAATAGTTTCATTTAAATTTATTGTATAAAGTAATAATGCAGAAATACTTAAATACTTGTTATTTTCACCAGTACAAACCTTTCATTTCAACAGTTAGTATAAATATAATTATACGCAGTAAACTTTTGAATGTTTGGCCTCTATTTATAAAAAACAACATTAAAACCTTCAGAGCATAGCTAGCAGATACATATTTAACCCTTTGGCAGGTGGCTGCCCCTGTTTTCTGTATTCCTAAGACTGATATTAGTCACACATTGATGGAAGATTTCTATCTTCGTAGGGCCTCTTTAATAGGTTGGGAGTCATCCGTGAGTCCATCCATCCATCCATCCATGGATGGATGGACTCACGGATGACTCCCAATAATCCATAAAATGGGACAAGGTTTGGAAGCTGGAACGTAAAGCCTTGAAGTGCTGGGCTTGATGTAATAATCTTTGATTACTGCCATTTTGCATGAACAGACCTACTTGTACTGTACGGCTGCTTGAATTGTCATGTTGTTCTGGCCGCAATCTCCTTTTTAATTTTGGCACGAAACGCTGCTTATCTGTATATTAGCGTGACTGCAGATGCAGCTGAAAGTAGAGCCCTTCAGCTGCTTAGGCCATGAAGATGGTACTGCTGTTCATCTCGCTCCATGATCCTGTCCATTTTTGGTGAGGAGGGAAACTGAGAAAGCAAGCTCAAACCCCCGTATACCCCTCAAGCCTCTGTAATGACACCTCCTTCCCAAAGGACCTGATAAACGTTCAGTATGATGCAGCTGACCTTTCCGGGACCCTTATGAAATGAACGTTTCAAGAGAGTCTCTGCACTGGTCATAATTAACAAAGCTCACACGAATTCATGTGTCACTCGCGAATGACTGTCACCAAGGAGTGTCACTGCCATTTTAATGTACTGATTACTTTTTAATTAATGATATATGCTTTATGTTACTTTTCGTAGAGATCACAGCTTTCTGATTTTATGCCTGGTTTCACAGAAATCATTTCAGGGCATTCCTCAATGCACTTTCTCGCTTGAGAGTCCAATTTAAGCTGCCCTTCTGTTCTACATCGGAGGCTGCTTTGACAAATTGGATGTTAGCCTGTGTAATTCAATTTCCTTTACACTCATCTGTCCTGTTGATGAAAATGTCTGCTGTTCCATTTATTTTTCTTAACCACAGTGTTTCTAAAGAATAATGGTCAATGTAAGAGAGTGAGCGCGGGCAGGTGGGACGACTTATTTGTTTGGCGAGGACTGTTAACACGCCCAGCATCAGAAGTAGGTAAGGGGTGTAAGCTCCAAAGAGGTGCTATTCTTTATTTAACTGTGCATTCCATCAGCCAATGAGTTTGTCTCTTACAGAATGACCAATGATCTTGCACCTTATAGAATGACCAATGATCTTGCCTCTTACAGAACAAAGGCATGCATACGACTTGTTTTCATATCTTCGTTGGGATTCAAAATGAATATATACTTTTGAAGCTAGTTTTTTTTGCACCAAACCAGTAGTATTTGTGTAGTTCTTAATTTATTGAGATCACAAAAGCATAGGAATCTGGACATCCTTTTCATGCCCCCTATTTTTATATGAAAGTGTTTCCCTTAGGTTATGTGCAAATGTAGCAAAAACATTTTCATGGTTCTTCAATGTAAATGAGAATAGGCCTTTGATAGGCAAGCATTAAAGAAAAAGCGGAGAGATGTAAAATTGGCGGGTCTTTCAGTCTGCAGATAAAAGTGTTGTGCAGACCGCCAAAGGCACATTTGAAAGAGGAGAGGAGCCAGCAGAGGACGATTGACTGAGACCGAAAATAGAGAAACGTTTCCTGTCATTTTCTGGAGCTGGATGAACAGCACAGCTGGAATCCACAATTTAGTCATTCATCTATCAGTCCATCTATCATCTAACCATTTACCCTTATTTGGGGTGAAGGAGGCCTGGAGCTTATCTCATGTGACACAGGGCGCATGGTTGGAGTGCACGCTGCCCAGGACATGGTGGGAAATAACAATTTGAACAGTCATGCTTCTTTCTCTCCTTTGATCTTTCTGGCTTCAAAATTGGAACTGATTCTGAGGACAGGTCTTACCTTGCTGAGGTGGTTGGGGG
>JABFEA020000067.1:6722581-6750433 GCA_019775915.2 Cyphomyrus plagiostoma | reverse complement strand
TGGGAGGGGACACGGCATGAATTTCGAAGCAGTGGGCGGAATGTGTGGCGTGATTGGACACCGTACAGCGGTTCACTCTATCATCAGCCAATTAAACTATATTTTAAGACCCTGAAGGCATGTGATCTGAGCTACACTTACTATGTATTGGTACTGTAGGCCTCAGCTCAACCTCGCTACATGTTCTACTCCATCTGAGCATCCATCTTATATTTGGTAATCTTGAACAGGAATGTTCTTGACAGGGCACAAGACATATTTCCTATTGGAGTGGTAATTAATAGAAAAGCAATTAGAGAAGCAGTGCTCTTTTAATTAGAATCTGGTCGATGCCTGAGATCAGCGGATTATCCTGCCGTACTACAAACACGTGCGCCGTAACTTGGAAAACAGCCAAGGCATCGGAAATGATCAGTCCACCAACAAACAAGGTGCTTACCAATGGGATACTTGAAAAATACCTTTTGCTCACTTAACTGGGGATGCGATGACAGGGTGGTTTTTAAATGATGCTTTCCGAATCTTTGAGCCTAACCTCCTTGTGTCCTGTGAGGACTCAGAAATCACAGCTGATTTTCAAAGCAGCACAATCACTCAACTAGAGCTTTTAAAAAATGCCGTGCGGTTTATTTTGAATTCATGCTCATTCAAAACACAGACAAAAGCAAACCTCTTCTTCCCTTGCTTGACCAATCCAATGAACAGCCTTCCACTCACGTGGAAGCCATAGACAGGTCACCTGACCATAACTCTGCCTGCTGATTACCGAGTAGAGAAATGACACAGCAGGCCTGAAAAATGTCTGGGGGTCCTACAATCACATAACAATCTCTATGCTTTCTTCCATGGGCTTGCTGAAGTGAGTCGAACCCACAATGTGTTAGCACTCGCTGTGATTTCAAAAGTACTGTTTTCATCCCTCTGTGCGTAATTATGTCGTGCTTGACATTGTATTATGTAGCTTTCACCGTACAGATTGAACTGACTCCAGGAACATATTTTTTTTTGTACAGCATTAAGAACAATGCAGGTCCAAGAAGAGTCAGGTTGTTCTAGCAGACAATCTTCTGTGATGTTCTTGGACAACGTTAAAAAAAGTATAAACATTGTGTCGTTCATTTTACGGAGATGTCACATGGGAGATTAAGAATAAGGATATCAGAGTCCCCCTCCCCCCAACCCCACCAGCTCAGGGCCAAACACAATAAATAATGCAGAAAAGGTGCTGAGTGGACACATCTGTCTCCGGCCTGGCTGTGCTTTATTGATTTTCGCAGCGTCATCTGCCACAGAATTTCTGTACCCTTGTCCACAATGAGCAGCCGGACTCTGGAAAGGCCGAGAGGGCCGACTGGGGCACTGCAAAAGGGGGGTGGGATATTTGTTGGCGGGGGGTGCGGCAAGCAGCGTTCAGTGTGGCCTGCAGCAGCGCAGGATAAGCAACCTGGCTATCAGGCTCTTAGAGCACTGGGGAGACAAGTGGGGATCATCGAGCAAGATGTACATGACCAGCTACCGGCGCAAAGTGTGTAAGGAACAGTATGAGCTCTCTGACGTCTTTGAAGACCCAGAAGAGCCCCAGGTTCTACTTCCGGAACATTCCAGGGGCCCAGGTCTGCCGGGCGTCCCCGTCCGAGGCATGGAGAGCCTGCAGGGACTGAATGATCGTTTCGCCAGATACATCGGGCGGGCGCGCATGCTGGAGCAACGCAACGCCATCTTCTGCAAGCAGCTGGAGATGCTGCAGCACATGGAGGGGGTGTCGGGCCTGGGGGAGGCCTTCAGCGAGCAGGTCAGCCTGCACCGCCTACGCCTCCGTGAGCTGCTCTGTGAGCGGGCCAGGCTGGACCGGGAGAGGGACCAGGCCGAACTCAAGCTGGATGACTTCAGCAACAGGTGAGCAGCAGGGGACTGTGGGGTTTCGATGCTCGGTTCAGCTATGGTTATGGGGCAATTCGTCTTTGTGTAGTCTGAGACCAAACATAGATCGTGCTTTGTCATGCAGCTCCCGTATAAAGCAAACATCCTCGATTCCCTGTGCTACTTGCAGGATGTTGTTATGGCTTTTCCCCCATCCATGCTGTCCAGGATAAGTGCTTGGTCATACAGAATAATATATGTAACCAGATATTACAAATATATCACAGGTTTTTGCCAGAGGTGGGGCTGTGTTACTCAGCAAGCTAAAATCTCCTTGAAGAACTCTGAACTCTAAGGGTAAATGGTCTGAGAAATACAGGGTGACTTATCATGTTTCACCACACATCCATCTGGTTTCACTCTGTGCCCCCCTCCCCTCCACCCCCACCACTACCACCACCCAGGTACAGAAATGAGTGTGAATACCAACAACACCAACGGGGCATCCTTGAACACCTCAACAAGGTAAGACTGGAGACATCTTTGAACAGATTTCGGTGTGATCGGGCTGCTGTCATGCCAGTCTGTCATGGCAGCCGCTCATCATGGGCAGGTAGTCACTGAGTCTGAGTGTCATCGAGGCCAGTCTGTAACTGGGGTCACCTGTCAGTGGGGGAAATGCAAGGCTGGACAGTCACCCAAGCAGTCTGTCACTGGGCCGGACATCAGGGCAAAGTAATAGAGGCAGTGGTGACTGGGGGTGGCACTCCGAAGACCCACCTGTCACCCAGACACAGATAGATGAAGAGGGGGATTCTTCACACATTAAATAAATAGATGTACTTTCTGCAGGAGTGACAGAAAGACAGATTTGAAACTGAAATTAAGTGAAGAAATCGGCTTCAGCGCGGAGAGAGAGATTTGCAGGATCATCCAAGGCCTGCGGAGCAGAAGAAGAGGCGACACACCTGTGACATCACCGGTCTCTGACTCCGCGCCTGAAACACCTTTATATTGATTCCCCCCCCCAGGAGGCTGACGCAGCTCTCTTGGGGAACCTTGAGTACCAGGTACAATCCCAGTTCCTTCAGGATGACATTAACTCAACCAGAGACCGAAACAAAAAGGTAAGATGTCAGTCAGAAATGTCCCCTTTCTGGCCTTGCAATTAGGCATGTATACATTTAATATACATTTTAATTGGTTACCTTGACATACTACTAACCTCCAAACCACGCCCCCCCCTAAAAGGCAGTTATACTCAGCTTGTGCCAAGGGTTTGTAAAATGGATCATTTAAGACAAGTTTTATCACTCAAAGCAACAATAGACTGCAGTGGCATTTAATTAATTAAAGAGTTTAATCAATAGAAGTGAATTGTTTTGAATGGCTCTCGATATTTCATGACAGACATATAAACACCAATGACTATTTTTATCATGTCTGTTTTCAACTAAATATAAATATAAAATAAAATTACCTTATTGCTAAATTTTATTACATTACTGCGCAGGACCCATATATAACACAGGCGGCCGCCATATTCTGGGGGGGGGGGGGGGCTTGTTAACTTAGCAAGCCAGTGCACTGCTTTGCCCACATGCTGGGGGGATGGGGAAGCTTGTCTGTAGGTCTCCACATGGGCTCCGACCAGTCCCGTTACTGCATTCAGATTGAGTCCCTATATCAAGTGTCAACCGTAAGGACTCTCATGGAACATTCCAGCATAGTGGTAGAAAGACAGAGTGCCACATGGTTATAAAATGGCCCCGGATCGCCAGCACCCAACGGGGAACGTTCCACAAGCGCATGTGTTTCGCACAGCCAACAAAAACTTTGAGGGAACTGTGCTGAAATGGAACTGGATGTGACCCCACATTGTGGCATTTCAAAGGAGCACAATGCAGTCTCTCCATTACAAAACCAATTTGTCAGACAGGGGGGGAAAAACTCATGAACTCCGAGAGGGTATTAAAAGGAACGAATCAGAAACACACCGTACCAATCATTGCTTAGCGCCCCATGCAACAGAAATGATACTAAAATGCTTAATTACATACTTAGGAAAAGCATGGGACGTTTTCTGCTGGTCAACAAATTGCTGAACATCGTAGTTTTATGGGGTTTCTGCTTTATATTAACACCCATTACTTGCTCAAGTCATGAATGGCTGAACCGTTAACTACACTGAATATAATTGCCCAACAGGGTATGAAATTGATTGCATTTTTGAGCAATACTTTAAAGTCTGACAACACATGGCTGGCTTGTCAGTAGCAGTATGTGAATCAGTCAGATAGATATTTAATTTTTTGTTTTCATTATATTTGGAAAAACTGCAAAGATTAGACCAAATAAGAGGACCCTTATACAGGATGACACATTTTAATTGATCCAGTGGTTGATTGATCCATTTTGTCTGACCCTACAGAACCTGGCAGAGATCCAGACTTATATAAAAATTCTAAACCAGATCACCCAGGTGCCCCAGCAATTACACAGTGTTTCCCAGAAGCCGTCTGAGGTGAGGCGTCCCTTATGACATGACACAAAACTACCCTGCATTATGTCTGACACCATAAAGAGGGATTTGGACAGCCTGGAGAAGTATTTCCAAAAATACTCCCATGTCGGCCATTATACTTGTCAGTGGTCAAATTTACTTGGTAATTTAACAGCGAATTCACCCTCCATTCAATTGCAAAAATGGCAGAAAGAGGTTTTTCTAATAGCACACATGTTGCTTTGGTGCTTCAATGTATTTTTCAGTGCCAGATATTATCATAGAAACAACTGTTTGCAAGTGAACGCCACCCACAGAACCACCAACTCAAAGCTAGGGTTGTTTTTGGCCTGTTAGTCGCTGAGCGAGGCTATACTGTCACTGGTGCAAATTTGAGACCTGGGGTTGGACTCCTTTCCTCTGTGTGGTCTTTCCGGTCCTGGTGCAGGAGCGGCCATTTGGCCAGAGCTGCGTTCCCTCGCTGCAGAGTCAGCTAGATGAGTACAAGGCTGCCCTCTGCCAGCTGGAAGCTCAGAAGCAACGGCTGCAGGATGAGGTGCGTGGCAACGGCAAGCAGAACTGAATTGCTCCCTGCTGCCCCCTATAGGCACACATTCACATAATTGTCATCCACCTGTAATTCCAGGAAGTGGTCATTCCTAATAGTGTTTAAAATATATGATTTACATGTACGGTGGGTGCCATTTTAAGACTAATCCTTAACATCAATATATTTTCAGCTCCTTTCAGCTCACCTACTTCCAGGCTGGGGAATAGGAAATAATCAATAAAATAACTTGGATCAAAATATTTAATCAAAATATTCTGCAAACTGTTAGTACTTTAATTTAATGACAAAATATGAAGTCCATGAAATGGGCCATTGACTGTGCCAGTCTTGTTTTTTGTTTACATACTGAGCACAGTCAATGTGGTAGTAAGACTGGAGTTATCGCCATAAATGGGGCACCCGGTGCTGCCCAGATGAGACATTCATTTCCTTTTCAGACGTCAGCGCTTGAGCAGGCGGTGAAGACCACGCAGGAGAGCTACGACGAGGAGATCCGGCTGTTTGGCGAGCGGACTGAGGCGTTAAGGAAGGAGATCGAGGTGGCCGAGCGCTCGCTGGAAAAGTATACCAACAAGTGCCGCCACTTGGCCATGTACCAGACGTCCCTGGAGAAGAAGCTGGAGTGCTACAGGACAATCGTTGAGAATGAAGACACACGGTACCAGCCTCTCTAGTTTCGGTGGCCAGGAACATGATTTAGCTATGGATTTTCTTAAAATCATTTCTTTAAACTAATTAAATAAATAGTCATGTTATATTTAGGGATCAATTTACCTTTCGTATCTGGAAATCAATAAGTAAATCATTTAGTTACTAATGGGTAACTGTGACTGTGTAGCCGCCCAGCATGGAAGTTAACCTGTCCTGGTAGTCAGATGATTTTCTGGGACTAGCCACTAGGTGGCAGTGTTTGTCTACAACTCGGGTTGTATACGTTTGAGACAGTACAAACAGGGATGAGGAAATTTTATGCAGAATTTTGTTTAGCAAATCAAAAGGGCGATTGGAAGGGCTGCTGAACATCATCAGGAGGTGAACACTTTTCTGTGAGGGATACAAAGACACTTGGGACAGTGCCTGGTGTGAGAGATTGCTCACAGCATGACTTTACTCCATTGCGTGTAGGCTGAATTCAGTGATTGTTGAGACCCCCATCGCCCTGCTCACCGCTGACTACTGCTACACGCCAATGACCTCAGTGACCAGCAGAGGCAGAGGTGAGGGAACAACTATTGGTTTTGTATGTGCCAGCCCCCCCCACCCCTCCCCCGCCGAGCTTAAAACCTCGAATAAATGGGCACAAGTAACTCTACCCAACTAAATACCAAAGTCCTCAGAAAGTAGTACAAACGAAAAACATGTTTTGACAAGAAGGTGACATTGTTAGTATAGTGCCATCATCCCCAACAGCTTCCTTCACTCTACTGACACCTATATTCCTGTATTGATCAAGTTGATATCTTATATTTTTACCTATTTATGCAGCAGGATACAGCCAATGTGAATGTAATTTGTACATTTCATCACCCTGTCACCTCCAACTTTTAATGTAAGTGACTTCAAGAATGGGGCTGTCTGCAGATATGCATCCGTTACCTTGTAAATAAAAGTAATTCTGAATTTTAGTTTTATGCCATCCGTGCATTTAATTTCGGAACATGGTCGGTCTGCACAGAACATGGTGTCTGACCATATCTGTCCACATTAAGTTTTATACTTCTAAGAGG
Organism: Cyphomyrus plagiostoma; assembly: GCA_019775915.2. NCBI lineage: Eukaryota > Metazoa > Chordata > Actinopteri > Osteoglossiformes > Mormyridae > Cyphomyrus > Cyphomyrus plagiostoma. Next base: position 6,743,772 of record JABFEA020000067.1, on the reverse strand, counting down.
ATTTTTTTTTTGTATGATATTTTTGTACTTGAAATTGTATATATATTCTTTCTGTGTCATGCCTTTAATTTTTCAGCTTTATACTAGTAGTTCAATTTCCTTTATAGAATATCTCTTTCCATCACATTCTGGCCTGACCTCATTGTAGTTTATTAAACATGGGCTAGGATTTTTGTTTTGGATGTGAGACATTGTGTTGTCCTCTCTGCAGACATCACTCAGGCTGTGCAGGACATCACCAATGTGAAGCCACGCCAGAAGAACCTGACCAAGAAGGTGCTGAAGATGCAGGAAATCAGCCCCAAGAACGTGAGGAACAGCGAAGTAGAGGAGAAGGCTGGAGTGGAGCTGGAGGGCGTGGCAGAAGACAGTGAGGAGCGAGTCACGGATGTGGGACAGCCGTTCATGTCCCCGATTGTGTGCCCTGAGGATGTCCCCGATGGAACCCAGATCAGCAAGGCCATCGACACACTGTGCAACATCATTCAGGAGCGCATGCATCAGCACACAAGGCAGGAGCCAATTGCTGACTTCTATGCCAAGGGCCGCTATGTGCTGGTCTCAGGAGAGTCCAGCTACACGGATCCAAACTTTTGTTCCTCCTCCTCGACCGGGGGACACGTGTTTGTCACCATCTGTGATGGCAGGATGTTCCCTAACTACAGGGAGAAGACACCCATCCCAATTCCTGCCCCTGTGTCCCCGACCTGCCCCGAGGATGGAGAGAAAGTTCAGGGTAGTGCCAGGTGGCAGAGTGACCATGAGGACAATGGCGTGAGGACCAATGAGGAAAGGGACCTTGGAGAAAAGTATAGGGGCTCCCAGCCAAGACCAAAGCACCCCAGGAGCAAGACCCCAGATAAGAGTAGCTGCCACAGGGGGCATGACTCCACTGACACCTGGAACACCCTTCCATCTGTCCCATACATGAGCTACGAAAAGGAGGAGGTGGTTGAGTCTGTGGAGAAGATCTCCGGGGACAACAAAGTTAGAGATTACAAAGAGACGGCCACCATCGTGGAGACCACCGTGGAGAAGACCAGCAAGAAGAAGCCCACGGGCAAGTCGCCCTGAACCTCCCCACTGGCAGCCAGCTTGGACGCAGAGTCTTGCTGCTTTTGTACGCCATGCCTTTTAACATTTGAAAACTTTGGAGTTCCCACATAAACAAACCATTAAATTAAGAACATGCAGAACCTGAAGCGTTGAAAGCGAATGCGAGCCAAGTAAGAGCTGCTCTCGGGGATGTTAACTCATCGGGGTCCCTGCCTCCCCCCAAAGTAATCGCACACCTATTGATTTTGCATATATGGTTTTTAATATCACTTCAATTGGCTGCCAGCTATTGCCCTGTCTAAACATATGTACGCTAATTGATTTCCTAATAAAACAATCATCCTTCAGAGAATGCCTGGTCCTTTTCTACCCAATGCCTAAGCGTAAAAATAAGCTCATCAGTATGTATGTATCTGTCATTTAATTTACATGTGGATTGTTTGTGAATTCTCTCTTTTATAGATTAGTTCTAATGCCTTTTTAATGTTAAACATTTTGCATTACATAATGATAAAAGACACATAAAAACAAGAAAAATATTTTTTTTTTCCACACAAAGTGATTTTCATAGCTGCTAAGATGCATTATTCATCAGTGCCGAGGAGAATTCCTGGACGTGAATGGATGTAGGCCACATTTTTGGAATCAGATGTCCACGCACCAATCACAGACTCAGATGTTCGATCTTCTGGGTAACACAGTGGGGGCTGTTCTTAGAGGATGTAGGAAAAAAACTCACAGATACCTGTTTCAAAAATACTGTCTGTGATGATGTTGTAAAAACCTAAGAAGGAGCATTTTTCCCAGTCTGTATTTCATACACTTCAAACATTGTTAGCAATGAAATACTGGTGGATCTTTCCTTCACTTCCTGCTGTAGGAGGATCTTATTTGCACGATAGTTAGTGAAAGAATCTTTACAGGAGACAAACCGTAGCCAGGACTGGACAGAGACAGCAGGACAGACGAGCGCAGCCAATCAGGACTCGGGTCACAGTGGTGGGTGTGACGCACAGCTGATCTGTACCAATCAGGTGCAGAATACTGGTAAACAAATACAGCCCATCTCTAAGTAAGAAATGTAAGCAGCTCTGTATGCAGAACAACAAATAATCAGTTAAATATTTGTGAGTCTGAAAAAATGTCAACAATAAAAAAATATTTTTTAAGGTAAATAATCAATCGCCAGAGACTCCAGTCTGGTGTTTCTTTCAAAAATGAAATTAGAAATCTAAATAATTTGGCAATTAACAATGTGATGTCAAGCCTGTTTCAACTGGTCAAGTGCTTTAGCAAAAAAAAAAATCAGTACATTTATTCTTTTATACGTATTAGGAAATAAATATTCTAAAATACTCTTGGAGACCACAGGTGGCAAAACTGATGACACATTCCTTTCCATTTTTTTATATAAACAACATTTGTCACAAAAATATAATGGAAAGAAACTGCTCTGTTTGCAAGATATTAAACTTTAAGTCGAATCACACAGAAAATCATTTACAGTCACAAACTGTACAGTGGGGACTTCATTTCAGAAGAACCAGGGTAGCTAATACATACAACATAATATAGTATATATATTCTACATATATATAAGGCAAAATGTAAAAAAACAGAAAACAGAAGTATTTTCTCCCTTTATAACTGATTGTTTGGAAATGACACATTGTTTTAATCTGGTTACAGGAAACATTCATGGAAGGAGAGCTAATTAACACAGAAAAGAGCTCAAAGTTGCAGGTTTTGGGGGTGGGATTAGAGTGGGTGGGGTTTTGTAGAGGCAGGGCTAGATTGTGATTGGATAGGAAGGGAAGAGGCGGGGCAACATGCAAATGGCTAGTTTTTACTCAGCAGGCTTTTGAGGCTCTTCTCCACTGCCTCGTCCAGTTCTTCCTCTAATTCCTCCTTTTTGGACATGGCCAGTTTGGACTGGTAGTCACGGACGATCTGATCGATGTAGGGCGCGCTCTGCGTCCCATGAAGCATCAGAGTCCACTCCTTCAGGATGCCCCTCTGGGGAACCTCGCCCTGGAAGCCTACCTCCAGCAGCCAGGTCCCCCGGGGGTCCTCGCCCCAGGTGTGGGTAGTCATGAAGGGCCACTTGTCGAAGCCCACCTTGGTGTCGTCGTCACGGGGCCTCCGGCTCAGCAGGATGGACTTGGTGCCCATGGGCGACGTCATGTTGACGTTGAGGTCACCCCGCCTGCTGGCATTGACCGTCACTACGGCCTGCACGTGTTCCAGGTAGCGGACGAAGTTGTCCTTCCCCTGGCAGGCGTCGGTGTCGATGGCCAACAGGAGCTTGCTGCTGGAGTGGAAGGAGCTGCAGAGAGATGGGGAAAGAGGACCGTCACACTGTCGCGTCACGACGTCACGCTCGTCACCTCAGCCTCCTGCTCACATAGTATAAACTGACTTGGAAACCGCAAACTGACAGTTTGCACAAACTGCTGCATTTATCGCGTGGTTTTCACTTTACTCCTCTCCGTTGCGCATCTCATATCTTGTATCTCATATTTATTTTCTGTTTCATTGTGCCCCCTTAGCTGTCTATTGTCATGGTGTCCCCAGCAGTAACAAGCTGTGCCAACAGAAATTTCCACCCCACCAGACTGGATGCATTCGAGATGAAATTTTACAGGACAATAATGCAACTGGTGAGAAAAAAAATAACAAACAAAAAAAATACGTAACGGCCGGGGAAGACAACAGATAGCACGTGGGAAACTGGGATTGTTTCGACACGCATGTAGAATGAGAGGCGACAGACTGGAAGGTGACAAAAAGGAAGTGAGGATGACCAGCGAGGAGGTGAAAATATGATATTAAGGAATGTTGTGACAGACATACAGAGATTAGTACAGAAGAAGGCTTATGGAGGAAGCTGAAAACGGGATGTTATCAAAAACAGCCTCAACAGTCCCTCTGTGGACTATAGAGATACACAGATGGAGTCATGCAGGAACAAAGATTCTGATTCTGATGTATGATAATGACGTCATCATTATATGCGAAAGAAGCGTCTTTATCGCTTTGAATACGTGGCTACGTTTTTGCCCATTGCACAGAGGGCAATCTGCTTATATCTCTTGTATTATAAAGCTAGCAAGATGGAAGGAAAAGGCCAACTAACTTTCTACCCCAAGGTCGATTCATCATTTTGCACTTTCTGAGGCCTGAAAAGACAGGCAAGCTCTGGGTAATCCCACACTGTAACTGTAAAGTAAAGCCAGAGTACAGTCACAGTAAAGTCAGAATAAATCTGCCTCTAGTGTGTCCCAATCCAATCATCTAGGACCCCAGACAGTCCACATTTTTGCTCACTTCCAGCACGCAGCCAATCTACAATACTGACTACTCGTATATGAGTGTTGGAAAGTGGGAGGAAGCAAAAATGTGGTCTGAGGACTGTAATAGAAAACAGGGATGCAGGCCAGTTTGTGGTTCGGGGATTAAATATACTGTCGAATTTTCCCTGGAGCTGTCAGAGTAAACGCCAGTAATGTCATCTTTAATGAGTCAGCCAGCAATGTGCAGCATTACCATCCGATAGATGCAGTGGCAAAAGGTGCTTGCTGGGCAAAAATAATTACAAGACCCTGAAATATGAGACTGGATGCCCAGCGCTAGTCCTTTAGCAGTAAGAACAGGACAATTTCATGCCAATTTCTTATATCTAACACAATTTTTTCTTCAAAAGCAATGTAATTCTCATCGGTGTCTCTTTGGCTCTGTCGAAGCAGACTCATGAGTATTTTATGATCACAGGAGAGATCCATTTGAATAGCTAAAACTGACGTTTTTATTACCATAATTAAAAAAAATAAAATAAATTCCTACTTGGGCAAGGATCGTATATTTGGCCTTGAAGGCAGAACAATTTGTGACCCGGAAAAAATGCATTTTTTAAAAAAAAAAAGAGAGAAATGGAACGTTCAGGTGCAGCAGAATGGGAGGGGATTTTAGGAATGCATCTAATTAGCGGGTATCGCGGAACCCCCCCGTGAGCAGTTTAGCCAAGTCCATGACGTCAGGCCCGTGGACGGCGCCGGTGCCCGTCTCTTCACCCTGGCACAACATCACGTGGCGACAGAAACGCGGCCGAGCTGCAGAATTAACGAGACGAATCACAAGTGCCATCCCTGTCCACCATTTCTGCGGAAAATGTCAAGGGATCACCGTGTACCCGGTCTGTCAGAGAGACGGGCACGTCTGATGATTCTGGCATCAAAAAACCGGCAGGGGTGGGGTGGGGCGAGGGGGGGGGGGCGATCTGCGGTGCGCGGAAATTCAATTCTCCTCACACAGATGGCGTCTCAACCGGCAGCTTCAGCGATACGGCCTTGGCGTTCCTTGAAAGTAATTAAGGCACTCGGTCATAAACCAGCCCAGTAATTGATCTTCGGTGAATAGGGTTGTTCGTGGTGGGCGGATGGTGGTGATGGTGGTGGGGGGGTGATAATGATTAAAAAAAAATACAAACACCTACTGAGACCATAAATCATCAGAGGTAATACTGGGGAGTTCTGACCCAGAGCTGGGGACAATGAGGAGCCACCTTACACAGGCTGATGGCTTTTTTTAGCGAGCGAGGTCGTCCACCTAAGCGGCGAGAAGCATCCCCCCCGCCCACGTCCCCTCCCCCCACCACGTGGGCTGTAATTACGGCCCCACTGCAGAAGGATGTGACCTATATTGGAGCATCACTGCAAATGGCCATGAAAGCCAGGGAGACATTCTGTGCTGCTGGCCATCTGTGTAAGTGAGAAAAGTGCCGCATTATGTAATTTACGTGTCTACACACACACACATATTCACACCTACACACACGCGCGCACAGATCTACCTATTTTCAGGGCTGCAATAGTGGGATCTATCTGATGATGCCTGGTTAAGCTGTGGGCATGGGACTGGCAGGGAACAGGCATCAAACTCCAACAGGCAGCCTGCCCTCTACAGGCAGAGCATGGAACCGTGTTTCTCAAGAGCAACACAGACACTGTTGGTGACTGGGAACCCAAAAGTCAGGGTCGCATTTAAGGTTGCACGCTGTACTCGACTATGTTGCCGTGTGGCGTGACAACATTGACGAGCACCAATGACGAGCTCCTGGACAGAGTGACTGGAGAGCCGATTTGCCCTGTTCCACAGACATGAGGTCAGCGGCTGCCATTTGAGGGTTCTGGTTAGGCTTTGTGTCTGCGGCGATGGCTTCCCCTCTCTGCAGGGCAATCTCTGGCAGATCCGTTTGCATTGCGACATTGCAGATTAAAGTGCAGCTATTTTATGTGAATACAACCCAAAGAATCGGCCAGACTGTGAAGCGGATATGTGAGCTGGGTAAGTCAAAAGCAATTATCCTGAAAATGAGAATCTCCACATCTACTGCCTGCCGCGATGCCCAGGGGTGCCTCAGGAGAAAAACAAGCCTGTTTCCTGTCTTTTTCTTTTGATATCTTAGCTATTTTGGGGGGAAAAAACCCCCAGGACCACCATGCAGTAAGCAGGTTTAGACCTGAGTGGTGCCCAGCACGTCTGGCCTTCTTAGGATTTGGTGGTGGGTCCCTCTCTGAGTACCTAGTTAATTCCCATTGTTCCCTGCCGTTTTCCGGCACCCCCTGCCTCATTCCTGCACAGGTTATGTAAGTGGGCACAGGGAATGGCGCGCGGTCAGTGGGGGTTTTCACACCGCTGAGCTCACTCCTTCTCTGCCACTCGCTCGGTCTAATTGACATTGTTGCTATGGTACAGTACGCCCAGAAGCATAAGGAGGGCACTAATTATAGCCAAACCGAACAGCTACACACTGGCTTCACAGACCAAGCGTGACTCCAGCAAGTCGAGGTTACATCCAGGCTGTCAAAGCCAGGTTCTCCCTGAGCAGAACAGGTTGTCCCTGAACTAAATTATTATAACCTTTGCTGCAGGGTGCTGGCAAATCTAACACAATGCAGAAATGTATATGTTACATTATAGTGGCCTGTTATACCAGTAAATCTTGGAATTGGTTTTATAGAAGCATTTATAGTAAATCAATTTTGTGTAGATTGTCTATACAAACCATACATGAATCACAATACAGCTTGTACTGTACAGTAATATGGAAATAATGAACATAAAAATGCATTTGGAAGGCGGTTGTTTTTTGGGTCTCCACCAGGGGGCGCTCCCTCTTACTTACTGTGTCTCCTGCACAGATCCGGCTACACAGTGAAATCGCTCTGGCACCGTCTTCCACTCCTGGGCCATCTTGACCATGCCGCCTGCATCCAGCACGCCGTAGCCAAAGAGGTGGTTGAACTCCAAGCCCACGCCGTTGCGACGCCACTGGTGCACTTCGTCGTGCAGCTGGTTCCGCTTGGACGTCAGCACTGTCAAGTGCTGCAGGTCCCTCCACGACAGAGCGGGACTGCACGGGCCAAAGACCGGGAGTCAGGCCCTGGAGGAGGCTGTCTGCCCGGCACATGCTCTAGCTCCCTCCGTAACAGATCCCCGATCGGCTCGCCCACCCCGAGTCCCGGTGCCGTCCAAAACAAATTTGTCAAATAACCAAATGTTTACAAAATGCTCTGCCTGCTGCCTCCAACTTCCCATCAGTTAACTGGCACAATCAGTTTGATATTTTGCAACAGCACTGCAGTAAATCTGGAGGACACACTTATTTATGCCCTGTGCGCTTTGTACTGTTATGTATTACGAAAGTATGAACAGCCATATTAAGGGATAATGGAACAGATTAAACTACAGGAATGGATATCTAGAAGACACATAAACCCGGCAGGTTAAACGGTGACTGGAAATCAATTACTAAAGGCCCAACTACGACTAACGCAGAGCCCATATATTCTACTCAGACTAAATTAACCCTTCATTAAGAAGTCAGAATGCGCCGACACACCTGGAATTTCAACAGTTAAACTGTAAGTGATGGAATTGTCTGGGGGGGGGGAGTCGATATCGCCACAACGGGGAGAAGCCTTGAGAAAAAACAGATGAGGGGCATCTATAACGCAAATAAATAGGGTTTGGGGAAATTGAAGCAGCTGCCTCGTGTCAAGTAGGTAAATGATGGCGGCTCTTCCCTCAGATCACCCGTAAATGACGCCATTGGGTCTCGGCCCCCATCTCTCGGATGGTCCTTCTGGAAAGATCCACAGCTCCAGGTCTGTTGATCCGCTGTTTACTTTGTGTCGATCTTCCCCCTCCGACCCCTCCCAGCCCGAACATAATTATTCCTCGCGAACCAAACAGTGGGTACTTCACAGAGCATCACATGACCCCCCCCCAAACATCCTACCACCACGCTTCTCACAACGACAGACGGTGCTGGGCGGGGGAATCAAGCTGAAACGAGCAGCCGATTGTAGCCACATCCTTGCAGTGAAGGGGGGGGGGGGTTACCACCTGCGATGCCTCTGGCCCCGTTTCTCAGAGCCTTCATCACACAGTGACACGTGACTCTTCTTCTTCGGCAAGGATTCCATTATTATGTGCGTGTCATTTTCCATGAATCGTATCAGCCAAAGATGCTCTTTTAAAGGTCACTCGTGGCGCACATCTGATCTTTACACAGCCCACCGGGGAAAGGAAACAGACGCTAACGACGCACGATCATTTGCATTGTCGCTAAACCTCAACACGAACTGAAATTTCACCACTGCGCTGAAGTTCCCAGGCTATCCACGCAATACCCCCGTCTGCTTCTTATCAAATTAGGGTTTCTCCCCGGCGTAAATAAAGCAGCCAGCAAAAATGGGGCGTCTGCAGCTGTTTAGTTTTTCGCATCGAGAAGAATCGCACGGAGTCCTTGGTGACAATGTGCTTTTTCGTGTGTGTGCGCGCGATTCCAGAACCCGTTCGCTGAGACTAACGATCGTGTCACACATGCGGTAACAAGGTGAAGATTGTGGGCAAATGCAGTGCACAATCTGCTTGCTGATGGAACACACAGCCACTTTCGGCATCCTCTCCGCTCTAATCGTTCTGCCAGTTCTTAAATAACGATGCAAATCCCTCCTCCCACACCCCCACACGTGCTACAGAACAGTTAAATCATAGCAACAAAAAGAATTTCACATGCATAACATATTAAAAACATAATTAACTGTACCAGCCGGAAAGCCTAACATTATAACATATCAGCCTCTATTCTGGGTCAGATTTTATTATATATCATTATTAGTAGTATTATTATTATGATTATTATTAGATGTTGTCAATTTGATGTTAACTTCTGCTGACCGTATGGACCTTATTCCCAAAGGCACATTCCCTGCCGTGGCATTATGTATCATATGTAATTATACATTGTCTATTTATGTGTGCTAAAATAGTGAACCCGAAAACAAACAAGTATATACAATTGAGATTTAGCGGAATCCTTTTCCAGAAGAGTCTTTTGTAAATGAGAATAATATGCGCGTTCAAATTTCTTTGAGAATCTTGCAGTTAAGGCTATAATTAGCAAGAGTAATGAGAATTAGCATAACATGTAGATGTTGCCATTAACACACTAAATCTGGGGGTGACAGTGCTCCTACTGTTGGTCCACCTCCCCTCAACATTTCTGCCACTCTTTCCACCCCCTCTTCATATGCTAGAAAATTTTCAGAGTATCCCTGTTTCCACACCTGAGCTCCTCATCACCAGAAAATTACGTGGCCAGAACTACGAGGACACCAATTTCAATTAGAGTAAGTGGCTAGATAAGCCACACCCATTGCTGAGACAGGTGTATAACTGCAGTCGTGTAATCTCCTGAAACAATCATTGCAGAATGCATGGTTTTACAGGAGAGGTTAGCAGTCCTCCACTTGGTTGCAACGTCTGGAGGCACAGAGCTTACAGACAGAGAGCTGATAGCCCAACATCAATACCCAACCTGAATGGCAGCACACCCCACCAGCAATGTTCCGGAATGCTTTCCCAGAGGAGAAGCTACTACAGCAGTAATGGGACCATCGACTCCATATTATGGACAGACTGGTATCACCTAATTCTGGCCATATAGGCTACAGTTTCCCAACCCCTGGTACTGGCTGTGATAAGTAGTCCATTGGGTGACAGAACATAATTGTGGGTCAACTTTGTGTAGTCAACCCTATTAACATCAAAAGACTGGGAAGCCCTAACATCATGTGCTATGGACTTAAACCGTGATGCCCCTCCCCTCACTAGACCTATTAAAAACAGGTCAGCATATAAGGGTGCCAGTCAGGTGTTCCTCATGTGCAACAGGTACATACTTAGCCTCCAGAGCCAGGGCGAAGACGCCGGCTGCTTCGGGAGCCGCGGCTGAGGTTCCCGAGTGACGGAGCGTGCAGTTCCCGTACAGATCCGTCGTGGCCTGCAAGAGAGACACCGAGGGTCTTGCCAACCATAAAAGGGAAAAACACAAGGCACGCAGAGAGCCAGATCCTGCAAAAAACCTAAAACATCCGTCCTGTTTGTTTAACGCCATTGAAGGGAAATTAAAGGGTGGCCGACCGATTATTCTGCCTGCTCGTGTGCTGGCCCTCCTGAAAATTGCCTCCTTTACGTTAAGCAAGCTAGATGTGACCTCCATTGAGAGCCACCACCGGCAAGGAGACAGCAGTTCCAGTCATTTCGGGGGAGCAATGGGTAAATTTGAAACTTTTGGAAAAACACGGCAGTCGTCAAAGTGAAAAGGGAAAAGTCTGTCTGGTGATACTGACAGTGTTTTTGGTGAGTCATTTCATTCAGGGAAAAATTCAGCCGAACACAAAAGGCTGTACCTGGCCATTTGTCCAGCACGTTAAAGCTGGACATGAAGCAGATCCAAGCCTTTGTTGATCTATTCATTGCAATTACTGTCATTTTGGGTGACCTAGAAACCAAGAGATCCCCTTTGTTTACTGTGTCTAAAAGAAACACTGCACACTTAAAAGAAAAACTCTGGGTTTTTCCATTTTGTACTACCGAAAAAATTGTTGGAACTCCAGCAAGCCAAAATAACATCTTATTTTACTAAAAAATAAGTGAGTGAAATGACAAATACAATGGAATGGAATATAATTGTAAAGTTATTAATCGTTAATTATGCTATGAGTAGCTAATTGCCATGTTTCTTCATTAAGTCTTTTTCAAAAGTTTTCAGCTAACAAGCATGTTCTGTCCCAAACTTGTGGACAGAATGGATCTGTCTGTCATGGTACACCTCTCGCCCCAGGAACAGTCCTGACATTTTACGATACGAACCAAAAACAAGCACTGGACTTATTCCTGTCCTTATCTTTAATTATTATAGTTAAAACTTGTGCTTCTGTTCACAAACATAATTTGCTATGTCTTTGAAAACATTTCACCACTTCCTCTAGAGGAAAAAAAAAAAATCTGAACAAGCTGTTGATGATGTAGTAGTAGGTCATGAGAACTATTAGGTACCTACAAGGCCATTAAACTTCAGGTGGACCCAAAAATATCCTTTGGTCTTGCAATTCTTAGAAGTACTTGAAGAATATTGTGCTTCGTTTATAAAAGCCTGCTTTCGGGGACGGGAGGGAAGAGCGTGGGACAAAATATACCCTGCATTCTCGGAGACATTCAAAGAACGCTGGCAGGATGCAGAGACAATTAGAAGCACATCGTTCAGGCAGCACTTTTCCGGGAGAAGCAGGGAGATTTCAGTTGAGTAGTCCCAATGCGTGTTCACGTATGTGTGTGTCTCATGCAGTGACGTCCAGATCACCCATTAAAATGGGGAATTTTATCGTATCTTACTATTTATTTGGATTATGCTTAAGTACTAATATTTGTATTGTACAACAGTTACATCCGTGTCTATCTATAGGGCAGAGGGTAGCTCAGTGGTTCAGGACACTGTACTTTGATTGAAATCCAATGGTTGGCACAGTGATTTCACCACTGGGCCCTTGAGCAAGATCTGTAAACCACAACTACTCCGGGGGCTGGCGTACCCTGTGTTACCCTGGCTTACCCTGTGTTACCCTGGCTTACCCTGTGTTACTTTGGCTTACCCTGTGTTACCCTGGCTTACCCTGTGTTACCCTGGCTTACCCTGTGTTACTCTGGCTTACCCTGTGTTACCCTGGCTTACCCTGCGTTACCATGTGTTACCATGGCTTACCCTGTGCTACCCTGGTTTGCCTTGTGTTACCCTGGCTTACCCTGTGTTACTCTGGCTTACCCTGTGTTACCCTGGCTTACCCTGCGTTACCATGTGTTACCATGGCTTACCTTGTGTTACCCTGGTTTGCCTTGTGTTATACTGGCTTACCCTGTGTTCTGAACCATACATCGCTTTTGAAGCATCTGCATTAGCAGAAGCTTTTGAGAAAAGCAATGTACAAGTGAAAAAAACTTTGGAGGCAGAGAGCTGGGTCAGCCAGCTTATGTCCTTGCAGAAGAGTTAAGGGCCTCGATAAAGCACCCAGCAGTGATGTGATTACTCTGCCCGCCCCAGGATTTGAACTCACAAACAATCACCATCAGGCAGACAGAGAGCACCAACAGGGAATCAGGGGAATTCAATAGTGGAGCTCGCATGAAATCTGTGAAATACATGCTGTTACTTCAGAGTCCCTCCCGAAACTCCATCCAACCTAAAACACGACCAGCGTGACAGAAAGGAGTTACTTTTCTTCAGTCAATGCTGCAATCAGTGGAAAAATATGGAGCTCGAAAGGAAACTGGGGCTGCTGTTCCGATTTACATTTCTCCAAAGTGTTCCCGCTCATGCAACAATGGAGCTCTGTGCTCATCTTCTTGGCTAAAACATCACTTGAATTACAGAAAACTCTAAGTAAATAAGAAGAAAAAATAAGATTCTTGAAAAAACTTAATTCATAAGTACTGTTTCTGATGTACAAAAACAAAATCAGGTTGATTGAGAGAACTTTGATAGTCATGTGAAACTTAGATCTAGTATTGATGTTTCCCTGATCATTCGGGCAGGTGTATTACTCAGAGGTGGACAGTACAGGTCCAGAAAGCAAAAATCCATACCAGGATTTTGTTTCAACCATCCAGTTGAGAATAAACAGAGTACTCAAATTATTGGTTGAAACAAAATCTTGGTATGGATTTTTAATTTATGGACCAGAACAATCCGCTTCTGTCTTTGCTGTAGACTGCTCAGCAGTCTGAAAAGCTCTGAAATTTAACAGGCCAGACAGTAAGCGTGTCGTCGTCCCCCACTCACCACTCCCGCCTCTGGGTTCCTCTTCCTGCCGTTGCTGAATGTGGACGCTAGAGTGGAGGAGCAGCTTTCGTCATAGAGCGCCGTGCGTCCGTCGTTGATGGCCGAATTGATGGAGATGGTCCACATGCTGGAGGCGTAGCCATCACAATTGCAGTCGTCGTAGCTGCCACCGTCGCCTGACGCCCAGACGAAGATGCTGCCCTTTCCCCCGCGACCCTGGCAAAGCACCCATGTCAAGGCAGTATGGTCACAGGTAGGTGGACTTATGAAAGCCAGATACCTTCAGCTCTCTCTGTAATGGTCATCGTCTCTGTCTGAAACATCTCCGTTTAACCTTGGCCAAACGTTGTTAAGTACCAGTCAAAAGTTTGGACACATCCCTAAGGACACCTCGAGGTTATGTAAGTGCTGCATTACGGTGCAGGTTCTAGCTTGTACGGCACCCTAGATGAACCCCCCATTCAGTCCCTGCCCCCCCCCATCCCCCAAAAAAATTGCGTTTATCTTATGAGATGTTAAATACTACTCTTGGTTATGGAAAATTTGAGTGAGTTGGTAAGTAGCATAGCTAAGAAAGACACCTGGATTAAGAGTAGGTGTGTCCAAACTTCTGACAGGCACCGTACATCCAGAGCCAAGCAGGAAAACCCTTCCCGGCTAGAAATCGTGCCCATTTTGGTTAAAAACATTACACATCATATTCAATGACTTTGGACAATATAAACAACATTATATTATATTCTGCCTACACCGTGTCATGTGACCATGAAAAAAACTGGGAATTTTCACATTTACCTAGTTTGTCCTTGCAGAAGGACAATATTTTGAACCCGTGTGAACGCAAAAAAGGGGTTCATTCATTTAAGCAGAGTCATTTGCCCATGGAGACCTTTCATTTTGAGGCACCGGTTTTCCTGGCGTCGTCTTGCTCTGGGCAAGGAGACTTCGATGGTTGTAAAAATGCAGCTCCGTGAACCTAACAGACGCCTGGGAGTCTCTGGGCTACGGGTCGCCAATGTAGTTTTGCTCCTCGAACAAGCAGCTATGTCTCCCAGATGACAACTGGGGGTTCGCCTACACAGGACAGTAGGATTATGAATCTTGAGTCCTGTCATCTGCTTCCTGGTTGGCAGGCATGTTTGCAACAGCCTTGGGGTGATACAGAAGTGGTGCTGAGAGAGAGAGACCAGGGCTATAAGCCAAAAAAAGTAACGGAGTGATTCGATGTGATAAAATCACATCAGCCTATTTTTTCCATGACATACTGAACACCTTTCTTCGGCTAAATTCTCCTCGACAGTTATGTTGTTCCTCTTTCCTTCAGACAATAATGAATAAGATAATATATCGCAAGAAAGAGCTACCACATCTACCTATATTAACACAATGCATCAGTGAAGGAAATCTCAAACAAAACCGCTTCTTTTCACTAGCCTGCCGAGGGGGAGCCGCCGTAACCTTGGCTCATTCTTCAGCCGAAATCTTGCCAAGGCCGAATCTCAGCGGTGCTTTGAACCACTTTCAACCCCCCCCCCCCTCCCCCCATAAGCTGACGATAAGCTCCTAACCCACAATAATGATTTTTTCTTCAATATCCTCTCCCTGGTACCTGAGGGCTATTCCCTCCATAACCACGTCTATTCATCTGACAGGTGGACAAAGCTGATGGTCAGTTTTCAAAGACAAATTGGCGTTGAGGCTAAAACTGACAATTAAGGGTAATTTTATTCCTGCAACCCATGCATTAATTACTTTAATAATACACCATGCTAGGCATTTTTCAGTGGGGTGTAATTATGCAAAATGAATTGACTAGCCTCCCAAAATTCACATTCTTTAATACCTGTGCATTTTTTTATGGGTTATAATCTTTTTTTTTTTTTTTTTTTTTTAAATAATCCTTGTCTTGTAAGCAGCACCCCAGAGTAAAACCAAGCACAAAAATCCTTAAAGGTCAGGCAGTACAATATCTTTCTGAGTCTGATACACTCACCAGGAGCTTTTTTTAACAAATTAATGTATGGATTAAACGCGACAACATGGTCACTGCGAATAAGATCTGAACACCAATTACAGGCCAATTATGGGCCAGCATAGGCTACAGCAGGTGTCTCTCTCTCTGACACTGATGTAATAGGCCAAGGAAGAAAAAACCTGCAAACTAAATTATTATAAATGAAACAACCTTGAGTGAAAGGGAAACTAAATTATGCATCGAAAAAGAATTCAGCTCAGATTAGATTTTAGTAAACATGCCTTAGAAACGAAATTTGACTGGTAAGATAGACTTCTTTGCCAGTCATCCGCTTAATGGCAGGTGGAAGGTGAAAACATCAACATCACACGGCCCCGTAGATACCTTGTTGACGCCATCTGCCATAGCCTGGAGAGTCAGCTCACGGGGGCCGTCCACAGTCCTGCCGTCATCGGTGGGGCCCCAGCTGGCGCTGTAGATGTCAATAACCTGAGGCATGTGACTGATAGATGATGCCTCGATGATGTCAGTCATGAATGGCTGGTCCAGCATCCGGATGCCTGATCAAGAGGAGAGGATGAGAGGGTTTATCATCAAAGAAACAAATATGAAGACCCAGATCTACGAGTCCAGGATTAGATCGAAGAAATGTTGGATTTCCTTTCAATAAGACCACAGAACAGCAAGTGGTTCCATCACTGCTTCCAAAAGAGTTGATTCAGGGTGTATGATGCCAGTCAACGGTGTGGGAACACTTACTGAAAAACATTTGTACCCTAAGCGCACCCCCTTACATTTCATAGTTATTCGTTTGGAGCCCCCCACATTTAACATAAAATATTAGTTCACCCAGAGCAAAGCAGTATATTCTTCTGGCTGGAACTTTGGGAGATACCTTTAGGACTGTTGAGAAAGCTTTCCTGGTGGCTACATCTGGATGCAGCTTGATAAAATGCCAAGAGTCTGCAAAGCTGTTATTGAAGCAAAAGGGGGCTCTTTTGGAGAGCCGAAAGTTTAAGAAAATTTTGAGATTTTGAAAACTTTGCTTGGTATTTGCAGAATATGCATCCCCCGCTATATGGCGGTTCAGCCATCACCTCCCCGCTACATCGCGGATTTTTCCCTGACACATGACAGTTCTATGCGTATTGCTTGTGATCCGATTGTTGTGAGCAAACTTTTTGTGACTAAGCGTAAAATGTTTTTATTTTTACATATTCCATTACGTATACAGAAAGAGAAAGAGAGAGAGAGAGAGAGAGAGAGAGAGAGAGAGAGAGAGAGATGTGTGTGTATATATACATATATACACACACATTACATATTATTATTATTATGTTACTGATATCTTTAGCCCTTAACCCGACATCCACATATCATATGTGTTTACAAAGTGTTTTTAGTACGTTTACAACGTAGCATGTTTAAAACGGGTGGGAGGGGTATTTTAAGGCTTAAACTGTATATAAAAAATGTTAATTTATATGGTCTTTCTATATCGTGGATTTTCACCTATCGCTGACGGGTCTGGAACGTAACTTCCGCTATAGGTGGGGATCACTGTACTTCATTGCCTTGAGGTATTTTACTATGTTAGATAACACCTAAAATAAAAACAGATGCATTACAAGCAGGTGTGTCCAGACTTTTGACTGATACCTAAACTAAAACCACTTAAAAGTCCAACCATAGCCTTAGCTCAGCTTTTAAGTTACAGTGAGAGAATACCAGAAAATAATAAAAATAATCTAAAGTCTAATTTATTGATCCCAGTGGAGAAATTCTCTTTGCACCTCCCCCAACTTACTTTCTGCACATGACAGCAAGCCTGCCAGGGAAGGGCAGCTACCTGCAGGGGCATCCCAGGAGCCTGGGATGAAGGGCCATGCTCAAGGACCCACAGAAAGGCTGAGGAAAACCTTGAACCAGCAACCTTCGGATCACAGGTACAGAGGCCTGACTCACTGAGCCACATACTGCGCCCCAGGACTTCAGCTAAATCCCTGGGGAGAATTAGCAGGCAACAGCTGAGGCCTCTGGAGAGTTGCCAATCAGGCGCTTTAAATGCCCACAATAAGCAAAGTCTCTATTCTCACCCACCTTATATACTGCTTTTGTGCGTATTAGTGCTATGCCCCTTTTCCAAGGAAATCCTAGAGGAAAGTGCTGCAGAGAGTACTGCAGAAATTGAGTTGTCATTTCTTTTTTTATCATAATTGCAGAATCTGGGGCCAAAGCCAGCAGGCGTAATAACTGCGGTATTGTCTCCTGCGCTGTTGAGGCTCTAACACCTGGGTGTACCACTGCCTGCGTTATTTACTTATAACACATAAAAGGTGGTGTGACCGTGCAGTGTAAGTAACCATGCTGAGGGAGCGGGACTGCGGAATCGCAGAGCGGGCTGCAGTAGGCGCATGAGCCAAGCATACCTGCAACCTTGGAGTTGTATGCCACGCCCACGCCACAGATGTTGTTGTTGGCTGCCGCGGAAACCTCTCCAGCACACCTGGTTCCATGGCTGCAAGTCAAGTCACAGATGGAATACAGCAAAATGTCAGAACAGAAGACGCAACAACCCTTCTGCATGCATTCGATGCGCGCGTTAATGCGGGCGCAGCCCCGAGGCTCTTCCCTCAATCTAGCAGGTGCTTCGTCGGCCTGGCACTTAGGGCCTCTATCGACCTGCCATCTTGCCAAAATATCTGAGTCGCCCGTTTGCCAGCCATGATATTGTGGAGGCCAGCAATCGATGCAGGCCCCTCGGAGCTGCGACGCCGGCTTGGGCCAAGAATCGCCAGACAAATCGCCAGGAGCTGCAGCTGCGACTTCCCCTGCAGTTCGGATCTAATTAAGCAGAGGGTGATTGATTTATCTGCAGATGCGGTTAGCTAACATGCTAAAACAAAAGCACGATGGAGCGGCCAGAATCAGCCCTGACCACGGACGGTATGCTATTTATAAACAATCAGCTGATTAGCTCATTCCCCACACACACACCTGCACACACACATGCTCGAATGCTGAGCCAGACCCACTATTAATCAGCCTCAAATCGCTCTCCTGGGGGCTCTGGAAGCATAAAGGCATGGCTCACGAGACAGCGAGAGGGTAATGCAAAGCCTCGTCCCTGGGCTGCCCTTGAGCACCAGTTCCTTCTTCTACCGTATGCTAACTTGATCGCGTTTCAGGTGCCAGAAGGTCACAAACTGCACAGCGTGGCAGCGGGAGCATTCTCAGGTTCGGCTGTGGCATCAGACAACTGGCGGTCTTGTGCCAGTCTTCATGCTAATGGTGAAGCTTACAAGACTAGCAATAGCTAAGATCACGGGACGCAGCAACCAATTGTAATGGGGTTTTAAAGGTGGGGGTATCGCTCCACTTCGAAAAGAGGTAGCACAGTCCATGAGTGTGGACCCCGGCCTCACCCCCATTCCAGAGACTGCTGGATGTACCAGTTCAGGTGCTGAGTGCCCTGAGGCAGATCTCGACAGCGCTACGTGGACAGAAAGGCAAACAGGAGTCTCTGAGCACCTCCCTGTAAGCTTCGTCACGAATGCTACGCTACACTAGATGCCAGACAGCAGGGATATGTAAGGGAATAGGTGGTCTGGCACAGGACGGGTATCGCTGACCTTTTTCTGGGTACCTTCTAACGACCTGCCAACAGCCACGGCACGCACACCCGACCTTGTCTGCAAGTTTACCTGTTAAACCAGTCATCCGTGTAGCGGGGGTAGGGGTAGGGGTCATTGCTGCTAAAGTCATAGCTGGCCTCGGCATTCTGAAAAGAGAAGGGCCATAGAAGGAGAGTTACGGGACAAAATCTGCAAAAATAAAACATAAAAATAACTATGTGAAAACACATAAAGTCTTCAAAGAAAGCTCAGCTGTCAGCCGAAGCGACAGATCAAAAAATCGAGTCCAAATAAGATGCGACTCAGTGACTGAGAGCAAATTCATCTTCCCCAGCTGGGCCCGGGTCTGCCTCGTAAACGAGGTGGTAACTGCCGGAGGATTTAGCATAGTGCCTGGGACGTCCATTTTTTAAGGTATGTCATTTCAGTCAGCGCAGGAATTGAAATTGGACAAATGGGGAAAACGGATGCGGGAGGGGCTTTAAAAGCCTGTCAGCCAAACCATCGATTAGCTGAAGCGTAACGAGGCAATGGCTCGCAGAGAATTCGGGCCTGGCGTGCACCTTCGACTCCTTACACAACTCGCCCGTAATCTCTGGTGATAGCCTCAGCCTGTCGCGGTGCGTGATGTGCCCAGTTGGCTTGCTGCGGTAACCTGTACTGAGCTACACATACATAGCATGTTTCGTGTCACTCAGCATCTGCTTTGATACCTTTGGTACCTTTGTGGTTGTATACATTGATTCTGACTCCATCAGACCACTGGTGCAGAAAACACAATAACACTAACTTGTGTGGCAAGGTGCTGATAAGTGACAGAAGTATGGATGTTTTATTACAACCAGCTAACATTTAAATTAGCCATCTTACTGCCCTTCTGATGCTCTCTGGAAAATGTGCACAAAAGCATCAGTGAAGCAATGTGCTGTAGTTAGTCCCCCCCCCACCCCCATGGATCGGGGTCCTATAGAAAACCAAATGAGGTCATGAACAACCGAGTCCGCTTGGCTTCTGCAGTAACCATTACTTAAGAGACGAGGGCTTAGCTTTCAGAAAACGGCCTTCAGGAGAAAGTGATTACAGAAAATATAAACTGAACAACAACCCTTTGAATGTTCATGCCAAAACCCGCTATACTGTATTTTGAACCGAGAAAGTAAATTCCGCACTGGAATTTATGCTAAGATCCTGTTTGGAATTGATCCTGTTTACGGATTTATGCAGAGCTGGAATTTACACTAAGAACCTCTTTGGAATTGACCCTGTTTACGGATTCATGCATAAACCAATGTCCTCTCAGTTCCATTTGCCTGGCAAACAGGTTCCACAGATCAGGTGTGTGAGGACTGTGGTTCTCTCCTCGCTGGTGTCCGGTTCATTTCACGATATCCTTAGAAATACCCCAGATAAGGTGGAGGGGCACGCATTGCTGGCAGGCCGACTAAAAATACCCGGCACTGTCCACGGGGACAGCAGAGCCACGAAGCTGCCTTTCAGGAGTGCCAGGTGAGGGTACAAGAGGCGCCATACAAAGAGAGCCTGTCGACCGCAGGGATACAGCCACTTCACAGAAACGTCGCGAGCAAATCTGACATTTTGAAAAGGGGTACATCTAAGGAAATGTCGAGCGGGCTGCGGGATTCATCTGGAAAATTGCCTGCAAGGTTTTCTCCATGTCTGAGCTGCCATCCGAGCCACAGACAAAGACCCTCCCTCCCCCAACCACACCTCTAAGTCTTTTATTAATTAAAAGATATGAAAACCAAGGAGTCTGTAACTGGAGTGCAGCGAGCAAGTGGACGTCAGAACAGGAACGAGGAATAACAATTAGCAAATTCAGTATTATCAGAATTATCGTGACTCATTCTTAAAGACAAAACAAATTGCAACATTAAAAAAGTAAAAGGTAAGAAAAAAAAATATTCGTTCAATCAATTAACTGAATTACCCCTACACTCTGTGTAACATATGAGTAAATGATGAGTCCTAAGCTGTGTAATATTCTCTTCCAAACCATACTTGCCTTTATACTGCATGCTGTTTGATAAGTTTAATGAGCCCCAAGTCACAAAATCGTTTCATGTTATTCTGAACAAATTCATATATTCCATAAAAAAGCCTTCATCCAGATGTTTTGGGGCCTAGTTTTCAGTCAAACAAAGGAACTTCTCACATCAGGTCATCAGGTCTGCCTCAGGAAGAGATGTATTATTTATTGGTGGTGGGGGTGCGGTGTGTGGAAAAACGTTTGGGTTAAAAAATGGGGGCCGGGGGGTAAAAAAAAAAAAATGTTTGTACATGCAAAAAGTTTTATTAAAAAAAAAAAAAATCAAAAAGGGGG
>JABFEA020000067.1:6712355-6722481 GCA_019775915.2 Cyphomyrus plagiostoma | reverse complement strand
CACCCTCCCCCACACCCCCCCCCCCACCCCCCCCCCCCCCCCCCCTCTCCCCCGCCCCCACCTGTCTTTCCTTCCGGGGGGGCCGGGCCCGGCGGCGGGGGCCGCCCCCCACTGCAATCTTCTCCAGCATCGCATTATATTTTCATGAGTCTGCATAAGACACGAGCCCCGTGGTGAAGTGACGTCGGTGGGTTGCCACGGTAACATGATGGAGAACGGGACTCCTGTTTCCTCCCCCAGTATAAAGACACTGTTTCGGAGGCATGTGGTGGTAGGTTGTGCTGCCTTGCCAGCATTCGCCATGATACACAGGCCCTGGCCGGCATCCATCAGCCTCCTGCCCCCCCCTCCCCACTGACTCAAGGAAAATCAGTAATTGAATTAACCCCCCCCCCAACAAAATAACTGCTAATCAATTAATAACTGAGGGACATTTCTATGGAGGCTTCTTCTTTTCTCATGCTGCTTCTCATCGAATTTCCTCTAATTCTCACAGAGAACAGCTCCCGGGTGACAGCCTTTAAGTGTGTCTCGTAAAGGCTTGGTGACTATTTAGTCTGAAGCAACCAAGGATATACAGACATATGCATACAGTACGACACTGAAACACGTGGCGACACGTCAATGCAAGAGCATCCTTAAAATATCGGAAAAATACACCATCGATAAAAGACACCCTATTAAATCCTCCCTGCAATTCTTTGTTTTGTTGCGGCAGAAATGTGAGCCTAGCTAAAGTTATTTTTGTCTCCATTTTCATGTCATGCTGCCTTGTGTCACATCTGAAACCCTCAGCGGCTGAAGGACACATGAAGGGCACCCTCCCTAGTTATTTTTTGAGATTAAAAGACATGTCGGAGTGTTCTGGGGGAAACGAGTGTTGATCTCAGTCTGTGCTCTGGTTCGAGGCTTTCTCCTCTGCCTTCCTCTCCCTTCTCTGCTGTAACATCTCCTGGCAAGCCACATCCCACACCCATCGCAGCAGGGGATCTCGTTCCCACATCAGATCTCAGGCTGTGAGTTGTATCTCCATGCAAAGCATGGGCAGCATCTCTGTTTGGGCACAAAAGCAAGGAATGCACAAGCTTGCAGCTTGTTTGTGGTTTTATTAGATGTTACAATGTCTGTTTGACACGAACCCTCACATTTTCGCCTCATCGTCCAAGATCAAGGGCCTCGTTTGGCGGCTACAGGCCAGCCGGCCGAGTGCTTTAATCACCGGCATGCTTGGCTGAGTCTCTCGTCTCATCTTCGGAATTTTGAGCTGGGAGCCGCAGTCATGTGAGTGATACCTCCCGACAAGCCCAACTGGGCCGCGGCCAGAAGCTCAGAGCACAGCAAAAGCTGGCAGCTGGGCTTCGCCGGACCCCCTAACCACCCGTGAACACACGACCAGCTCACATGAGTGCGTTGGTTCCCAAGGTATGACGGCAAAATGAAGGACGGAATGCAAGCTTCCAAAACAGGCCACACGGCTTACTTACATAATTCAAGGCAAGATCCGGGTGCAAGTAGTCAATACCTGTGGGGGGGCACACAGAGGCATCTGCTATTGTTATTGCCTGTATATTGCACTTCTGTCCTGCATACTATACAAAGACATAGAACATTTTGTCATTCATAATTAATTAGCTATGTTTCAGGATTTCTGTTAAGACTGAATAAGCGATCACACTAGTTTATAAAAATCATGTGTTTTTCCTATTTGTTATTAACCCAATAAATATTAAAGGCTGTATTAATTAATGCATTAATACATGTTGTTGATTTTGCAAAAGCAAGGCTCTGTTGAGTCACATGGTGCATTATTTTAAGGCCATTGTTTAAGCACAATGCAAGCGCAGCTGTAGCCCTCACAGCAATACGCGCATCTCAAGCTCATAGCATCCGCAGCACGAACAGGCCGCCCACCGTCGTCCATGATGGCGATGGTGACTCCTTTCCCGGTGTATCCCAGCTGCCAGGCTTCTGCCACATTGAGATCCAGTCCCGGGGTGCCATCCGCCTGGCCCGTGTTTACCTAATCAGTCACACAATATGGGGGCGTCATGTGGGAGGCGGGTGCAAATCAGCCCCAAGGGCCCAAAACACAAATGTCACCATTACAAATGTTCACCTTGTCAGTCCAGTGGGGGGCGCACTCAGAATGACAAGTTAAATAAAGGCACGTCTTGTAAATAAAAAGTTGTGATCGACTACACAGCAAGGTACACGAGAAAACATTTTAAAAGGGTGACCTTTGTGGCACAAACTATTAAATCAGCGCATCAAATAAAAACAAATTAAAATGAATTACAATTATTACAATTATACCCACAACAACAATGGCCTGAAATTAAAAACAAAAACTTACCAGATACCACTGCTTTGTGAACAAGGGGTCGTTTATGTTGACGTCGATGTTATTGATGTCTCTGTACCCTCGCTTCGTCCGGCCAAATCCCTCCTGTGGAAACACTTTCATCACCTGGCAAAGGACACCAGAAAAAGGAAATAACAGTCAGCCAACATGGAGAAATAAAATATTCTAAAAACATCAAGAAAAATCACTTTATGTACAAAGCTTGTACAGAATAAACCTTGAACTCCTGCATTTTCTGACATATTTTATTGATAATTTTGACAAATCCAGGGACTTCAATGATGCAGAGCATCAGCCAGTGAACCAGCTTTTCGATCCACAGGGAGGGGGAACTCCACTGGAAATTCACAACTGGAGATTTCCTCTGTTTCAAAAATACGGAAACGTGCATTATTCCAAACATCTCACGGCAAGAACAACTCGTTTCCCATGTAATCCATCTTCCCCAGCCGCTGTTCTGCTGATGGTCGTGCATAAATCACACACCTTTCCAATGCCTCAGCAGCTCCTCCACCAGGCACCAGACGTGCTTCCTCACAGCTTGGCAGCTGCACCCTCACATGTTCTTGGGTACCTCCTCTTTCTCCATCAAGGAGCCTGCCTGCTCCTCACCTTTACCCAACTACACAGGAGCCTCAATTAAACCTGGCTTCTGTGGACAAGATTTATCATTTAGTCTAAAGATTCACAAACCTTGACTAAAAAAATAAAGAGGGCATCATTTTGGATCCCTAAGATTTCGTATTAAAATATAGCAGATGCAGAACATTTTAAAATTAGAATTCAAGGCTATCAGAGGTACAATCCAATGCTTTCTTGTGAGGTACAGATACCATAAATGTATGAATTCTTCCTAAGTGTAATAAAATTAATTTACTGCAGAACAAAAGCAAGTTCAATTGTGTTGTTTTGAAGGCCGATAAAAAATTTTAGCTGTGTTTTTTTTTGTGATTATTACATTGTGGGGACCAGATTTCCCTACAATGTGATAAAAACCTGTAACTTTGTGTCAACCTTCAAAAGCTTAGTCATCTAACTTTTCCATTACGGTTATACGTATCATATTACTCCTAATTCAGTCTAAGAACATACAGATAGTAAAGAGTATCATCAGTTGAAAGACACGTCCGATGAGTGTACACAACCATTTTCCATATGGGCCATTATTCGATCAACTGCAATTTCTGAGATAAGACTGACCATAATCTTCAGTGTCAAACAGGTGGAGAGGTGCCGGGGAGCCAAGACTGCCTGTGGCAGAGCTCTCCCCAGGCTATCCATCACGAACCACCATCCTGGACGCCTGAGAGCATCTGGCCCTGCGCCTCAGTGCCATCCAAGCTTTAGGAGACCGACATAAAATGTCAGTTTATGCAAAGTCAAAGGCAAGTCGAAATTGTGACAACGCACCCCAAAATATCTTGATCACACTTATAGTCTAAGGCTGTTTATTCCAAGTGTTCAACTTCTAAAAGTCAGCAGATTTACTTGTTCCACAAACCACAGGCTTCCGAAGGATATTTCCTGAGCTAGTAAAGACTATCGCTGAAATTCCTTCCATTCTTAAATGAGACTGAATAAATGGTCAGAAAACTAGCATTAGCATGACAGTTACAAGACATCCTGTCTGAGATAAAAATTGGTTCCACCACTCTCTCCTGGATACCTCCTAATTCCTGTGTGGGAGGGGAGCAGTTCAGTCACGGATTGATATAATGTTACTCACTTTGACAAGTCAATCGCATGGTGGGATAATTCTACAGCGCTCACTGGATGCCTGTTAGCATGTCGTTACTTGATATGTATTACTATTGTGCCGACTCCAGCTGTAGCAGCTCTATTAAGTGTAAGTAACGTGAATCTTGCCTTTATGGTATCACCAAACCAGCCTGAATAAGGAAATTTCTAACAAAATTGATCACAATAAAGCCAACAGTTTCCTAACAATCTCCGGGAGGCATCTGGCCATCTGTAAATAGTTATTTTAAAACCACATCTGTCTAAGTATCTAGATGTGCTCCAGGGCTCTGCGTCGTACAAGCCCGGAAAGCTATGCCGACAAAATAGTAACCGAGAGCTCACATCAAGGATGGCAGACAAGCAGCTTAGGTAACAAACGAACTGTGCAGCGGGTAAACAAATGCAGGGAAATATAGTAGGTGCAGCAGTAGCATGTATGTAACCAACCAGTAGCATGCAGTCTTGGTGACAATGACACAACGTGCAATCGAAAAAAAATGTTCTGCGCTGACTTTGTAAATAGGATGTTCTCAAATCATCCTAACTCCATCCATATAATCCTAGTGAGGACTTGTACCTAATAAAAGTTAATCTAGACAACCAACTAAGTGTCAGTGTTCAAGAGATGTGAGTCTGGGAGCATGACATTCTGCATGGCTTGCCTGACACCATGAAATAAAGTACCCCTCAACCGGTGCGTGAGTGTCATGGTAAATGTGCGTCAGTGAGAGACACTGCAGCTGTTGTTGAGTGATGGATTCGTCCTATTGGACGGCACACATTTACTGAAACGGGGTTTAGAACTGATACAGAAAGCTGAGCTACCATTGCAGGCAAATCATGTTCTGGGAATTGAGTAACCCTTCCACCTAAATGACATGCTTGGTCTTTGATTCTCAAACTTGTACAATATAATTCCTTCCGGACGGTCATCACACCTGCCGCCTACAGCACCACCTATGGTCAGATGGTTACCCTCAAAGTGCTGATGAAGAGCACTGATGATTGCTCCTTATGCTAACTGGTGCTAATTACCGCATTGCACTGTGCTTACTTTGCTATGCAAGTCTAGTTATAGGCTTGGAGGACAGTAAATTGGTGGAACACCCATCCTGCCCCCCAAAAATATAGCCATGTGTTCGGATAGAGAGAATAGAGTCTAATCAACCATGAAATAAATGTGCATAAGAATGAACTTAAAAACCAAAAATTAAATCTGTCACTTGAGTCTTTCACACTTTTTGGCTCAAAAAAACATAAGTGAAAGGTCAGGTTTTCTCTCTGTCAGAGCATCTATACGGGGCAACAACCTTCCCCTCCCAAAACTGACTTTATCATTACAATCAGAGATGATTCATTCTGAATGTGTGTCTTTGAGGTAACAGAAATAAACACAGAAAGGGTTTACAAAACACATTTGATTTACACTTGATAGAGATCACCGATTAAGCACACCTCACTCAAGGCCAACAATACGAGTTGGTGACTATACAATGGGGGTGAAAAAACCCCACAAACACCCCCGCAAACCTCCTTCTTTCTCTACACCCGAATGTTCTAATTATTTACAACAGCCTGTGGTGCCAGCCAGGTCAAAAGGCAAGAAAATCATCGCAACCCAGCGGTCTCTTGGGAGCGGTAGATGATGATGATGATGATGATGATGCCACTAGAAAGTGTGGTACTCTTCCCCGTTTCTGCAAAGACCTTATTGCTTTTGTTGTTTCGTGATGCCAAAGTAAAAGAGGCTCAAATTATCCTTCAACCATAAAAAGGAAGCTCACAAGCCCAAATAAAGACGTGTGAAAAAATTGTTGTCATTATTGTCGCCACTATATATCGAAAACATTTCAAATGGTAGGAACACTGGGCCTGACTTCACTGCTCCCACAGTCCCACCAGAAACATCCATGACCTATAACTGGGGACCCATCATGGAGCTCATTTTGGCTCGTCCCACGGGATTCAGTCACTCCGAATTGTCAGAAAGATTTCTGAGTAAATCTGAAGGCACGGCGCAGCTGCTGGGTCTGTAACAACGCTGATTCCGTCTCCGTGACATTCCTGCGTCCATGTTAAAGATCTCTGTTACCCTTTGAAGCTAATGGATGTTTCATTCAACAGCTGAAAGGACAGAGAAGACAGATCATGTCTATGTGGAGATAAGAGCGAACAAGTGCAAGCAGCTCTAGATAAACAAAGCTGGCCTCTCCGTATGAATATTAGCCAGCAGTGGAAGTAAATGGGAATTTAATCAATACTCTCTGTAACTCCACTAAATGTTGTTTTGGAAATGGGGTGCTGAAGGACTTAAACCATTTCTTACTTCTTCTTAACCTGACTGGTAAAAGCTCACTCCTGGCAATCACATAGCAGAAGTAACAGCACACTGTGTGACGGACTAGCGAGTGCTGGATTATTTCACTCACATATAATGAGAGGTTTAATTAGGTATGCTGCTCTGTTTACATACATAATAAACTGTGATAATAACAATATGTGATTGTGTATGTGTGTGTGTGTGTGTGTGTGTGTGCCATTAGATGTACTGGCACCCAATCCAGGGTGCCCCCCCTGCCCTGTGCTCCAAACTATCTAGAATAGACTGCTTCCTCTCCCCCATCCTTGTACTGGATGGATGGATGGAGCTCACTGGAGTTTTACTTACAAAATGTTCTGAGAGCAAAAGTAAAACTGATTGGTTCAGAGGAAGGAGGGGGAGGGTCCCAGCAACTACAGGCAGGACCAAGACATCTGATTGGTTGGTCCCATCTCCTCGAGTCGCTTGGGACCACCTCCTCTACAATCTGATTGGTTATCTTTCTGAACCAATCATTTTTCCTTCTGCCATTTTTGTGTAAGTAAAACTCCCATGGGCATGGATGGATGGATGATAACCATAAATATATACATATGTATGAAGGCAGCTTTTTAAATAGCCAAACACCTAAACAAAACTAAGTGAATAATTTTTACAAAGTGTATCCAGACAAATTAATGCTTTTCTTCATATGAATGGACCCTCCTGCATAAATCTCCTGCATAAATCTTAAAAATAGACTCTTCAATGCATGACACATATCAAATTCACTGCAAACAAAACCATAACAATGAAAACGTGATGAAAGCAAGGCAGAGAGCAGGGCCAGGGAGACAGAGAGCTGTGCTCCTGTCTCTCTCCTCCTGTGGCAGGTCAGGGAGCGTTGTCAGATCAATAACTGCCAAGGTACATATGGTCATATCAGATTATTCATTAAACGCGGGCAGCCGACACTTTCCTCTGCCAGACCCCCTCTTGTTTATTTTGCTTTATATCCATTAAACATATTAGCACTGAAAAGTGGATTACATTTATTTTCATTAACGCCATGCTAAGGCCGAACGTAGGGCTGCAGGAGGCTTGCAGCACAAGTGCTTCTGGCTGTACTCGATCCAGCTCTCAAAGGGCCTAGCTGGTCGAAAGGAGATGGATGCTGGATGCTTCCGTCATGCCCAAAGAAGTAAACAGGCCTCTCTCTTTTAATGGTGCATGGTATTAAAAGCAAAATTTTCAACAACGTGTCAAAAGTTACAATTCATATGTGAATGTGATGTCCACTGATAGACAATAAAATATCTTTAGCTGTGTCGGTTACTGATACTGTTGTCAATAGTATTTTATAATTGACACAGACCTGCTGGTATTAGATGAAGTGAATTGCATTGCAATTTTTTATTGTGTGTTGTTTCTGTGAAAATAAAACTTAAGAAACATCCATTTGAGAAATAGTGAAAACGGGCTTATAAATAATTTAATTTCATTGTGAGCACAAATTTGAACGAATAAAGATTATTTATGCCAATAATCGCGATGTGATTTCCCATCTGCCCGAGTCTGCTTACTGAGTCTAATATCAAAATTCAATG
Source organism: Cyphomyrus plagiostoma (assembly GCA_019775915.2). Taxonomy (NCBI): domain Eukaryota; kingdom Metazoa; phylum Chordata; class Actinopteri; order Osteoglossiformes; family Mormyridae; genus Cyphomyrus; species Cyphomyrus plagiostoma. The sequence continues at coordinate 6,714,473 of JABFEA020000067.1, read as the reverse complement.
GCAAATTTAATAAATATTGAACTATGGGTTGAGTGTATTCATCCTGAGAAGCCATTCCTTAAAACATTTCTTAAAGGAAAACACACTGAATTCCGCAGCAGAAACTACACACATATTCATGTCCTCCTGGAGTTTATTTTTTTAATAATAAAGGATAATAGAACATTTTCAAATCACTAGAAGCAACAAAACCCTCACGAAGACAGTTTAAGAAAACGTAATAATAAAAAGCCAGAATTTAATGTGAGACATACAGACTTGCCACAACAAACTCACACATTTTAACCTTAATTTATCATGTGCTTCCAAAAGTGCCGAAGACAGAGACGTCTCAAATTAGCCATTGTCTTCCCCCTGACTACATATCAGTCCGTTTCTATGGAAACCGAAGTGTGAGCGTAGAGGCTTACCCTGTGGTCCTTCTCCAACTGATGCTGAAGCCTGAGGCCACGTCGTCTCCTGACCTGGACTGTGTCCTGTGGATAGAAGTGGTACAGTCCCTCGCCAAAGGACACCTGTGACAAGGACAGAGCGCGGGACATGTTAACGGCGTCTTACAATAACGCGACCCAGAAGCAGCGCAGCGATTCATAGTCAGCAAGAATAAATCACAAGGGCTCATGTTTGGCCAGGGTTTTCTTTTACGCAGATCAAACATCTCCTCACCTTGCTGCAAAAAGGGGCGAGGTCTCGATTCATAGTATAAAATACAAAAATCTCATTTCTCACGCTGATGCATATGTACGGCCCTTTTAAAAGAAGCGGTGACATTTTATAATTTCATTCTGATGCCATTAGATTATTTATCTGGGGCCCTTAACTAGTGGATGGCTTACATCAGTTATAACTGGAATATGACACGAGAAGCCAAGGGTCAATATGATGCTTGATTATTTTAAAAATTAAGATGCCAACATAATGCAAAACAGGAGCTTCTGAGTATCAGTTAAACAATCTATTCCGCCATTTTATTCTGAATGCACACAACTCCAGAAAACATTTTGGATTTCCTGTCAGTTGTTCAAGACATCCCACCTCCACCTTATCTCCGTCTCTCTTTCCAGTTTATAAACTCCCAAATTATTTTAAGAAAACGGCTCCTCAATAGGTTGAAACACTGGGACAGTAAATCTTGCAAGGATGGGGCTTTTTGCTTTGGCAGGTGAAAGAGTGGAATTCTGTGCACTAGTTATAGTGGAGGTCTAGAAAAAAACATTTTGGGAGAGGCAAACATGCAATGACAGAACGCTATGCATTTAGCGGGTCTTAGCAGGCAACAAGAAAGGAAAACAGCAGGAAGATGCTGAATTTTGCACCAGCTGTAGGGAATGAGGGCAACCAGGCTAGCTCAAGCTCCACCTGTAATCACCGTTTGAAACTATCCGTTTAGACCGTTACACTTCAGAGGATGAAACAATTCATTGCATCCATTACAAATGTTTTGACATACTGTATAACAGTTCAGGTTTGTCAAACAGATTGTTTCCACATCCACTGACTAATAAATAGGTCTTCATGGGTTAGGGGCAGGTAGAGAAATAGTGTTTCACGCACATTTCGTCATGCCTAAACTGTTAGATAAATGCATTTTATCTACCATTTTTTCGTATTTATACTAAATCATTGGCTTCGCCAGTAGCCTTAGATTAGCTCATGTGCATAGCAAACACGTTTAATCACAATGTTGACTCTTTCGCCAGGAGGACTGAGTACGCAGCAGAATTGTTTTTATAAATTGCTGCGATAGGATCCCCCTTCCAGACTGTCGAACCGAGCTTCAAAGAGGGAATTAAGGAGCCCATTAAATGTGCGCATTATTGCAAAAGGTCGCAACACCCTACGTACTGTTAGACGGTGTTTATTAGTTGGTTAGTTGAAAAACAAACCAAACGTTATTTACAATATGCAGCTCAATAAAAAAACATCACATAATAATGCCAATAATAATAACAACAGCAAATAAAGCAGCAACTAAAGCAGTAAAAAGTATTATTATTATTATTATTATTATTATTATTATTATTATTATTATTATTACTACTACTACTACTACTACTACTTTTATTATTTCTGTATATTAAAGGTGTTTCTGTTTCTTCCTGGATGGGAGATGCTTTG
>JABFEA020000067.1:6668833-6712255 GCA_019775915.2 Cyphomyrus plagiostoma | reverse complement strand
AACAGCAAATAAAGCAGCAACTAAAGCAGTAAAAAGTATTATTATTATTATTATTATTATTATTATTATTATTATTACTACTACTACTACTACTTTTATTATTTCTGTATATTAAAGGTGTTTCTGTTTCTTCCTGGATGGGAGATGCTTTGAGCTCCCTTGCACTGTAACTTTCCCCTGGGATTCCTATCACCCTCTTTGAACAGACGGTTGCTTTTCTCCACAGGACAGATACTGCGCGACCCTCTTGTTTGCAGGACAATTCGGTCACGAGCCTAACTTGCGGATACGTTTCGTTAGAAGCCTTTTTTTGGACACGAACACTGTACAGCTTGCGGTAATCTGGGCGACTATGTCAGCCTAATTAAACCAATTTCACTTTACTTCTCAACATGTGTACTGGGTTTGTGTCTAAGTCGGAATTACTCCATATTAATATATTTATTCACAATGCTTTTCAAAATTGGCAATGACGTCATTGATAAAAGCCTTAGGAAACCTTAATATATATTTCCAACCTGCACAAATTTATTAAATAATGCATAAATTGCCAATGATTATTTATTGACACGGAGCAGGTTACTCTGATGTAATATAGGTTCCAGGTAAAAACGGTAAACGCAAATAGAACAGGATCTACAAAAGAAGACAAGAGTACATATTGTTCATATGAAGGAGGTCCAAATTTAAAATGTAACAAACATTGCAAGTGTTTATGTGTCGTATGTTTGAATTTTGGGTAATAGCATTTGTAGTATATTAACTGTATTATTAAAGCTAATAAAATTAGTTATTTTTAGATCAAATACATCTTTATAAAGTACTTGCCCTGTCAGAATCAGTCCGCACAAAACGGAGCATCTGCAACGTTGTCATTGCAAATAACAACATGTCAGTTTACTCATTTGATTTGTTCGAGTTGCTACTAGCACTGTGCCTACCTTTCGTGCACCGTCGAACCCGTGTTCCGCGGCAAGTTGGTGGGCTTCATCTTCTGACCCCCCCTGCAACTGAACCAAGAAATGCTCCGTAATAATTCCTTCGTCCGCGGCTTGCGCTAAAACAACAAGCGCGTGGAGTACTAAAAGCACGAGCAACGTCCCATCCTTGGCAGGTCCCAGCATCGTGCCGCGGTTTGTGTCAAGAGTGGTAATGCAAGTTAATTTTTCGAACGGGATGCCTATGTTTACGAATTCACTTGAATAGACGGATTTCGGGACACATCTCAGCAGGGATCGAAGCCGGAGTGAAGTTGTACCGTTATGTCAGCTCAGTGCTGTGCGTATAGCAAGGGAGCGGGGCTTGTTTGGTATCAAATCTGCATTTCAGCCACCCTTTCATCTATAATTTAGCACGTTCCTGTTGGTCTTCGTGTGACGTTCCGTTTTACACTGCCCAATAAGCTGTGGCGGGTGTGGCTGCACGGCATCGCCCCCCCCAACTCCACAAATCCCCCGGTTCAACCTAACCCGTCTTATACAGATAGATCCTCCACTTGCAGATGCCGCGCCGAGAGTAGTTTCAGCACCCTGGAGAATTCCTCCATTTCCCGTCAACTGCCTTACTGGTTCGGCGGACGTGTAACGGGAATAAATAATGTTTACAAAACACCATGTGGAAAAGCAAGCAGTAATCATTGGTGCGTTGCTTCAGTAATCAGAAATTAAACGAAATATACGAATGTTCCTTCGATCTTGTTCTGTTGTCTGAGTAGACATGATTTAAAAACCTAGAAAATGCATAAATAACACAAATATCTGTAGTAAAATAATCTAACAAATGCAAAATTAATGCACAAAAATAACAACAATAATAGTTATTATTATGGTATGAGTGGTATTATTATTATTATTATTATTATTATTATTATTGTAGATAATTATGTTATGGTTATTGGTGCATTACATATATTATGGTTACATTGCACAGATGGTTTGTCAACCTTTTGAGCACAACTATGAATCATTAATATGAGCTGTCTAAAAAGCAAAGCTCAGGTATTGAGTTAAAAGGATGTGAGGAGGCGGTTTATCAGTCACAGTAGGGATCGCCTCCGGTCTATTTGCCAGTGTTCCCTCACACTACACAGCACCCCACATATGCCCAGTGAACGTCACCATAGATGTGGCCATGGCTGGTGGTGGTCGGTGCCTGGATAATGCCTGCTACCGGATGCAGAGCTGCAGGTTGTCAATGTTCGAATCATAAAATAGAAGCTCTACTTTCTCTCCGATTTCCTTCCTGGAGCAGTCGTGACTACACTGCACCTTTGGGGTTATCACAAACACAGATTGCACTATGATGGTTATTGGTCTCAAAGCTGGTGCTCCTGATCCCCAGGTAGGACAGTACTCGCACACTTAACGACCCATAAACAGGGAGCTGCCACAAAGCACTGTCCTACGTTTAGGGACCTTAAAGACAAATGTAGGGCATTACCTTCTGCGTGACCCTTTTAAAGTAGGCTGCAGACCGGGAATTTGCACCAGTGACAGCTACAGTTGTAGCCAGAAATGCTACGCCCCCACACAGGCTGGATCTGAGACAGCATGCAGCCAGCTGCAGCGCGCCTGGCCATGGGCCTTCCACGAGCTGCGCTGCTGTCTCTTATGCAAATGAAAAATGCGCCCGGCGCTCAGTTACTGCTCATCTGAGCGTGGAATGGCAAACGGGGGTTACATGGGGAAAAGCGGCCACTTTTTATGCCCGGCTCTGCTCTCTGACAGTGCAACAGTTCCCCATTGCTTCCTTTTCAGGCACACAATTTGCAAAACTAATGTACAGTCACAGGTGCACCTTATTAGTACCGGGTTGGACCCCCTTTTGCCTTAAGATCTGCCTTAATTCTTTGTGGCGTAGATTCAACAGGGTGCTTGAGACTCTGGTCCATGTTGACATGATAGCATCACGCAGTTGCTGCAGATTTGTCTGCCGCACCTTCATGATGAATCTCCGGATGGATTACAAGCCATAGGGGCTATTTAGGGTGGAAAATTGATGATTGTGGGTGTAGTGAACTCAGTGTCATGTTTAGAAAACCAACCTGAGATGATATGAACTTTGAAACAGGGCACGTTATCCTGCTGGAAGGAGCCATTAGAAGCTGGGTACACTGTGGTCATCAATAGACGGACATGGTCAGCAACAATACTCAGTTAGGCCGTGGCATTTAAACAACGTTCAGTTGGTGCTAAGGGCCCCAAATTGTGCTAAGTAGCCTGAATTGTTGATACCAGGCAGGATGAATCCATGCTTTCAGGTTTTTTATGACGAAGTCTGACCCTACCATGTGATTGTTGCAGGAGAAATCGAGGCCAATCTGAGCAGGCAGAGCTTTTCCAACTTTCTATTGTCGAATTTTGGTGGGCTGTGCCCACCGTCGGCCCAGGTTCCTGTTCTTAGCTGACAGGAGTTTCACCCGGGGTGGTCTTCTGCTGCTGTAGCCCATCTGCTTCAATGTGTGACGTGTTGTGCATTCAGAGACTCTCTTTTGCATACCTCAATTGTAACGAGTAGTTATTTGTCTTTCTATCAGCTTGAACCAGTCAGGCCATTCTTCTCTGTCCTCTGCCATCAACAAGGCATTTTCACCTTTCTCCACTCAGTGGATGTTTTCTCTTTTTCAGCCCATTCTCTGTAAACCCTAGAGATGGCTGTCCATGAAAATCTCAATAGATCAACAGTTTCCGAAATGCTTATGCTCGCACATCTGCCCCCAGCAACCGTGCCAGGATTAAAGTCACTTAAATCACCTCCCTTCCCATTCTGGTGTTTCATGTGAACAATAAGTGAGGCTCCTGGCCTGTATCTACATGATTTTATACATTGTGCTGCTGACATATGCTTGGCTGATTAAAAGACAGTTGAACAGGTGTACCTAATACAGTGGCCAGTGAAAATACAATAGCGATTGCATTCGTTTGATTCTTTCATTGTATTGCTTATCTTTTCCTTCAGTCAAACCAAGAATCTGATTTTGTTCATGAACAAACATAAATGCCATTAAATAATGTTATTCCGTCAAACTGTCTGTCTCAGCCAAAGTTCACTGTAATTGTAAAATAACTGCTGGGATAGAACAGCCCGGTAAACAGAGAGGAAGATTTGGACCTGCTACACAATTTCAAATGACCTGTGAAATTAAATTTTCCTGGACCGCAAAGGTTTGGAGACCACGAGAGGTGCAGCTGCTAGACAGCTCTCACTACATATACAAATGATATGTGTCATATTGAGTAATTTCTTTTTTCCCCTCATATGAAAAAGAGGAAATTGCTGGTGGTGGAAAATCATGTTGCCCTGCGTTGGAATCTCATTATAGCTAGTTATTTATAATTTATATATACAACAAAATATATAACTTTTAGGATTGGTAGCTATAGAAACCTCAGGAGAGTATTGCATCTTTTGATATTAGGAAGCAAAAATATGTTTTCATTCCTGCCTGATAGTCTCTTACACAGTAAACAGTCAAGATTTAGAGCTGCCCTCGAATCATGCTGTGACTTGACCTCCATTTTTCTGAAATTAAATTTTCCTGTTTCTAAATTATTTGTGCTCATTTCATTGATCTTTTGCAGGGAATAAGATGAAATAAGTCCTAGTGCTGGACTCAATAAAACCACTCGAGTCCTGTCTTAGTCTGCCTTGTTTTCATTCATAAATGACCCAGTGACGACTCAAAGATCAAAATGCATTTTGTCTGATGCTGCTGTGGCATGTTTTGTTTGTACACCGGTGTCAGTATGAGTCTGAAAGTTAATTATTAAACCCAATATTGAATATGGTGCAAGATCTGAATGTAGGATTATGTGGGTTAACGGATTCAATTTTATCCATCTAGGCATCCGCAAGTTATGGTGGCAGTGAAAATGGTGTAATATAAACATTCACAAAGGGGGTGGCACGATTCAGAGGTACCATTAGTCTTTGTGATACCAGGACATGAACAAACTAATGGTTCCAACGTAGTGCTGTAAATATGGTAGGTCATGTGTATCAGTTCATTGTACAGTATCAGTGTTCACTTTGATATGTCTGACTATATAAAAACATGCTAACTGCGGTATTTACAGAACAAGAATCCTCATCTTTCCTTTTCTTGCATCTGTTGTATTTGTGAAATGTTTCCTTGCATCTGGAGCAGATTGTATCTGAGGAAAAAGTGTTGAGGGAGACAAGCTGGGATTAGCAGTGTCCAGTCAGTGACGAGGTCATGGGGTAAACGCATCTCAATTATGCCGCTTGGGGCAAAGCTCTCCAGGGCGACCCAGCAGCCAGGCCTTGGCGTTTCCTCTCCATCCAGGCCTATCAGTCGATATGAAGGTGGCATCCATCAATCCTCCGAGCCGTGACGCCACGCTGCACTGGACGTCTCCCACTCCCAACTCACACGCAAGCTCCATTCCACAGAAACCTTCATACTGGGAACCCTGTGCCGATCCATTGTACAATAAAAGTTGACTTGTCGTATTTCATATGTCATATTTCCACAATAAATGCAACTTTCGTTCCCGCGATTCACTGCGATAAAAGAACGTGCAATTTCATTAGAATGGATAGACAGGATTTTATTTAAAAAAAAATACTCATGATTAGTTAATGCCAGAGGAATGTCTGATTTTACAACTAATGAAGTTCAGCTAATGAGCCCCATGGGGGCTGTATCTTTATCTTCTGCTCTAACTGGCTTTACATTTTTATTAAATTGCTCTACTGCTGACCTTTTTCCAGTGTGACTCACAGAGCAGGACTGTGTATCAGCTAAAGCCAACCTGTTAAAGTATTCCAGTGCAATTACAGTCCCCTGTAACCATAACCTTCCATAACTAGTCTGGTTCCTTAACCATCGCTCCACCTGCTGGCCACCGGGGGCCTCTTCGACCTTCTTCGGTGGAGCCACGAATCGTTCTGTCTTGTACATAATGCCCTTCTCCTGGCACTAGCTGAACCTTGCCATCGAAGCTCAGAAACACAGACGCCCATATGCCAGGGTCTGTGCCCTGATGGCCTTAAAGGTCCGAGTCCACTTCTCTAGGATTTATGACCTGAAACGTGTGAATCACCCAAAGGTTGCCAGTTGAAAGCTTTACCGTGTTACAAAACAAATGTCACACCAGGAAACATATACGACGGGGTGGCTTTTTTATTGAGATCCACTAAAGTAAACAAAGGACATCTCTCCTTTCATCTACTGTACAATAGCTTCTCCGGAGTGGAAAATCCATCAGCGGGCTGAGCGTCCATTAGCAATCGCAATGCATTCATCCTTGACAAGCCTGGCAATATCCCCCTCTGTAATGAGTAGTTGACCTATTAGATCTATACAAACCAAAATGATTGTAAACACAGTGCAAACTATAAATTCATCAAGATTCTCATCCTTCTTTTTAATGAAAACGATATTGATAATGAAATCTCAGGTCCTGTCATAGTCCTATATGATACATTTAAATAGCAAAAAAAAAATGCAACACTTTGTTTTTACAACATTAATTTTGAATCCTGTGCTTGGTAATTTGTTGCCAGAAAACATAATCAAACAGACATAAATGAGATCATTTCCTGTGTGTGTCACTTTGTTGCGGTGCTTTGACTGTGGCTCAGGCTGTGTAGTGTCCCTCCCTGTCACCCCTGTCTTCACTGTTTTGAGCTTGAGGGGTATTCAAAACGAGACTTCTTGCACTGAGGAAGATTCAACAATTGGTTTTCCGTTGCCTGGGAAACAAGTATGCCCTAAAAATAAAACATCGTTCGGGCCCTACGATAAAGTGGGATCTTCCATTCAGCTAAACAAAGAGCAAACAATCTAGAGGGACTTCTCTCTCCCTCTAAGCTCCTGGAGCTCTGACTGGGAGGCTCTCTCTTTTCTCCAACTGGTGACAACTCTTCGGGCGCTGCCCCTACTGCCCCGGGCGAGCAGGTAATAATAACCATCACATCAGTATCGATTGCAGTGGCGGATCATTCTGATCCGGCTCCCCACAGTACCGCCACGGGCAAATCCGGGTTTTGTTTTCATTATAAACATTGACACACGAGCACACAGCGCAGTACCTGAATTTATTGACTCAGGAGAGCGCAAGAGGCTTTTGATGAATCCTTCCACCTTCTCATCTGGCTGGTGTCTGCCTTTTCTGTGAGATTGTCCTTATGCGCTAACGCTTCTGAGGGTCCAGCATCTCCCCTGATGAGCCATAAGGAGCCCTGGCAGGCATGCTTTCCCTCTTTAAAGAGAAAGCCCACCATCACAGCACATTTTCAAAGACCTTAGCACCGTCATTCTAGTGCAACTCAAGACCCCAACTGTGTCAATATCAGGGACGGGGGATTGATCAATTCCAATTCATATCAGAAAATGGAACTGGAGTTGGAATTTAAATCTCCCTGAAATTTGAATTCAGTTCTAATTCTGATCCCCATAGTTTTCCCCTCCAGTATCATTTCCTGATTTGGATTGGAATTGATCAATGCATTCCAGAATGGCCCCAACTATGGTCAAAACAGCTACACACCTCTTAGTTCATAAGATAGTAAGCCTTCTCACAAACATGGGACCTGTGAGGCCCAAGTTAATTCATGCTCTGGTGCACAGGGAATGCCTTTTGTTTTCTGTTTAGCCACTGAATGGTGCATAGACTTTGTTAAACAAACTAGGGTACAAATAATTCCTGAAAGAACTGCACGGCAAACCCAAAATCTTCCTCTGTGCCAACTGTTGGGGATCCCATGAGTGAAATTAGTCACGGTGGTTTAATGTGGAAATAAAACAGGATTACTGCCAGCTAGGAATCTTATGGTCGTCGAACAGCGTGATGTGAGCTGGCAAGCGCACAGTCGGCACGCTGGGTGGATGTCGATTTGGAGGTCCCTGTCGCTCCTTTCCTGGACATAATTCTCGCCTTCGCATTTGTGTGCCATCATCCACGTTCCCAGTAAGATGGGAGGCTGGAGTATGTTAACAAAGACTTTCAGCACGCCTGTTGTTCCTGACTGATGTCCCTGATTACCCTGAGTGGATTCATTGTGCTTTAAGCGAAGCTAGGACCTGTGGAATAACTGAACTCTCATTCCCGTATATTTGAAAACAAAACCTAGGAAAAGTGCCTGTTACTTTTTGGTCTATTGGGCTAGGGTTAGGGTTAGGCTAATGTCTTTGACCTTGGAATGCCATAGTGATTCCGTTGCACTGCGCCGTAACCGAGGAGTCTTTCACGGGGCAGTTTGGCACCTTGCATGCCCAGTTAAGTCACCCACCAAATGTCAAAAAGGGGCCACAATATGGGGTGCACGGGAATATGTTGGCAAGAGCATTTCAACCCATGCCTGATAAAGAATAGCTCGGATGATACGTGGTTATTTACATCCCACGCTGAAAGTTTGTCATTGAATATTCACCCCAATTCAGCTCAGGTGCCCCTTCCCCAGCCTGTCAGACTCTATCCCTCCCCATGCCTCAAATTATCTCATCGGGGTGAGAGCGGCTGACTGGATATTTTCCACATCCTCCTTTTCACGATAAAGCTCTACTGTCCTCCAGGGGGCGGGATCTGTTACAGATCACAGTGCAGACTAAACTGAAAGTCTCATTTCATCTCCATGAACTTCATGGTGAAGATCTGCGTCACCCCCCACCCCCTCAAACCCGGCTCCCGTTATTCCTTTGACAAACACACTGCAACTGAAATGTAAACTCGGGGCACTCAGCAAATAAATAGAATTCCTGCAAGACCATTAACATTCTGGAATCAGAATCTGTCAGGCTGCAATCTGCATTATTAAAGATCCTTGGGATGAGCGAGCGTCCTCGTGACACGATCTTGCCATTGTTATTCCATGCATACCATAGGAGGGATGTTTAAGGTAAATCAAACGCAGGCAGCAGGAAAGGCCAGATTTACATTTAGATAAGGCTGCACAATACATCCTTTTAGTATTGCAATAATCACATTGCAGGACATGCAATGTAAAGACCAGGCAATTTAAGACAAATTAAATTGAACACATCATGCTACAACTTTTTTTTGGTACAAAAGGAAAACTTGCACGGCTCTCATTTTTCATGATTAATCTACAAGAGACTATCTAATATAATTGACTCCAATTTCAGGGTTTTGGGATGCACAGACTTGTTAGCGAGTTAGGCCTGCATGATCAGTGATATTAATATTAACATTGCATATTATGCACATACACTTGTCACTTTGAAAGGGCCATATAGTCAATTGGGTTGAGACTATCAGTAACTTACACTAAAGCATTTTCACTCGGTCATAGAAAACAACACTTAACATGTTTTGCAATTTTAGTTATTTTTCATATTCAAGATTACATAGTACATGTTACAAAATTAACCTGAAGTTTTCCATTGAGGCTTTTGCACTGAGCTCTGCATGCCCTCTCTGAACCAGTCATAATCACTTTCATCATTGCTGTCATACTCACTGGTAGATAGTGTGGTGAGTTTGCAAGAAATTTAACTAAAATGACTGAGGAAGAGAAAAGTAAACTTGAACTGGTAATGAAAACACATTGGACTTTTGCTGTATCTATATATTTTGGAGACAGTATTGAGCAAAAAGAGATGATTTGTCGGCACTGTTTTTTGTTTGGTCGGCACTCATAGAAATACCACCATTTTATTTGTTGGACTCTGTTGTTTCATAAATAACATTATAGTTGTTTTATTAAATATTTCAAATATCACAATGTGATTTTTTTCCATTAATGTGGCTATCCTACATTTAGCCATTTACACAAAGTAGGTTACAGTGGAGGAGAGATTGGCATTCAAACCTACAACCTCTGTGGTTTTAGCGTAACACTCTACATGTTGAGCAATGGGGGAATGTTTAGTCAAATTGCTTCCTCCTACTCTATCCAGAGGTACATCAGCACGGTCCAGGGCTCCTGGGCTATTTGAGTCATCAGAGGCCCCCCTACTATTTTCAGCTGTAGCTATCAACCAGGGAGGGGAGGGGGGCTGTTAGGTTTTTATTGAACAAGGTCGGTTGAGGCTTTATTCCAGGTAAGCCCATGCATTCAGGCACCCTTGACTGCATCCGGTTTCTGCCAGATTGCTCTTTGTGCACCAAAGGCAGAATGATCTGATGTCAGCACCAAAGGGGGCTGGGAAAGACAGACGTGGACGGCAGATGGAAGAGCAGCAGAAGATCTGTCTGACAAAGACAAATTATAGGTGACAGATGTGTTGAATATGAGATTATGGGTCCTTCATGTCATCTTGACTGGTGACAGGACTTCTTTCTGCTATGCTACCAAGCCTCTCTCCATAAAACTGTGACCGTTTACCAGTATTGTCGTGGCTTCCAGCGGTGGCTCTTAATGGGCTCCCCACTGATCCAGCTGACACTTCCCTTCCCATCTGGTCCAGTCAGCTGGACTGGGTCACCAGCTGATAGGCCAAAAGGAGTGGCTGGTGTTTCGTGGCTTGTGTTGGAAGCCCAGTCGGATTCGATAACACAATTACGCAATCAGAAGATGGAATGTTCTATGGTTCTATAGAATGGCCGTAAGGTCCTCATTCAACACTCCTAACTGTGTGTGGAAGGTTGAAGCCATCAACTTCTTTCACCTACTGAACCACAGAAACACATGTCCACAGAGACGTACAGGCTTTATTCCATCTCCTGTTATTAAATTAAGGAACTACACTCTGTATTTTGTGAATTATGTCTCTGCTTAATTGAAAGCAGCACCTTGATATCACCCCATGTCACTTTGAATAATGACAGTCGGCCATCAAAGTAACTGCAGTCAGTAAATCAATTAATTCCTAATCAACTGTCGCACGTCCATTGATTTAAGGGAGACTTCCGTGCTTGTTTATTTACCCGTAAAATGTTATTAATTTTTCAATTTGCATCTCTTGTGTTTCACCTGTATTCAAACTGGAATTCTTGACACAGATAAACTGGAAACCTGACCTTGGAGCGTGTGAGATGTTGTCTTTAGTGTGTAAGATTCTGACAGGCTGCCCCATTGTCTTGTCCGGTATGTATCTCGTCTTAATCCCTGTGTTTCCTGATAATGGGTACAGGATCGCCTTAACACTAACTGGAGGCAAAGCTGTTTAAAATAATTGGACTCGTGTTCATTGGCAGCTAATTCAAGCAGGGAACAGGACAGTAAAATATCAGTGTGCAAACATGCGACTCTAACAGATGACAAAGCAGTGACCCTAAGGTGTATACCTCTGTAATTCATGTGGCATAACCGAATAGCGCCGTTTGACAAGATGTTAGAAGAGGCACCAACTCACACACTTGGTTTTTAAATTTAAGCGCAGGTTTTAAAATGTCACATTAGCAAATTCAGGACGTGTGACTAATACCACCCGTGATTCAGGGAATTTTGCAGTCGTGACATGGGAGGGGGCTGTCACCTCCCCCCCCCCCCAAAACACCAGCTTTTGCCAGAGGGCGACAGAGAAGCAGCAGATCATGACCTAACTTCATTACCAGAGACACCAGCAAGACCAGTTAATTCCGTAATCCAATTCCGATGGTGCCTCCAGTGATGATTTTTATAAGCGTCTCACAGACGTGATGCTGGTAATAATTTTATGAATATTAAAGAAGTGTAATTTAGCTAATGTATTTAGTTCACATCAAATAACACAGCATTAGTATTGTTTTGTTAATATTGCATCAGATATTGCTAGTAATATTTTATAATAAATAATATTTTTATTTTTTATAATTCATACTCTTCTTGGTGAGGCAGATTGGGAGGCAAGTGACATGTTCTTCTAGAAGGTGATGGGAGGTAAAAAAAAAAAAAAAGACGTCTTACCCCCCCCGCAGTACCAGTGTCCTTTAAAGGCCTTGTCCTTTGGAAGCAAGGCATTGTGGGATAGGTCCTTGAGTGGACATTTAAATGTAAAAATAAACAATAGACAAAATCCATTGTTAAGAACAGCAGCATCAGGGGTGGTGTCTGCTTTTCTCTTGGCGTCTGAGAGCTTTGTGAAATGCAGAGGTGAGAATGTCTCCCTTCTGTCTGGGTGCAGAACATAGACCAGGTGGCCGGTTCTGGAGGTCAGCCACAGAAGGTCTGTGTCCGGCTGCGTGTCCCTGCCCCACCAGCACGCACTCCACCACCCTTTAAAAGGAAAATGCCCAGAAATTGAAGAAGGTCAGGGGGTCTGAAGCTGCACAATAAACAAAAAACCTGCATCCAGTTCCCAGTCAGTCCTTCAATAACTCACCTTGAAATAATATTGAAATAATGCAGATACTCGGCTCTCTCAATAATAATAACGACATCTTAAATTTGAGACAGAAAGAAACACAATATCTTTGTGCGCCTCTGAGGTGCAGTCCATCGACCACCCTCAGCGCGTTAAAACTGGGGTATTTAAACAGAATGGCACAAGAAATGGTTAATGCAGTCTACCCAAAAATAACAATGAACCCCAACACTGACAACACCCGGATCCTGAAATCTAGTTACTGGTCACGGCCCAGTACGGCCCAGCACGAAAGCCTGTGCTAGGAAGGAGTGAGGAACAGGTGACAAGTTTCCAGTTCTGCAAAAAGAGAGAAATGCAGCTTGTATTAGCAGCAGGCACTTCGTTAGATGCCCTCCTCCATCAGCTGACACTTTCTATGGACCCCACAGTGCAGTTGCAACCTTTTTGGGTGGCTACCCACAGCCTCTCAGAAAGGGGCGTCCTTTGGAAGCTTCCTGGCAGCTGACCCTCTGCAAAGACAAGTTTTCCCTTTTCCCTCCTTGTGGATCAGGTGCACAGAGCACACCTGAGCCTGCTTTACAGTCTATTAACCACTGCTGTTGGCTACCTAAATGAAAACAGCACTCGAAACTAAGTGTTGTAAAGGGGTTAATGTTGCTGAAGGAGACCTAAAAGATGCTCGGTGTCAGATAAACGTACTCGCTCGGGCCGGGCTGGAGACCGGCGCTTTTCCACTTTAAAATCACATTACCGCTAATGCTAACAGGGGCAACGCCTGATCTTCCTGGCCGCCACTCACCGGGGGGGGGGGCATACAAGCCGGCGCTGGGAGCAGAGTCCATTAAAAAAGCAAACAGTCTTTTGTCGAAAAGGGGAAAAGGGCGAGCCTGGTTTTCCACAACCCCCCCCCCCCCCCAACACGGTGAGCATGTGAATCAATCAGAAGCTCCCTTCAGAGATACATATCCAGGAGACTTGCTGGAGAACTCTGAGCTGGAGGTACACAGTGGACATGAGTGTTAGGACCGGGAGAACGAGGTGGGTTCAAGAGGGGGGGTAAAACATAGTGTTGCTGGTTAAATGAAGCAAAGGTGCTTGACGTTTCGGGGCGGGGGCTTGAAACTCCGGACTTGTAGCCACCTACTGATAAGCAATCGGCAGCCGCCATCTCCGGAATGATCCAGCAGATCCTCAGCAGCAGCCTGTCTTCTGCTGCCTCTGCGCCAAGGCGTGAGCACAGCCCCATGCGTGAGCACAGCCCCGTGTGGGCCGGCGGGCTCAGCCGGTGCCAGAACAGAGTCTCGCCAGGAGAGGACGCTATATCTCAAACAACGTATCGTTGATCTTCCAACTATAAGGCAAGGAAAATGAACCGATATTGATTTCAACAGCAGCAGACGGTGGGGGGCCTTTCACCACCCCCACCCCCTCGAGGGCTCTGAACGATCTACTGGACTATAAACCCAGGCATCAGAGAAAACCTGCTGCCATAGCGCACAGCATCACACTACATTAATATCTAGATCAGAGAGCTGCGACACGAGGGCCCCGATGCTGGAGGAACAGCTCGGTTGTCAAGTTAGATCTCCACTCAAAAGCTAATTAGGTTCTCCTTTGTTTACGAGACAGATGGATGTTTGCCTGGCAAATCTAGACCTTTATTTTTCAATGGCTGTGTCCATTCTTACATCTGGCCCCGCAAGCACTTTACAATGGTCTCGAACAATGGCCGTGAAAAAAAACAGGAACAACCTTTAAAGGTCTGACTCGCTAGCAGTCGGTGTTTTTCCACTACCTGGCATTAATGGATTAACAATTTGCCACAGTTGTAACGGCGTGAAAATTGAACTCGGCCACGTCCTTTGTGGCCGGTGACGCTCAGGGGCCCTCAGCAGCTTCCTCGCGGGTGGGTGTGAGGCCTAGATGCCGCGGATCGCCACAGATCACGGGCCGATCAGCCAGGCCGACTCCAAGCGCTGCACGTCACCTCGATTTAATGTTTCCGTTCCGTGACCAGCAGCAGCAGCGTGAGCATTGCATGTGACGTCGCCGCGCATCGCATTACAGGATGCAGTCACTGTTGGGAAAGGAGCATTTTGCACAGTGATGCAAGTTCCTAAAAGGATTCATTTTTGCGAATAACCATTAGGGCACTAAGTCATATTAAAGAGAAACATTCTTCAAAAAACCACCAAAATACTAGGAGGGGCAGAGCCAGTTGAAAACGATACAAATATGTATCTGATACAAATAATGTTTGTACGCTTTTTACAGCATTATTAACAAATTTAATATTTGTTATATTTTGTTAGATATTGGTAGAGGGAGGCCAGTCCATCCAAGTAGGTCACGTGGCCAGCTGGACGAGGGGGAGTGGGTTCTCTAACAAGCCCAGAAACAATTGTCATTCTCAATTAGAGCAATGAGCGGAGCTAAGCATTGATGGCCCAAAAATGCTTTAAAGGGAATTCAATGACACCCCAATGTAGTCATGCGTTAGGAATTATTACTGAGGGGCAATAAACCAGCCGGCAACTGATCTAGGCGGCGTTTTCCGATACTGAACCGGCCATGTGCTGGTATGCACTGTTAAATCAATAAGGACCCCATTAAAGTTAACAAACCTTAGCAATCCCTGTCTCACAGATTGACTCCAATTGCCCTCAAATCCACCATATTGTTGTGTGAAAGGAAGAACTTTATTTCTCCGTTTTTCTTTTTTTTGTGAGTCTGGCTCCAAGCTACAAGTGCTTCTCTATACCCCAAGCTCATTTTTTTGGGGGGTGCAATCAAAAACCAAACTAGAATGTATGCACTAAATAATGAAAGAATCATATAAACGCCACAAAAAAAGTCACAAAGATTCCACACCCATCTGTAGAAAGATGGCTGGGATTGTGTGGCTGCACAGGCAAAGCTTTCATGCTAGTCATCAGAAGGTCACCAGTCCAAATCCTGGGGCCACATAACCAATTGAACCCTTGAACAAGGCCCTTAACTTGCAGCTACTCCTGGAGTGTAGGATAAATGGAAAATCCTGTGGCAGAACCACAAATTCTCAGCTGTTTTTACATGTATCCCTCAATAAGGAGAGCAAGATGGGAGAAGCATCTCAATGAACCTGCACTTGTGCAAACAGCAAACAAAGAGTCGTTTAATTTTTCTCGGTCAAGGGGAGTAGATCTTCCAGTGACTTCTCCCGGAGTCAGGAGAAAGTCCCGGCTTCACTGTCACCTCCTCGGTGCCCGAGCGACAGTGACGTGGAAAGACAATGTGGGTAATGAGGCGCTGTTATCTGCATGGTTAGCGGGGAAACTGCGGAAAAGTGCCACGATAAGGCGAATAATATGGTATGCGTCATTTCAAAGGTATGAAAATTAGACATTCAAATGAGGTTTTTTTGTGTGTGTAGGTGGGGAAGGGGGTGTCAACTAAGACATATCCACGGCTCACAGAGCAAAATCTCAGTAAAACAGCCGGTAAATAAAAAACCAAGGAAATGAAAGAGTCTGTGGGATTATCTACATTTAATCACTTTCTAGAAAATATTGACAACATTTATGAAATGAAGTATAATTTATTTGCCATCTTTAAGCACAAGCAACTTTTATTTTAAGTGGTTGTGAGTATGAATTATATAAAACAGTTAAAGCTCAGATTAAAAATGAATTTATTAAAATTTAGAAACTATTTTACTGAAAGATAAAGAGGGTGTGGTAACCAGAAAAATGATCAGATAGCCTTACTTAGTCAGTGTTTTGCTGTGACTGATTGACAAGTAGGAGTACAAATGGGACATCACACGCCCGCACAACCACCAGAATGGGATACTACTCACCTGCACAACCACAGGAACGGGATATCACTTACCTACGCAGCCACAGGAACAGGATGTCACATGCCTGCACAGCCACAGGAACAGGATATCACACACCCGCACAACCACAGGAATGGGATATGACACGCCTGCACAGCCACAGGAACGGGATATCACAGATACGCACAGCCATAGGAACTGAATATGACACGCCTGCACAGCCACAGGACCAGGATGGCACACATCCGCACAGCCACAGGAACTGGATATGACACGCCTGCACAGCCACAGGAACAGGATGTCACATGCCTGCACAGCCACAGAAATGGGATATCACACATCCACACAGCCACAGGAACTGGATATGACACGCCTGCAAAGCCACAGGAACAGGATGTCACATGCCTGCACAGCCGCAGGAACAAGATATCACACACCCACACAACCACAGGAATGGGATATAACACGCCTGCAAAGCCACAGGAACAGGATGTCACATGCCTGCACAGCCGCAGGAATAAGATTTCACACATCCACACAACCACAGGAACGGGATATCACTTACCTACGCAGCCACAGGAACAGGATGTCACATGCCTGCACAGCCACAGGAACAGGATATCAAACACCCGCACAACCACAGGAATGGTATATGACACGCCTGCACAGCCACAGGAACGGGATATCACAGATCCGCACAGCCATAGGAACTGAATAAGACACGCCTGCACAGCCACAGCAACAGGATGGCACACATCCACACAGCCACAGGAACTGGATATGACACGCCTGCACAGCCACAGGAACAGGGTACCACATGCCCACACAGCCACAACAACAGGATATCACATGCCCGTACAGCCACAGGAATGGGATATCACACGCCTGCACAGCCACAAGAATGGGATATTACACGCCTGCACAGCCACAGGAACAGGGTATCCCACACCCATACAGCCACAGGAACGGGATATCACACAGCCACAGGAACAGGATATCACACACCTGCACAGCCACAGGAGTTACACATTATTTAATTGTCTTACTTAGCCATGTTCTTTGTGCAAGGGATAATTGGTTGCCAAGATGAAGGCGTCACACCACTGTAACTGGTCTGAAAGACACACATGACAAAACGGTGTCTCCGACGACGCCAGGTGAATGCCAGCCACAACATGCATAATTCTTATCCAGAACTATCAGTTTGGACATGAGACCTTTTCCAACAAGTGTTGTCAAAAAAGAGGAACTCGCCTGGGTCATCTCAGCCCTGGACGAGACAACTGCGACTAACAGCTATCGTTTGTGACTGTCAGGCTTTCGTCGCGGTTGTAGAAACGGCTCCACCCTCCCAGGCTGCCTTGTAGAGCCTCATCGTATGATGCGAAGGGCTTCCAGATGCTCCTAAAAGGACGCGTTGGCTTCATTTATCCATATTCATGGCTGATTGCTCATTATATTTCCACTGCAGTCACTGAATGCCATACACAAGTTGGCAGCAATGACCAGCTTGTGAGGTCTTTGGGAATCCTGGTGTGACTCTGCCAATAATATACTATTTTATGACCAAGATTCAAGTGAAGCTTTATGAATTTGAGTCTGGTGATAAATCAATAAAATGCATTTACACAATTATTAAAGCCACACATGAAAATTAATTTTATTAACGGAAATACAATCCTCTGGACAGATACCAGCACTGTATACATTTGATGCAGATGCTTCTTCCATTCATGTTCACACCTTTAGGTCGGTTTCAAAGAAGCCGTTTTTTCAGATGTAGAGGTTGAGTTAAGACTTTCCATGTTTGATGTTTTTTGAAGCCAGACTTGCTATGTTTGATGTTTTTTGAAGCCACCGGTTATAAATAGTGTTCATAGTTGTTCCTGAGGACATTTCATTAATAAAATTACAGTGTATATTTTTTATTTATGTTTCATTAAAAAAAAAAAAAAACCTGCAACACAGTGGTTTTACACTGTAAAATAATTAGTACTGAGAGAGGTCACAGTATTTGATGATAACTATATCGTTAAATTCTGTAATCCCAATGGCCCGAGGATGTTTCCATTTTACTTGTATCTGCTGATTTTATCTGCCTGGGAAAAAGTGAAAAAGTACTTATTATATCAGCAGAGCCAACTGCAGCCCATTCTTTTTAACCTCAATCAAAAGAAGAGCTCTGCACTCTTTTGAGTCTAATCCAGTAAGATTGTTTAGACGAGTAAGCCCGTCTATTAAGTATAATCAATGAATATGAATTAGTCACATATAACCCGTCTCACATTTTCCATTTCAGGTTTCATTCTCAAATACAAATAAACATTTTTTCTGGAAAATAAATGGTTGAAAATTATCCAGACGGAGGCAGTGATTTGAGAATCAACGCCTGTGGTGGAGGAACGAGTAGGGGAGTCCCACGCGGACGCGGATGGCTGACCTGCAGCTGGGAGAGGTGCTGGCAGGGGCACCGAGCCGAAAGCGACGCGGGGAACATCCAGCTGAACGGGTGGGGTGAAAAAGTGAGCTGCGTCAGCCTCGCTACATGGGGGAATCATCCGACCTCTTTTTTAAAACCTCAGATTGAACAACGGGCATAGCGTGAACACCCTGCGTGCAAGAAAACCCACTTAGGTTCAAATAATCATCAAGCTGAAGATGAAGGTGATAGCAGATGAATAATGGCCATGACACCGACTGCTGAGGGCTCCGTAAGGAATTCTGATGCCCCCCCCGTGCCCACACTGGATATTTATTCCGGTACTTTCTGACAAGCTCAGGGCCGGTTTAATACGTCAAACGAACCATCAATCATATGGACTTTGTGACCCATCCGCTCTGGGCTCTTCAATATCTCATTGCTACCCAACTGTGACGCACTATCTACAACCAATCGGTCAGTCCGAGGGTAAATTATTCACGTGTCCCCTGTGTGGGGGGTTATTTTTTTATTTTTCCGCAGCAGATGCTCCAATAATCTCCACACTTCATTTATGTAGGTGCATTATGGGAGACAGATAAAACCTTCTTTTCTACCGTCTAATCCACACGACTCTCTGGAATTCATTACTTCATGAGGATGTTGTCCTCTTGGCTTGACTATAATAATATCATTGATATCTGTTTTCTCAGCCTTGGACGGTATTGATCATGTCCAGCATTATCAGTCACTATCAAATTTAATTTATCCACTTTTCCGTTAGCAAGGCACATTTTCTCAAAAAAAAAATACAGAAAGAAAAGAAAAGTACAGTTTTCCAGTATGGCAAAGGCCAAAAACCATAGATACCCTGGCAAATTTGGGAGGTCCAGCACTTTATAGGGGCCCAGGGGGGAACTTAAGGTGTTATTTTGTCAAGGGGCACATAATTTGTAGGTACACCCCTGGGGGTGGGGGGACAGGCTAAGAGACTAATCTTTTTTAGCACCTTTGGGTCAATAGTTTTGGGGGGCAGGTTGTTATTTGGGAGGGCAGCACCTCCCCCCCCCCCCCCAGTCATTGTGCCGGCACTGGCAGTAACACTAAAACACCCTCTTTTATGTCACTGTGGGATAAGAGCCCCCGCTGACGCATGGCGTACTGCGACACGGGGACAATTGACTGCAACGTGGCTCGCCTCTGGGCTGGCGCATCCCCCGGAGCGTGTTTAGCCTGACGTGTGGTGCCTATAAATATCGCACGGCCAATGGTGAAAAGATTAGGCGTGAACGATAGAAGCCCCGATTGAGCGTAACAGGTGAGGAGCAAAGCAGGTTGTTTTGCGTCTCAAAGTGAAGGCGGGTGACAGGCATCAATGTCGCATGTCGGCACACGACTGCAGGACGCTCAGTTTGAGTCGGTGGGGGGGGGGGGGAGTTAATGGCACGGACAGGACACCCCTGCTGACTCGTAAGCGACTCACGTCACTCACTTATGCAAATCGGGAGACTGGCGAACGAGGAGCAGGAGGCCCCTCACATGCAACAAATGCTGCGTCATTTAGCTGAAAGATAAACTAAGGTGGGGTGAAAACAAACAGGCGGTTGAATAGACGGCCTGGCATGGGGATGCCCAGCACTGAGGACCCAGGGGATACCAATGAGTAACGGGTGCCACACAGGTCCTCCCTCCCCTGTCACATGCTTTGCCCTTCGCTGCTGATTCAAATGACTCATGGGGGCATGTCATTACCATGCTGGTCAAGCACGTAAAAGGCGATATGGGAAACCTGGGGGTGCGCAAATAAGGGACCAGGAAATGAGACACTTCTGTCCCCTCGAGCCTAGCAAACACTCCAGCTGTTTAGAGAAGTGATTAGTAGCATTGCAAGCTAATTATATGACCTGTAGCCTGTAGTTGTCAGTGTCATTATAATCATTCCTAGAATATATGACACACGGCGTCTCACTCCACAGGCCGGGCCAGCCTACGAGATCCGCATTTCAGCAGGAAACCAGTACCTATGCATTCTGCACTGGGCTGACAACACAGAGTTTTGCATAAGAAGTCCCTTTCGGTACAGGGAGCAGGGGCATACCTCCCTATCTACCCGACCCATGACTGCAGGTTCAGATCATTGGTGACCATGGCGGTGAAACAGCACTAGGAACCAGAATTGGGGGGTTTATTCAGGTGTGACATGGCTCTTTTGTATGAAAACAGCTCTGTGGCATAAGAAATACTGTGGAAAAAATTGGGTCCCGCTGTTTGGAAATAGGAGTCCAAATAAGGTCTTCATTAGGCCATTGTGCATTGATTATAATGGTATCTATCATTGTTCGGTCAATGAGAAAAGCTGTGCAGTGATTCAACTCAGGTACTCCTCAATGCAATAAACACCTCAGTTCGCTCCTTTTCTATAATGACTCACATAAAAGCAAACCATTTATTACAAATAATAATAATTATAACAAGCGTGCAAAATAGAGAAAATCACAGCACATTGAATGTTTTTCCCAGAATTCCAGAATTCAAGTAGCAGCTTAAAAAAAAGCATGTTTAATAGGGGATAATCATATGTATCGGATATTTTAAGTTGGTGAAAATAACAAAGGAAAATTAATTGCTGTAATTTAAGAGCTCGTGATAATTAGCAGCAATTTTTGTCTCGGTCATCTGCAAGAACGTCTATTCTCCCAGATTGTTAAATTCAGTAGAAGGTGATAGTTTCTCAGATCTGCCTGTGCACCTCTGATTAACTAACCTCAATAAGGTGGGAAAACAGGCAGTAATTTTCCAAACGAGAGGAGCTTAAATGGAACACATGGCGATGACCTCGCCACTAAAGAACCATACAGTGAGGCTCGGAGAAGGCATAACCAACTCGGCCACTAGGCAACACGCCTCCCTTGGTCATTCTATTTCCCAGCATGCCATGGGGCTCATGGAATTTATTCTTTTGCCCATCTACCATGAGGGGAAAAAAGCTGTGTGTTCCCTGGGAAATCAATGGGGGGGGGGTGGAGGGGGGCAGGGTTTAACCTGCTATCTCTGCTGAAAAGGCCTCTTTAGCATACCATACCTCCATTCCTCTGTCTGCCATTGGATCAGGCTTTGCAGCGCATCAATCTGTTCATCCAAGGAGCAGCGGACTCCGCGGAAAGAGAAAGGCCGCCATGGGCCAGCGGCTGGGAGACTGCACCTGTAACCCAAAGGCTGTGGGCTCAGATCCAGGGGGCGGGGCTTCGCTCTTGGTACCTGTGAGCCAATCAGCCAAAATGTCCAGCTCTAAAATTATCAACTGCTAGACAAAAGCTGTGGACCCACGCTGAACTAAAGAGACTAATTTAATAATGACAAGCCAAGTCCAACGACACTTCGATACATTCAGAAAACATCCCTGAGAGCAATTCCGGCTAAATAAATTGACCAGAAATATGAAAATGGCTGCTGTCATTCTCAGCTGTGTGGCCTGTTAGCCCTGAAGCCCATTCCCTAAGCATGATGGCTACGGCTGACCCTGCTCGTGGCCTATATGGTCTTCATCAGCCGGAGAATAAAGAGCTCTCCATTCCTGAGTAAACATTTCCCGCAACAAATCAAGTGCTGGTCTTGTTTGCTGGTGGGGTGTGATGAACTGTCCCCAGTGATCAAACACCCCGCCGGCCCAGTGCTTTTCTTCCAGAAACTGTCTGCTAGGCCCAGGTTACTATATCGGCAGACGAAGACAAGATTGGATTTTTCATAGTGGATTTTTTTTCTTTTTATTTCAAATGCAGCTTCAGATGCACATACTGCAGGACAACGGACACATGAAAATATGAAAGTGTACATGCTTTATCAGCAGACATAAACTAGAAATATGTTTGCATTACAGGAGAACAAAAGTAGCCAATGGGGCTCTCTTTCAGGCAAATTTAATTTGCATACCATGAACGCTGTAATAAAATCTCAAACCCCAAAACACCCCCTGATAAACCAATAGGATCATCACTTCCCGTCCTCTACCATAATAATGTGACACCCAAGCTTACCTTTGACAGGAGGGTCTACATACACGGGATGGTCTATAGTGCTGACAGGGAGGGTAAATGCTGCACCTTGAACTGGCCAAACCATGGATCCTCTGGTCTCCCGGCCAAGGTCACCCGCTTGTCTGGCTTTGTGTTCGCTGCTCCACGTTGCCGTTTCACAGAATCGTACACTGAACTCCAGCTTCTGCGTGGCCTCCCTACATGACGCCCCCAAACAGATGCACTCACCTATGGTGTCTTTACTTCTTTAACGGCCGCACCCGTCCCTGCAGCAGCTGCGGCTTTCCCACCCGTGCCACCCTGTCCATTCGGTGACATATTCCTTGGGATTTATTGTATTTATAAATAAATTAACACAGGCAATATAACGAATATGAAGCCCACACCGTCTTCCAGTTAGACCAAGGTTGGATTTTTCCTTCACCCTTTGTACTGGTGCTGAATCACTCAAGGGGAATTAAAAAAGTGAATCATGTGTTTTTTTTCCTTGCATTTCATGTTCATCAGAAAACAGTCTCCTTATACGAGTAATAGGCCCAACACTGCACCCAGTAATGATAGCGGTAATGTCAGAAGGTCAGCCATTTTTTAATTAGAATAATCCAAATATGTCACATATTATCCCATACTACGGAAAAAATTGTATAAATTTAAACTTTATTATTTTATTATTCAACGCATTAGTGGAACTTTTGAAAATGTATTATTATAAAATATATATATGAAATCAGTTTTGTTCTGTAGATCCATTTTTTTCTGTATGCTGTGGCAAGACATCATTTGGACACGCTGTACATTCTTAAAATGAGTACAGGGCAACACTGCGGAAAAACACCCCCCCCTCCCCACACATACACACACACACACACACAAACACACACACACACACACACACACACACACCCATCCACCACACAGCTGGTGCCCACAGAGGTCTGCCCATCACTCTGTGTCAGTCATGCACACAGAGCAGCCCTGCCAGTAGCCATGGAAACCCCACTCAGGGATGGTGGCGCCCTATTGGTGCACCGTGGAGACCGAATCCAGGCCCGTCTGAGGGCTTTGGGTGGGGGGGGGCTCACTGTAACAGACTGTGTGGATAACGAGCTCCGAAGCACACAGCCGCCCGCAGAACCCAAACTTCCTCGCGGACATGAAGGCTGCGCAGCCGGCCTTCTCATCTTTTGTCTGAGAACGGCTGCTTTTTACCAGGAAAAAGGTACAAACACCAACAGACAAAAGAAAATGACACATGTCGGTGAGAGTGACATTAATCATGTGAGAAAAATTACCACGGCTGCAAAAATGACACATAAAATATTCAGCGTAATTATCCAGCTCTGTTCTGAAGGAGACACAAGCACTCGCGACACTCCAAAACTATTCAGTTAAAGCTTGCCGACGCTCCTCATTAGCACATTCTTACATGCTGCATGTCTTGTTGAGGCTCTACCAGATATTTGGACGGAAACTGTCTAGCGGTGTGGCAGGCACTCGGAGTTTTTGGGTCGACACACTGTCCTAGTAAAGGTGTCGCCAAAACATGGAATCCCAGAAAACAAGAGCCCCAAAACGTGCAGCAGTGTTAATTTAATGTCCTGTGGGCGGGAAAATGTAGCCTACACTGACTTACTTATTGCATGTCTCCCTCTCTCACTGTCACATACCCTCCTATATTTTCTGCCCATAGACTGTACTCTGCTCATGTCGTAATTATTCAAAAAAGCGGAATATGTTTAAACTAACTTTAATTAATTAATTGTAACACAAAATTAATTTTAAAACTTTCTAAATTATTTCCTGTTCATGGGTGTCACAGACAAGATATCTTGGAAAGATTATTCTCATAAGCCAATTGCATTAATTGTCTCAAAAAACAGCATAGGGGTTGCTGAACAATGCCGCCCTCCAGTGGTATGTTTTAGTAATTTTACAAGGCCGCTTCGATTAAACAGAAATGATTACGCGGATTATTTTTGAGGAGCGTTGTGGCGGCACGGAAGCGCCTCCCACTTCTGGAACCAGGCTTTCGGTCACCACCCTGGCCCTGTGTGTGGAGTTTGCATGTTCACTCCATATCATTTTGGAGGTACTGTTGGGCGCTGCGGTTTCCCCACCAGTCCAAATACATACTATAGCGAATCGGCACCACCACATGGTCTGTGCACCCTGCATTGGGTGGTTTCCCCATCCTGGGTTATTCCCTGCCTTGCACCCATAGCCTTTGGGATAGGTGCCGGACCCTCCATGACCCTGTATAGGTCAAGAAAACAGATAGTTTACATCTGAATCAGGAAAAACACCAACAAAAAAAAAACACCCCCAAAAATGTCAGATTTTCTTGACAATGGGAATATAAAAATGAAGTGAAATACTTCAGTATTAGACTAAAGTTCTCTTTTTGACCTAGTTTTAACAGTGAATCTTCTGGAAGGTTTGAAGCAAAACTGCCAAACATTTCACTCCTCATTTTTATAATTTTATAATTGCATATCTTACTACAGATTAATTAAGAAATTGGGTGAGGGAACGAGGGAATACCATCCAACCATGACCTGCAGTATTTTCTCGAAGTATCCCGTAATCTGCTGGTCCTCTATACAGCTGGTTCAAGTTAGACTTCCTTTCCTGGAGAGGAAGCCATCTCTTCAATTCACAACCTCCCCTAAAGTCATCTCCATGTGCTTGTCTCTCCCACCTCCCCCTTCCCTGAAGGTTCTCTTAAATGGCAGCCATATGCAAAAGCAGCTGAAAGAGTAGGGTGAACCCTAACATTTTCCCATAATCCTCAGTACCTACTAATTTTTCACGGTATGCAACCAGCTGGTCAGCTGACTTTGGCTCCAAAGCCCCTCAGCCCGCAAGCCATGTTGTCATCTGTTACCTCCGTCCAAATGCCAGCTTCTGCATAGTGGTGTGGAAAACGTCATACCATGCTGAGTTTTGTCCTCAAGGGAGGATCAACCTCTACTTATACCGGGAACAAGTTGTATTCAGTCACGACCACTGGGACAGTGCGAATGGTTTTATGGTCAACACAGACACACATTCCAGCTGCATGGACAGTGAATGTTCAGTGAAAACCAGTAACTAAATGAATCATTGCTTATCAGCCAAAATAATATTTCTGTGTTTTTAGCACCTGCTTTGTTTTTATATATACATTGTAGATACAGCACACTAACCACAAAGTAAGGAAGGTAATGACCTAATTGACCTTACAGAAACACCATTTTTAGTCATTTTCTGCTTTTTGTCAAAACATCCTTCTCATTTCTGACCGTCTTTCTTTTTTTCTTTCTCTTGTCCAGGTGTCTGCATGCGTGAAACCAGGGAGGATAAAAGTGAAACAATCGCTGACGTCTGTGTTGAAAATATTTCTTCGCTCACAGATATCAGTATGCTCGACGCACCTTCCACAAAAGCAAGGAAATAGGGAGCACCGAAGATGCAACTTTGGTGCTAATTAAAGTAGATAAACGATACGGATGGTAGCAGCACATATTGCGTCAGACCAATTAAGATGGCAGCCTTGGTGAGCCGTCTGTTTGGCGAAACCTGTACGAAGCCGGCACTTTTAAATTGATTTGGCAAGGAAAGACAATGAAGGGGAATAAGGAAGATAGCGGTCGGGGCAAGGCCGTGGAAAGTGGTGGCCTTGATGCAGCCCTGCGGAGGGAGCGTGACGTTGGAAAGGAAATGCAGTTTAATGTATGGAGATGCATGTGCTTCGGACCCCCGGTCCATGAATCACACTACAGCACCGCTGATGCTGGTAATCAAGCCTCATATTACCCTACTAGCATGCGCCCGCACGTTTCTGATCATTAACCGATATCCAGCTGCCTTCGTGTCCCTGTACTTTAATAAAACCGGATTATATCAGAGCCACTGTGGGCGTCATGGCTCCTTTTGCACGGGAGAAATGTGGTACCTATTTTTTTTTTATTATGGCTTTGTGCTGGAGTGCAGCTTGGATCGAACAGGAAATTTGAGCCTTGGATGGCTTCTCATCTTCTGGAACCCTCAGAATACATTTTTATACTCATTTCTGCATAATTTTGTTCACTCATGTCCTCCAGACCGACCAGATGTTACCAACTCTTTAATAATTGGTGCAATTAGTAAATCAGAGCACAGTGTTTGCCAAATAACGGACTCCGGCAGATTTTATATATATATATTTTGCAAACTCCAGCTTGGCTCTTCCCTGCTTCTCAGTGATGAAGGGCTTCTTCCTTGCTTTATGGGACTTCAAACCTGCTCCTACGAGCCTGATATGAACTGTCCTAGCCGTGCATTTCCCACCACAAGATGTATACCATTCCTTTTGAAGGTCACCTGATAACATCTTCCGATTCATGAGAAACTGTCAGATAAGTTGATGATCATCTCCGGCATTAGAAAGCATTAGACTGCTGCCCTTTACCTTGATGGTTTTTGGTTGCTCTCAGTGTCTCCTGTTTCACCTTGTTCTTGTGTACTCTTGTCTTAGACACCTTGAGCTTGGAAGTAACCTGCTGTATAGTTTACTGCCAGAATTAAACCAGGACTTTTTTGCAGACTTTTTTTTTTAAAAAATATGGAGTGGCCTCGTATTTTTTTCCAGTGCAGTATCTACTTAGTAAATAATTTGCAGAAACCCAGAAAATATGCAATTAATTATTTTCCCTCATTTTATACAGAAAGGAAGCCTATAAGGTGGCTGTAATTGATTTCAGATAATGTCTCACCATAAACTCACATGAAAGACCTTCATCCAACAGGGTGTAGCTCCTCACCACAGCAACCCAACAAGAGCTGAAAGAGTCAGACAGCCAACCATGAATACAGAAAAGGGTTTGGAAAAAGAATCACTCTCAGGTATGTGGGCGGCAGCCAGCAGTGTAAGAAACCTCAACCATCACGAGCCCTGTGTCACTTTGCATGTGTCACTATGGCTCCCTACGGATTCATATCCGACACCATCATACAAAAGTCTTGCCTGTTCACCTTTGCATGTTCATGGAGGTGTACTGCCACCATTAACACCCCCCCCCCCCCCGAGACTGACACTACTATTGTCTCAAGGTTAAACTGTGCCACTCTCCTTGGGAGCAGCTGGGACATTTGCATAGCTCAGCAGTTCGGACACCTCATCACCCGACAGACCAGGAGTCATGTGACCAGTGTGAACCTACAGTCCTTCAGGCCAACCTCTATCATTTTATAGCACCCATGAATAGCAATTCCTCCAATACATATCACAGACCTATTAAATATTCCCCTATTCCATTAAATAAAAAATATTCTATCACTAACATTCAACTTATCTTACTCAAAATAATAAATAATATATATGTTGGCTTACTTTACCTTATTATTTGAGTGTTATTGCAGGTTTGACACTTGGAAAATAAAAACTCTATTTGTTTAAAACTGCATGTTGCACCAATACTTCTACGGGGGCAGGGAGAAAATGCGCTCGCCTAGGTAATTACCTCCTCCTGCAGCTATTCCACTCCATCTTACACCCACGGCGATGGTTGCAACCCCAACAGAAATTAATCAACACCAAAACAAAGTGACAATGGCACACAAAGCTGGGGCCTCATCAGTTTCCCCTGCAGTCCATTTTAACGTGGCATTTCTGAAAGGTTGCCGGCTGAATACCGTCTCAGTAATTTCCTCGAACCGGATTATTTTAAGGTGGGTATAAATTATATATTAGGTATAAATTATACTGAGAGACTGTGTTTTATTGGCATGAGGACCTCTTGTTGTAGCGTGTGGCCATGACTAACTGGGGATTTCAGTGCTGGTGAAAGCACAGGAAGTAGATATATCACAAAACGTGTAATGACTGTACATTGGGCAGTGGGGTTTGAAATTGGCAGACTGCTAGGTTCTTCAGTCATTTCAACATAATCTGGCAAAACAAATAGCACAGAATGAACAAGAGTGGAGTTGACCCCCGACTGCTGCTTTGGACGTTGCGAATGAATCATGAATATTGGAATAACAGTTTTACCTTCATTGACCAGGCAACACAAGGCCTGGATCCGGTTCAGTTGTTCATCCTCGACCCTGGAGCCGGATGTTTGCATTCCACGTCCATCATAGGACTTTACCTTGGGCCAAAAGCAAACCCCTGAAGCAATTTCCCACCCTAAAGCAACAACAAAAGCAACAAAAGGTGTCAAACTCCACTACCTTCCCAGCGAGACATCTGCAACTCTTATTGTCCTTGCAGAGTCAAAACTGTGCTCGACAAGGTATCACACCCTGAACACCATTTGTTTGAACTGTCATCATCCAGTAGAAGGGACAGGGAAGTCACAGCAGAACACTACCGGAACAATTTTTACTCCAGTGTGGTAACCAGGTTGAACTGGGCACTGAAGGACTCTCCACCAACCCCACCACCATATACTATTTATCCAATGTATTTTTGCATATATTTATTGATTTACACTTATTCATTGACTGTTCTGTATTTTGTACATATTGTTAAATGTCACATGTCTTGTTCTGCCCATTCTTGTGTTTTGTTTTCAGCACTCCGGAACCTGCCACCCCAAACTTGTTGTGCTATCATGTACAATGACAATAAAGAATTGAATCTTGAATTTTTAGTCTTGACAGTGAGAGCAGGTAACGGTTAGGGTAATGTAGTCCGCTGGCTGTTGATGATGGAGTTCTCTGTATATACCATATCATCCATGCCCTGTTGCACCTGATGTGAGACAGAAAAGAGACTTCAATGCCTCAGATTAAACCCACCACCCCCCCCTCCCCACCCCCATCTCCTTTGAGAATTTACCAAGTACGATTCACAACCGAACAAGAGCTAAACTCCATAGCAACCACTCAGCTTCCTCCAAGGTTGGAGATAGAGAGAGAGAGAAAGAGAGAGAGAGAGAGAGAGAGAGAGAGAGAGAACGTGTGTGAGGAAAACCTATTTCAATTTCTATGGACCAACTCGAAGGACACCTTTACCAACAAGCCAGGCTAGATCGTGTTAAAGAGAGCACATCGTGTAATGAGCTTTACATTATCAACGATGGTGCCCCTGTCATTCTGAGCATAGTATTCTGCTGTGAGCAGATCCATTCCCGGGGGTGGGAAGAGGGAGGGGGGAGGAGATACATGTCAGACCAAGGAACTCTTTTATTTTTTATTTTTTTGGAAAGCGGTGGGTTTTTGCCAGAATTGTTTTTTACTCGGTGAGATTACCAGAACTGGCCTTATTGCAGGCACAACGTAATGCTATAAAATGATACACTTTAGTTAATTGCATCAGCATGAATGACAGCCAATGTGTTTAATGAACAAACAAAATCATATCTACACTGCTGTTTGGAGCTATTGCGAGACACAGTTATTTAGTCACAGATTTGAATTTGTTATTGTATGGACTGCACTATTTATTAGTTAGGTAATAGGAGGTAAAAAGACATTAGAACACTCGCTTGAAGTTTTCAATTTACATCTCTGGTTATAATGAAACGGTACTTTAACTGAATGACATTCTTCTCGGAGCGCTGCTCTTCTCTAGCGTTATTTTATCGCCCTCTACTGGACAATCAGTGGTCATACCACTGTCTCACCAATTGCGTCTGAATAACCGAAACGTGATAATTAAGGAACAGAATACGGGAGAAGAATAGAATAACATAACAGTATAACGAACCCAGATTGTCATTTTAGATTTTTATATTTACAGATGATGGATGGATGGATACTTTCCCAGTACTTTATTGCTTCCTTTTTATGCTGTTATTGTTTATGATTGAACCCAATACCCCGGGGGTGCTGCTAGAGATTTTGGGCCTTCAATTCAGACCAATCCAGTTATGTTTCAACATTTATAGGGCCCCAGTCATTCAGGGGCCCCTGGAATCACCCTAACTTCACCTCCCTTCCTTTCTGGGGCCCCAGTCATTCAGGGGCCCCTGGAATCACCCTAACTTCACCTCCCTTCCTTTCTGGGGCCCCAGTCATTCAGGGGCCCTTGGAATCACCCTAACTTCCCTCTCCTCTCTTATGGGGCCCCTGCCTATATCTCCATCTTATACCAAGCTTCCAGAGAAACCACAGTATAATTTCATTACCTTGTCTTTTCCAAGCCATATATAAATCAAATTTTATCTCGTTTCCTGTTAATGTGATGTTTCACCTTTGGCCTGTAGGGGGCAGCCTGTGGTTCAGTGGGCTAAGCCTCTGTGCCTGCAATTGGAAGGTCGGCGGTTGAAGCCTAGCCCCAGCAGAATTGTCCCATATCTGTGGGCCCTTGAGCGAGGCCTTTAATCCCGAGCTCCATGGGCACTGCCACAGATGGCTGCCCCTCATTCCCAAGCTTGCTGTCACCTACATGTATGTCTGTGTGTCATGAGAAACAAGATGGGGGAGGCGGAAAGAGAATTTCCCCAAAAGAGGTCAGTTACTTCTTCTTCTTCTTCTTCTTATTATTATTATTATTATTACAGTGGTACCTCAGTTTTCGAACTTAATCCATTCCGGACTCCGGATCAAATCCAGATTAATAATTTTTCCCATAAGAAATAATCGAAATCCAATAATTGGTTCCCAGCCCCCCAAAATTACACCTAAATATGTTTTTTTAGCAATTAAACACAAAATGAACAGGATAAAACAAGAAAAGCATTTTTTCTTAATGGCTTCCAAAATGATAAAGATCCCAGCAATACCCCTGTCCTGTCCCGATCGGCAGCTCCTTCTGTGTGCCATGCCCCTTCGTTAGTCTCATGTGGGATCCCCATGTGATCAGCTGTTTCTGGATGTTGTCATTAGTCCTCTGTATTAAGTCCATGTTTCAGTTTGTTTCCCCAGACCGGTTACTGGGTGCGTTCGACTTGCTTACAGCGCTGGCTTAAAGCAACGCATTCTGATCCTGATGCAATGCATTACAGTTAGATGCATTGCGACCTCTCACCTGGCTGCACACTGGAACCGCCTCCGTGACGACACACCTTTGCCCTTATTGGCTGAAGAGTTTAGCTACATGTATGACGTTTGTTTCCCAGGCAGTTCCGATGTGTAAACTGCTATCTCTCCCGAATATTGCGTAAAGCAGTGAAAACTGGTTTTCACTTAATTTACCTGGTAAAATAAAGTTTAAATAAATTACATAAATGCTCTAATAGTACACATAAGTTAGTGGTTTATTTATTGTTAGTTACTGTAATGCTGCGTTGGATTATTTGGTTAATCGTCCAGCCTGTGAAGAATTCATTCAAGTAAGAATTGCATTGTAGTATGACTCATTTCCTGGTGCGTACAATTTATATTAGGTCAGCGTTCACATTTCGACTTCTGATATTCAGATCGAGTTCTAGGTCAAACTGGTTTGACTTTCAAGAAATTCGAGTTCTAGTGAGTTCGAGAACCGAGGTACCACTGTATTATTATTATTATTTATAAGACTGCTAATGGACATTGCAGAACTACATAATTTAATTATATTTCTAAGAGTCAAAATAGAAAAACATAAAAATGTTATTATGATTGTTCGGTTTGTATTTTTTTGTCTACCCGATTTTCTTTAATTCAAACCTACTGTACAACATTTGCAAATGGGCAACACATTTTATTTGAGAAAAAAAAGTCACGTTATATATTTATATGAATGCAGGATATATATCAAAGCAAAAAGTGATGCATGTCGGAGACAGATGGCTGGTTTCAGGTTTCTCCTTCTTTTGAGCACTTCCCCTTTCCCAAGGCAGATTAAAGGAAATGCAAGACACAGAAAAAGAAGGAATACAATATGAATTGTAAGGCAGTTTCTCGTTATTTCCTCCTTTGAGATTCAAATACAGTAGAAGTCAACACCCTGTGAACACAGAAACATTTTAATGAACAAAGGGGATGTTCCATCATTCATTCATCCATCCATCCATCCACATTCTTTAATAACATGCGCACAGTAATTAAAATGAACTGGTGTTTGTCATGGTTTCTTTTATCTCTCATTCCAAAAGCTTCTGCACTGGAGGCCTACCTGAGTGGGAACCTCGACCTCTGCTTTCTCAAACACATGCATCTCTTTCACCAGGTTGCTGGGGAAGTAGCCGACAATTCCCATCTGGTCCACATACCTGTCACTGTAGACCTGCCACATAGTGGGGAGAGTCTCCTTCAGAGGTACACCAGGGGAACTAATAGAAAACAGAACCGGCCCTGACAGTTCATTGAGCCGGAAGCAAACTACACTGGCCTGGCACCAGTACAACCACAATACTCATAATGGGGACCAACCCTGCACCAGCAACCCCCTCATGACCAAAATGTAAAATTGCTGTCAGCTGCAACAGAACAAGACTGATCAAAGTATCACTGTTGGGTACTGAAGGGATACAGGGTGTGTCTGTTTACGTTCAGCGTTGCAGGCAGCTGGAAAATGTCTGGACATGAAAGAATCCTACGCTAGATTGCTGTAAGCCAACAGGTAAATCAGTTCAAGGAAGGGGTTTTGCAGGGTTGTCTGCTACTTCCTGACTTCTGCAAGCTAGATTTCCAAATTATCCACAGTGAGATGTAGTTAAGAGGTGTTTATAATGACTAAAGACCCCCAACATTACATGATAAAATATAGTTACATACACTTCCAGACCAGAAGACACCTGCACCCTCTTCTGCCACCAGTTTGGAATAGATGTACACTGTTTGACCCTTCCTGAGGTTGATGAACCTGCAATCTGGAGCAATGAAGTCCTCGATGACCCTTGCCACGGATATAGTACCTGAGAGCCAGAATTAAGACAAGATCTTAATGACAAGCTAGGACCCAGAATAATACAGAGAACTCACAGTTTGATGGTATCTTCATGTTTGTCTCCAGGGCCACTTACGTGAGCATTCCTCATCCACGCAGAGCTTGGCGTCAGCCAGCATATCCATAGCGAAGGTGAGCCGGCACATAGTGCACAGTGTGAGCAGCACAAACGCGAGGCAGCTCAGCTGGGCCATCCTGGCAGAACTAAGTGGGTGAGACAACTGATGGTCATAAAACTCTTTGTCGAACTCCCCAGTCTTACTACAAAAACAGGTGAAACATAGGCAACAAAACCCACCCCCTTCCCACTGAAGACACGCCCCCCACATTCCAGGCTGTTACTTTCCTAAGTCAGGCTGTCCGCTCCATATTAAAACCCCACCTATGTTTTGGATCCTACACTGTTCTCCTCCACATTTTCCTGACACCACATAAATCAGTGGGAGCCCTATGAAAGAAAAAAAACCTTGTTTTACGAGGCAAGGATTGTGCACCCCTTCTCAGTTCATTGGCGGGATGCAAAAACAACTTTCTGATGTTTCTATACATTTAAGCTTCTGGAATAATGTTGTGCATCTCATTACATTAAACCACAAAAACTTCAGCCAGTTATTTTCACAATCTGCACAAGTTATTCCAAGTCCATCCTGTCTGTAAGGGCATCGTGAGCTTACAAAACCCAATGACACCATCACTAATGTACAGAGCGGAAAAGAAATGGCAGCGTCCTTTTTTGCATAAGAATGGAAGATGAGTGACGGAAGCAAAAATGCTTGCAAAGTCTCCGGCTGTTTCTCTGCATGATTTTTGTCTGTCAATGTGCTGGTACAGGCTTTGTAAATGACATCACGAGCTTAAGAGCTGCTAAAAGTTGCCAGAACAGTACCTGGGAACTATGGAAGAGAGCAGAGATGCAATTAAAAGGAAAGTCAAACAAAACGGTAATTAAAACAAGTCGAAAGCAGCTTAACGTTTACCAGGCCAATTTGTACCGTTCATATGCTTTAATGAACCACTGAACTATCAAGACAAAAACCCACATTTAAGCAGAAAAAAAAAGTGTGAGAATAACAGGGACACATTAAAAAGAAAACACATTTAGGTCTATTGCAGGCATATTTGCCAGAGCTTAACAGACATGCCGATTCTTGTTGGTTAGTCTGGCATTTCCACTATTCCACTGAAGTTATGTATCAGCAAATACAGTAGGTTTCATAAGGATTAGTCCCAGGTTAGAATGGCATTACATGACACCAAATCATATATTTAAAAAAAGTCCTTTATTTGAGTTTTGAACAACATGTTCAAAAGACCCCACTCTATTCAAAACACAAATTCACTTTTTCTAGAAAAGAAAAAAAAAAAAAGATATAAAATAGAAATCTGCTTCCACAGTCCATGGAGTAACATCCAGCCAGACTTCAGGCTACTTCTTGGCGTAGGTGATCTTCATTGCGCAGGTGGAAGTGATACGGAAGCCCTGGAGGGCGTCCCTGGCTGTGCCCGCCTGCCCTTCAGTCTCAAATTCCACAAAGGCGATGTCATGCCTTCCTGGCACTAGCCGTACCTCTTTGAAACCAGGGAACCTGGGAACAGAACGGCTTGTTTTAACACCAGAAAACTAAGGACTTTGCCCTTATCAAATACAAATTTAATGCTTAATTTTAAGAATATTGCCTTTAATACGTTTTAATAGTGTTGTCTTCCTAGGCAAGAGACAGAAGTTTATATTTTTGATTACTATAGCTTAACAAGAGTTATAGCTAGAATATTTTTAAAACAGTCCACTAGGTAATGACCCATGACTAACAATACTGGTGGAGGGAGGTTTTTACTTACTGGTTGAACAGCATTGAGAGCATCATCTCATTTGTTTCTTCAGGGAGGTTATTGAGGAACAAAATGTAGTTAGGTGGATTATCGGGAACCTGAAATGTGGAAGAGGGTGGTTTACAGTATAGTACCATGAACAGTCACTTTGCAGGTTAGAAAAACAGATCAGCTTCCTCAAATCGGTACAAAACATATCAAGCAAGCATATCAGCACTGTTTTCCACCCATAAAACAGAATAGTTCCAGATACCCTTGTGACACAGAACTTCTAGATTTTTTTTTTTTTTTACTTCTGATGTACACAAATGAGCTACTGGCATTTAGTGTTTCAGACACCAACCTGCTGAGATGGGGCTGCATTCGCCTGTGGGTTGGCAGATCCCTACAAGAAACAAAACAGACAGATTAATAAATAAATAAATTCAATAAATAATCTCCCTTTGGTGATGTGTTCTGCTGGACAGGCCCAAAATGAAAAACATCTGAGTCTTGTTCCAACTGAATAAATGCATTCTCTTTCCAGATATGTTGCACCAAGATATCACCAAAGATGACTTTAATCACAATAGCAGACATTTATTTACCGATGCAGGTTTCTTGGCTGCATTCAGTGCCTGTTCTTGTGTCTTTTTCTTCTTGTCTTTTTTCTTCTCCTTCTCGCCAAATGTGCCACGCGTTTTTGAAATGATTTCTGAATCTGTCTTTGCATACTGGATCCTCTGCACAGAGATGTGAACACATGAGAACGTGACCATTTACCTATAAAAGTGAATCAACTCACTTTTATGGTCTAGTTCAGAGATATTCAAATCACAGTCCTGGAGATCCGAACACTGCGGATCCTTTACCTGTCAGTCAGGTGTGAAGCCTCTGACCAATCAGAATCAGTACTTATTAAACTAACTACCTGGGAGAACTGAAAACAAGGCCTGGATTTGAAGAACCCTGATCTAGTTTATATGAGTTTGCTGCAAACATGAGTCAAGTGCGAAAAGTTGTTCTGTGTTCCCTTTTTCCATTTCTCTCCTTTCTCTTACTTTTTGTCACTTATTCTTGTGGCATCTCTGTCCTGTATATGCCTTCTGACAAATGGACAGAATGACAATATAAATACAACTACAAAAAAAAAAGAATCAACTGGAAATAAAAGGAAATCACAGCGTACCATGGGTTTGTTGTAGAAGGGGAAGCCCTGCAGCTGGCGAAGGGCGTTGGTGGCAGCAGTCAGCTCTTTGAAAACCACAAATGCTTGTCCTCTCATCTTCATGGTCTTAAGTGCTACAATGTCGAGGATTTGCCCAAACTGGGAGAACAACGCATAAAGCGACCTCTTCAACTCTGTAACAAGATAGTCCAAAAATAACGCGTTAATGACCCATTAGTGTGTTACTCATTCATTTCACATAGCCACTTGTCTGGTACAGTGTTGCGAGGTATGGAGGCTGTCCCAGAGGCAGTGGGTGCCGGGCAGGTAATAACCCTGGACAGGGGCCAACCCACTGCAGGGAACACACCATTCTAACACACAGACAGTCTGGCAACTCAGATTCTCCTTAGCTTGTTTTTGAACTGTTGGGGTGGGGGGATGCAGAGAACCCAGAGGAAACCCCACAAAAACCCAGGGAGAATATGCAAACTCCACACAGACAGAGTCGAGCTGGATCCTGGAATCCTGGGCTCGAGGTGACTGTGCTTAACATGCCGTTGCTGTGACACTCCCACGAGCGTCATAATTATAAAAATTCTGCGGTCTCCGACAATGAACTGACAAGATATGAATTATTTAATTATATACTGATAAGGTATGAAGATTATGGCAAGTGTGATTAATCACTGACCGATTCCAGGGGGAAGAAAACACAAAGAACCATTCCAAAAGTTATGGCGCGTACCTTCTTTCTTAATTTTATCGTTTACATTATTTATGTAGATGGTGTGGTTGGGCCGTATGTCCATGATTGGTGTTCTGGATCCTCCTTCTGTAAAAAAGTAAATCCCTTTAATCAACTAGCATAATCATGTTACTTAACAGATACAACATGGATGCTGGATGGTGCTATTTGAAAATTGAGAAACTGAACAAACCTCGTCACTATAGTTAACATTATAGATTAACAAATAAGAATACTTTTTGATTGTGTATTTTTAATAAAACATCAGCTAACAAAGCACTAACACGTGAATGCTCAAATACGGCACATATAAAACGACAATGAGCATAGGTTAATTTAGCGGGCAAAATAAAAAGATAGGCAAACGGCTAAACATAAAACAAACAAACAATATAACTAGAACTAAACTGCTTAAATAAACCTAACGTAATACAAGAAAAAGCGAAAAAGTAACATTATTAAACAAGAAAAAAACTCACGCCGCTGTGTTTGAACGTAGCACCACAATCAGGAATCTGACGCCTAAGCGCACTTCCTGTGTGCAACACGAGTAGTCGCTCCCCGGCGGGACCGAAGCCGTTATAATCAGTTCCTGTTTCTACCTGATTTCGTGTACAACCAAACGTGGACATTATCCTATATAATTCATTTTCAATGAATACCATTATTTATGTGAAATTATCCATTGGGAAATGTTATTATATCAGTGACAATATAATTTCTGTGTTGTTTATTTGTCTTTATACTCCGAAATAAATGGTATAATAATGGAATCCCATTTTCTGTAATTTAGTAAATTTTTATTCTTTATTCTTTATACAGATAAACATATCTTGAAATGAGTGTATTTTCACAGCGCCACACACCCTCATTATCTGCAGTGAAACATGCATTATTCCCAAACGCGTTTCTGCGCCGGTGCTGTTTGTCCTTCCCGCGAGCGAAAACCGGCTTTGTATTTTGCCTGATGACGGTGCTCGGCGAAGTTTGTCATCCTTTTGCGGGAAAAGTAATCAAGTATAGTTAGCTAGTAAAGCCTTAACGCGATGGGAAGTGATCTACGATCAACGACAGATAGACTCCTCGCTTCAGTTTATCAGTAGAGGGAAAGACATCACGCCAAACCTGTTCTGCCAGCGGCGAAAGGGGCTTTAACAGATCCGTGTTGACGGGGCAGTGCTCCGGGATTTTGGGCTGTCTTGGAAGCCGCTGCGTGAAGCAGGTGACGCTGACAGGACCTCAGGGATGTGCAATGGCATCGGTGCGGGTCGCCGTCCGCGTCAGGCCCATGAACAGACGGTAGGTTGTGTCCCGGACTGATTAATGGCAGTTTCAACGATTGTATGCGATCATCTTTATGAAGTTTGCCGTTAGGCGATGGGTCGGTAGCTAATAGAGCAGCTAATAACAGAGTCAAGCATGTATGCCCTGTGACGGTAAACAGACAAAACCACGATCGACACCTTGCGCCTGTTAAATGAATCACCAAACCCCAAACTTGTAATAAAACAGTCACTGTCCCACGTACCGATTTCATCATTGCCGTGTTTATGCTATACATTTTGAGTGCTGCAATACGTAGTTGTCATTCCTTTTTTATATTACTTTGGCGACAATTAGCTGCCGTGTGTATAATTATTATGGGTAATAGGATTTTTTCATCTTAAAAGACAAGGTCAGCTTGCATTAGTTGACGATTACCGATATTAATGCATTATTCAAGTAACCAGGACTAATTCGGTTGTTTTTTCTAGTTGTTGTTGTTGACAGTTTAGCAGGACTGACTGAAGAAAGTAAAGAGCACGAAAGGGGTAAATCTACGCTGAGGTGATTCTATTTTGGATTTAAAGCACCTGGTTCTGTTTATTTTTTTCTCTGCCAGACTGTACAGTGTTGCAGATGCAGGGGAGATTTAGTTGGGAATGCGGTCTTCAGAATTTCACCTTATTGTTCCCCTTGAAGTCTTTGGGCTACTCTCTGTTGTGCAAACATATTCCGATCTGGGATCACATACTGTAGCCTCTGGAGCTAAGAATGGCAGTCCCAGGAAGTGCAGCCGATGATCGCATTCGGCCACGTGATTCTGTGATTCATGTGATTCTCCTTTTGGCAAAAAGAACAATTACAGTGTTACTCGAAGCAACCTGTTTGTCTATTTGGTTTGGGGAAACAGCTCTCTAACATATTAAACAGTGTAATGTTCCCAATCTTCTGGCTGGTCTTGCCTCTTTTGTGACACCGCTGTGACATGCAGGGAGACAGACTGCTTTACTTAAATGATCTTGTGAGTTAGAGGGCTCCTCGGTATACAGGTTTAATGTCTCGATGTTCAGTGAAATCAAAGTACAGAACAATTAAACAATAGAAAATAAAAATGAAGAAATCATTTAGTTTACAAAGTTTTATTTACATTTTTAATAAAACACTGACACTAGGATTTTTTTTGCAATTTTTCTAAGTGAACGCCTTACACATCTAATGGTATAATGTTCTCTCATTTAATTTGAGAATTGCTGTTTTCTCGCCATTCATAACACATCTTCCTGCAGTGCAGTATTGTCCAAGAACTGCTTCATAGTTTGTAGTAACACAACACAACATAACTTCCAGACCCTCTGTCTATATTAAAGTATTCAGCAGAAGTTGGGACACGTGCAAGTTCTGTGCTTCAACCTGCCGGGCTTCGCTTACTTTAATACTACAGAACAGCTGTAAGTTGCTAACCCATCACGTGCCCCTGAAAAAGGTCTTTTTTACAATGTTCTTTACAGTTTTTGCTTATTTAAAGTTTTTTTTTAACCTCTGATAGTTTACTGCTTACTTTGTCATTTCCAGTCAGTCCTTGGATTGAAACTGGTTAAATTTGAATAAAAAATGTGATGCTCTAAAACCTTTGACTGGTAATGCATAAGGTGGCACATTGAGGGCCTTTCGGGATGATGGGGAAATCGCAGCAGTTACAGTTTCACTTAATATCCCTGAAGTTACATTCTGCTTGGTGAAGTGCCTGTTTCGAGCTTCATGATTTAATTTGGTACATGAGGTGAAAGGAAAACAAAACAAATGCAGGTTAAGTTCATTTTGCATCCTTCACTGACAATACTAATTGATTTTGCACCTCTATACAGAAAACAAATTGTAAATCTGGTCATTACTATTTAATTCTTCCTAAAGTTCTCTTGGTTTCCGTTTTATGACTAACTGTAAAGATCATTTTGCACACACAGGAAAAACAGTCCGTGCTTTAATTGTGGTACACACAAGTTAATAACTTTTAACTCCTGTGATTTTAATTATCTGCAAGTTTGTTCTTTGTTCTGTTCACTTTACTAGGATTTAATGCCAGTGTAAGATGCAACTCAGATTAATTATTGTGAGAAGTGGTTGATTAGTACCCATTATTTAAAGAGACAGATTTCAGGATGCTGACCAAAAGAAATCATAGCACACGATATGCAAGAATGTAGCGTTTACAGCTTCTGGAGTAGCTTGGCATGCAGGGTGTCCCCTGCCTTGGGCTCTGCGCTGGCCAGCTTAGGCTCCTGTTTCCGCAATGACCCTCTACTGGACGATCTATTGGAGGACAGATGGGTGGATGGATCTTCTGTGGATCTGATGTTTTCACCTTTGCAGTGTGCTTTGAAGTACCTTTCGTCCCCTTATCCTATTGGCAGCCTGGTAGCTGACGGCCTCTCTGATGTTAAAATGCTTTTTCTTTTTATATGTCTCTCTGTATCACAGGGAAAAGGATTTATCTGCCAAAGTCATCATTCACATGGAGGGGAACAAGACGTCTGTAACCAACATAAAGGTGAGATTCTGCTGACGAGTGATGTCCACATCCGGGAGTCGTAAGGGGCTCGAGGCCCTTGGAAATTGACTTGTTTCCGCACCCGTTCCCGCCCCTAGAGGCCAGATCTCCCTTGTCCTGCTACTTCACTGGTTATCTCCTTCCACAGATTCCCGAAGGCATGTCAGGAGATTCTGTACGGGAACGGGTCAAGACCTTCACATATGACTTCTCCTATGACTCCGGTGATGGAAGAAGTGCTACCTTTGTGTCCCAGGAGAAGGTACAAGTATAGACTTTCTTAGCTTTTAATGCTTCCTGATATAACACTTTAAGTAACGGAGGATTTTAAAATCGGCTAGCTAGCCTGATAAGGGTGTGTGCACAGTTGGCGTGTTCTCTCTGCGTTTATGTAGGTTTCCACTAACTTTCTTCCCACAGTCCGACAACAGGCTGGTCAGGTGACTGTAAAGCCCCCTTTGTGATTGTGGTTGTTTGTGTCTGTTTGTGCATGTGACTGGCTTGCTTTCTGTGTTGTCTCTATGGGCTGTGAATCACTTCCACCATAAATGATACAGATTAATGAGATTAATGATTATTATATATATATATATATATATATATATATACACACACACACACACACACACACACACACAAAAAGAAATATAAAGAGATTATCTTAATCTCTTTGTCTTGAAAATAAAGTTTGACTGTGTCCCCCAAACAAAGCTTGAGTTTGCGTGCTTGTGGTTTCAAAGTCTGGAACA
Organism: Cyphomyrus plagiostoma; assembly: GCA_019775915.2. Lineage (NCBI taxonomy): Eukaryota > Metazoa > Chordata > Actinopteri > Osteoglossiformes > Mormyridae > Cyphomyrus > Cyphomyrus plagiostoma. The sequence continues at coordinate 6,670,709 of JABFEA020000067.1, read as the reverse complement.
TTCCTTCAGAGCTGGGTGTAGAGAGATTTGGTTGGTTAGGGTTGTCTGGAATCAGATTATACTTTAAACTACAGGCTTGTCCCAGATTAAGCTGAATGTTTCGTTCCAGGCTGACACATGTTACTGGGTCAGGTGAAAAGTGTTACTTGTTGTTTTGGTCTAATTTAGGGATCAGATTATTTTTGGGAAAAATATCCCAGAATGAGATCTATTTCCTTGTTAAGGCTTGTTTAGTCAGTATTTTTTTTCTCCGCAGGTTAATCTCATGAAGAAGCAGAACTGCAGTACAGTGGTACCTCGGTTCTCAAACTCACTAGAACTCAAATTTCTTGAAAGTCGAACAAACCAGTTTGACCTAGATCTCGATCTGAATATTATAAGTTGAACCGTGAATGCCGACCTACTATAAATTGTATGCACCAGGAAATGAGTCATACTACAATGCAAGTCTTACTTGAATGCCTTCTTCACAGACTAACCAGATGAACCAGGTCAGGCAGTACAACATTACAGTAACTAACAATAAATAAACCACTAACTTACAAGTACTATTAGAGCATTTATGTAATTTATTTAAACTTTATTTTATCAAGTAAATTAACTGAAAAACAGTTCTCACTGCTTTACGCAATATTCGGGAGAGATAGCAGATTACGCATCGGAACTGACTGGGATACAAACGTCATGCGTGTAACTAAACTCTTCAGCCAATAAGGGCAAAGGTTTGTCGTCACGGAGGCGGTTCCAGTTTGTGCAGCCGGGTGAGAGGTCGCAATGCATCTAACCGTAATGCATTGTGTCAGGATCAGAATGCGTTGCTTTAAGCCAGCTGTAAGCAAGTCCAACGCACCCAATGTCCGGACTGGGTAAACAAACTGAAACGCGAACTTAATACAGAGGACTAATGACAACAACCAGAAACAGCTGATTACATGGGGATCCCACACGAGGTTAACGAGGGGCGTGGCACACGGAAGGAGTGGAACATTGGGGCGAGATAGGGGTAATGTTGGGATAATTAGATCTTTATCGTTTTGGAAGCTATTAAAAAAAAATGCCCTTCTTGTTTTATCCTGTTCATTTTGTGTTTAAATGCTTAAAAAAACATTTTTGGCTGTATTTTTTGGGGCCCGGGAACCAATTAATTGGTTTTCCGTTATTTCTTATGGGAAAAATTTGATTAGAACTCGAACTTTTTAGGATTTGATCCGGAGTCCGGAACGGATTAAGATCGAGAACCGAGGTACCACTGTATTTTCAATTTATTAGGTGAATGGTGTCATCTGTTGGTTTTCATTCCTAGGGCACCACCTAGTGGGCAGTGGTGGGTTGACCCTCCACAATATTCTTTCCTCTTAGTACAGGGAGTCTTGCTGAGCCCTGACAGAAAAGCAGAGTGAATATGATGACTACTGTTTCCATCAGAGTTTGTCAGTAGCTCATGTCTGGTTGAGATTAACAGTCGAGTAACATTTGGCAGGGTTTCTTTTTGTGCAGATTTAATCTTTGTCTTTCCTTTCAATGTAGCTCATACAGCAATTGTGGTTCATTGGTAGTGTATTGTGTAGCAGGGCTGGGAGTTTGAATCCCATCTTTGTTTCTTGTGTGTGGACTTTGCATGTTCTCCTTGTGTGTTCTTTTTTTTTTTTTGGTAGGTGCTCTGCATTCTTCCCACAGTTGAAAGACAGACAGGTAGACGAATTGGTGTCTCTAAATTGCAGTGTGATTGTGTATGTGATTTTTGTATGTAACCTGCAAAGGACTGGCATAATGTTTTCCTGCATCATGCTGCATGGGAAAGACTCAGGATAACAGCAGGTTGATATTGTGTGTGTGTGTGTGTGTGTGTGTGTGTGTGTGTTTCATGCACTCAGTG
>JABFEA020000067.1:6638224-6658667 GCA_019775915.2 Cyphomyrus plagiostoma | reverse complement strand
GGGAGATCTCATCCTCAGAAAGATCTCGTCCTGAGGGAGATCTCATCCTCAGAAAGATCTCGTCCTGAGGGAGATCTCATCCTCAGAAAGATCTCGTCCTGAGGGAGATCTTGTTTTAATTCTCACACAGTACCAACTACTTCATCAGAGACCCCTAGGCAGCTCCAGTCATTTTATTGTATCTGGACTAGTGTATAAATATAAAAGAGCTTCTGCAGTTGCATCACATTGTGGGTTCTTTTTTTTTTATCTTTTTATGGACTTCATGAAGGAATCTTTGTTAATGACTTAGAACTGAAATGTAGCTCTTCACTTCGGCTGTCACTGCCATCTTGTTGCCCGACAGCCATCTCGCCTGCCGACGTGAACTACGGCGAGACGCTAAGCACGCTGCGCTACGCGAACCGCGCCAAGAACATCATCAACAAGCCCACGATCAACGAGGACAGCAACGTGAAGCTGATCCGTGAGCTGAGGGCGGAGATCGCCCGTCTGAAGGCTCTACTCGCCCAGGGCAACCAGGTCAGCCCCCAGCCCCCGTTGCCGCTGGGCAGTGCAGGTCAGGCCGCAGGGCTCCTGCTCTCTCCTTTGATGTTTTCCGTGGTGCTACCTACCGCTTCTCACCTTCTCAGATTGCGCTGCTGGACTCGCCCACGGCCCTCAGCATGGAGGAGAAGCTTCACCAGAACGAGGCCAGGGTAAGCCTGTCTTATTGTTTCTTGCCCCCAAATGTGTGGTGGTCCCAAAGCTGCTTCTTCACCCAGAAATCCCTGAGCTGCCTCTAGCCATGCCCCGTCCCACTGATCCCTGTAATGTGCTTCACCTGATGGTTCAGTGAAGACCACCTATTTTCCTTGGGGTGGGTGGTACGTGCCATCTGGCTCTAGCCGATCTGATATTGATCCCTTCAATGTCTTCCAGGTCATTGAACTGACCAAGGAATGGACGAACAAATGGAATGAAACCCAGAACATACTGAAGGCAAGTCGTCATTCCAAACCTGCCGGGGAATACCCCCTTATCCAGTGGGATTAACCGGTCATCGATTCTCTGTTAGGCCTTCTTGCAGTCGTGAGCCTGGTCCTGTTAACACACACCACTTTCTGCCAGTGTTATATTTGGGGGCCATATGGGAGTGTCTGTTGGGTCGCTTCCTCTCCTCCGTCATGTGACAGTGGTGTGTGGTGGGAGCCTGTCTGAATGGGGGGGGCTGATTAAGCAAATGGTGCCTCCCTCCTCCACCCCAGTGTGCCATTATGAAGTAATACTGCTCCTGAGCCAGTTTTAATAAACTCGTGTTTATTTTTCTTTCGGCTGTTTGCACATGGCAGTATTTTTTGGTGACACTGGCCTAGCAACTGTAGCATCATAGGTTACTAGGCAACCATCCTCACACATGCCAGTTAGAGGCGGTCAGCACGCGAAGTGGCCGTGGTGAGGTGTGTGATATGGAATGCGACACGCACCATGGCTGGATGTTTTGCTAAGGGGGCGGGGCTTAAGGAGCATTTGTCTCGCCGGTGACCTCTGCAGGCGAGGCCAGGCGCCCCCATCCACTTCTCGCCGACAGAGCAGAGTGTGTCCAGCGGGGGGGCCTTGGATATTAGCATGTAGCCCCCGTTGTGGTTGCCCTCGACGCCGCAGCCCTCCACACCCCTGGCTGCACCCGTGGGGAGTCGCTCAGAGCTGCAGAAGGCTCACACCCCCCTGCCCGCCAGCCCGCGCTGGGGTGACAACAAACAAACCTGACAGATGGCCCGGTGCTGCCTCAGAGTTCGGCATCCGTTCCACCCTGAACCGGGACCCGAAATGGCACCTGTGTTATATATATATTTTTTATTTAGCTGGCACCTTGTATGTTGTTGAGGGTGTTTTATTATTTTTTTTTTCTCATATCCAGACGTCGAGGGACCAATTTGTTGTTGGCCCCAGATATTTCCAGGAACCCAGACAGCGCTGCGCTGTCTCCTGCATTCTAATTGGTCGCCTTTGTATAGACTGGAGTTTCCGAGAGGCTTACTGCTTCCATTGTGACTTCGTTGGCATGCCTGGCAGATTTATTCTTGCGAAATAATGAGCATTTTAACAGGCTTTTAATTGATTTTTTTTTTTGTTTTTAACTGATCGTTTTCCAAATCCATCTCGCCAACAAGCTTAACGTAGCTCCTGTGGTGACGCTGATCTCCGGACAGTCCAGCTCATTTGCCTCCCCCACCCAACGCCATCCGGAATGTTCTGCCCCCCCCCCATCAGAAGAGAGGGTGTATTCTAGCCCCACATGGGATAGTCCCTCAGGAAAATAGCTGGGATATATCGGCAGGATTCCGTAGAATGTAAATCGGAGACAGATGTGAGGGTTTTGGTCTCTGTGGCCGGCAGGCAGCTGATGAAAGGAAAAAATGTCTTGAAGCTCCTTGACACGTTTTTCGAGGCTGTCGCCAGAACTGTGAGTTCGGGTGGTTTGGGACCCGGCACATTTGTATCATGGCTGCAGATGGCGCCGTTGCCTAGGGGTCAAACGGTCAGAGCTGCCAGTGGGACCCGCCATAGGCCTGACCCTCAGCAGCAGCAGCGGCAGCGGTAGAGATCGTTCGGCCTTGTCCTGCACCCGACTCCTTGCAGTTCACCCGCACGGCCACTCGGTGGCTCTGCAGAACCACGGAAGATGCTTGCCGGGGAGCCCCCGTCGTGGGATGCAGCCGGAACGAGTCCGTCCGGCATCTCCATCACATTTTTCAGTTATTTACGTGGAATTGCAACCAACAGCCATTAAACCAATTTAATGATCCTGAAGTCTATATCTGACAGTGTGAACAGAGTGAGAGGAGTGGAATCAGATCAGAGGGACGAGTGCGAGCCCTTCCCCATATGGCGGATCGCTGCTTATTCCTCTGAAGTTTACTGTACTGTTTGTCAGAGCTCGAGCCAGGCATCATTAGGAGGCTGACGGGGAAGCGGTTCGTGGTCATGCTTTAAACGCTCTCCTGGCGTGAGGGGGCAGATATTAATGCGCATGGCATCTGCGCGTGTTATGTAAAATGTATTTTTAAGTTTTATTATCAGGTGAAATGTTTTGGATAATGCGTGCCTGTGTGTGTGCGTACTGTGAGATAAAGCCGGGGGGGGGCATCGCAGTCACCTTCCTAGTGATCGGTTTGTTGGATGAGGCCCGTGGCGGAGGTATGGGGGGTCTCCCAGGAGTCCTTTTGGGGGCTGCGCTGGTTTGGCAGTTAAAGGGGGGGTCTCCGTTTCTCGTCCCAAACCATCATAGGAAACCCCCAAACCCCCCTCCACCACCACACCCCCACAGCAGCCATCCAGGATTCTACCCTGACAGTGTAGTTTGGTTGCTGGTGGGTCGTGCTTTTCTTTTTTTTTTTTTGTTTTCTTGCTGTCTGAAAGCCCTCTTTGCTACGGGGTGGGGGTGGGGGGGCATGTAGCCGCCATTCAGTATCTCCGCCTCTGGTTTCAAGCATTGCTTAAGAAGCAGAGCCGTAGCGGCTGGCAGGCACAAAGGGGACTGGGCCTTCGCCAGCAGCCGTGTCCATTGTTCGGCGCTAATGGGAAAACAACCCAACAAGTTGTCCTACACGCTATCGGCAAGAGGGCCCCCACTGGCAGACTCTGGGGAGGGGGGGGGCACCGGCTGGACGGCGGGACCTGTTCATCGTTTAGGTTGCATGCAGGAACGCCGTCTAGGTTAGTTATTGTGTTAGCGTTGAGCCTCCGTATCACGGGAAGCTAATCGGCAGATGATTAGAGTAAAGAAATGGCGGCCAGATCAGGAGTAGCTGCTCGGTAAATTACCCAAGATAAGAGCGTTTGCCAGTGAAATTGAGGAGAGCGGCGGGGAGCCCTTATTGTAGAAGTCTTTGATGGACTCTGCAGGAATGCCGACCTGTGCCGGTATATTAGTTCCAGTGTACTTCGGCATCCAGAAGGGTTTAAATGGGTAGTTGCTAATATCGGCCAAGGGGTTAGGAGGTGGTGCGTAGGTGGTGCGACTGCCTGGTTAAAAAGAGGTCCTACTCGCACCCATCGGGCACAACTTTGGCCACCTGCCTGATCCTGAAGTTTGAAATCCACAGGGGGGGCTCTGTATATATTACAGATGTAAGGCCCTGGTTTGGACTTTCATCATGAAGAACCAGCCATCATCTCTTCTGCCTCTGCCATCCTTCGGAGGTGGGGATGCTCAGGTTTACTAGGAAGATGTTTCTCTCCCCGCTTCCCTGCCCGGAGGCACGGATATGGGCTTTGCATTCATTTCATGTAGCTTTATCTGCAAAACCATTTTCCCCGCTGTGGGAAATAGTTTAAGATGATTAGGGAAAATAATGGCCGATGACTTAAATGTGCCACTGAGGCAATGCGCTGTGGCTCTTAGACCGAGACAACACAGCTGCTCTCGATAAGTCTGCATGGAAGAAAAGGGGAACGATAGAAAAGAAAAATCAGGCTGCATCAGACTTTTATTAAGCCTTAATTTCAATTTGTGCATATGGCATCCATCGCTGGTGTGCTGTTTACACAATATCTGAATGTCTGGATGCATATTTTGATGACCCGCTAAAAGACGCTCTGCCTGATTGGCCGGGCTGAAGGGTGGCCCAGGGTCATGGGGTGGGATTAGCCCTCAGGGCAAAAGAAATGGGACGGCCACCAGGGGTCAGTGGTAGCAAAGTAGTCAAGCTCATGGGCACAGAAAGCTGCCTGTAGGTTAAATTCCTTTGATGAAGATCTTCACCAGAGTTGCATCAAATTGCTTCACGATCATTTTTAGTTTGAAAGCTTTGGTTTAAAAAGGTATAATATGCTTAAAGTCTTCCTCTGTCTCTGTTGGTGTTCATGCTGACTCCCCCTGCTGTGAGAGGGACTCCTCTGGATTAGCAAGCCCAGGGACAACCTCCCTCTGGAATCCACGCGGCCAGGCTTTAACCCCGGGGCCAGGACCGGCCCATCGGAAGACAAATGCGGCCCGCGGCTTTCGTCGGAGCTTTTCACGTGTAAACAGAGTTTTAATTTGCCATCCGAGACGACAGGAAGAAATATGAAATGCAAAGTGATGTGGCTGTGGTCCCCAAGACTGGTGACAGGGTCGCGGAAGACGGCACCATGATTAATTGGAGCTGAGCTTGACAGTGGCTGTTTTAGCCGAAACGCCCCACGTCGATTTGTTTTTTTTTGTATAATTGTGAATGTATAATTCACGCTAAAACATGGCGCGTACGCACAAAAAAATTCAGATGCATAAAAGTATGCGTAAATGAAGTTCTAAGCACTTTCCCTTTATAAATCCAAATCAACGTGAAATTTAACGCACATGCATGAGTCTACAACCCCACCTCGACTCCCCCCAGAATTACGCCTATTTAAATATGCATATCGATATAAATAGTCCCTTCTGTTCGGTGTTTTCTTAAAAGACAGTGGTAAAAGCACAGGGAAAGAAATAATAATTCTAGTGAATGCAAATGGAGGAGCTGCTCAGTAAAGTGCAGGCAAGGAAGAATATAGTATTTGGTGGCTAAAATGGTGGAAGAAGCAAGAAAAGAAAATTGATGGAGTGGCACAGTGTGGCGGAGGCACTGAAAAGTTAAGGTTCAGAAAATCACACAGTGCCTGAAATAAAAAAGAAGTGGTCAGATATTAAAGTCGACGTGAAAAGGCGAGTCGCAGCCCATCGTCACAGTGTCCACACTGCAGGAGATGGCGGAATTGCACGGCTCACACGGTGAGCAGCAAGTCACTGCAGTTTTGGGGATACAGTATTAACTGGCATTTTGCCAGAGGGTGAAGATGAGTTATTTCCCACTTAATATTATCAATACTCGTTTAAATAAGCCGCATGTTAAATAAGACAAATGCAGATGTGATGTTACAGTTTTTTCTGCTTCAGATGATAGGAAAGCTGCCCCTGTGCCCAGGACGTGACTGCAGGCGGTGATGGTGCCCCTTTGCCAAGCACGTGGTCCGGTGCTGCCTGCGGCACACTCCCTTTATAGCAATGCGCGTGCTGTCCATCACTCCAATCGCCTTCGGAAAAGCCAATGTTACTGCCAATTGCAATCTGATGTTTGTTAGTTCAACCACAGTTTAAGGAAATCTCCTATATCTGGATGACAAGCAGATAATACCTTCCCATACAGCATGGTGTGACCAGAGGTGGCAATTTCAGGTCGAGAAAGTAAAGATCCAGACCAAGATTTTGTTTCAACCAACCAGTTGAGTACTCTGTGACTGTGACTCTTTATGCTCAACTGGTTGGTTGAAAGTAAAGCATGGTCTGGATTTTTATTTTCTGGACCAGAAATTGCCACCTCTGGGTGTGATTCAGTGATGGCTGAGAAATACCTGATCTGTCTGCCAATTTATGTTGTAAAGTTCCTGCCAGCCCCAGTTCAGCACACAGCTCCAAGAGGATAGCGCTTTGAAATCAAAATTGACTTAAAAGCCAGTCATCATCATGGGACAAGAAATCGGTACGACCTTTAAACAGAATCTCTTCTAATTCAAGCATTCTAATTCTAACACTAAAGCAGTCACAGTAGCTGAAATATTTTGGCCATTCTATTGCTACAGATTGATTACAGTCAAGGGCCTTATATTTGTTAATGATATGCGAATTTGATAAAGCCATCATGGATGCGAGAATAAAAACCAACGGAAACCACACAGGGAGAGTATCACTGCTCTGATGCTGGATGCGCCCGTTTCCAAAACTGAGCATGAACGTGCGTACGCATAATCTGAGACTGGTGTGGAAAAATGTTGTTTTCATACATCTCGACGTGAGCGTAGAAACGGGCGTACGCAACATTTTTGTACGTATGTAGCCTGGGGGGAGATGCCATTGCCTTGATTGCACCTGATAATAATGCTTTGCTGCACACATTCTTCTCTCTTCTTCGGAGTGGAGTTACTCTGAGGAATGTGGTGTCCTTGTGTATCTGAAGGACATTGTATTGCAGGAACTGACTTGGTTTCCTGAATTGGTTTCACCCTGAAATGTCACCAGAATCAGAGACTCATCAATATCTCCTGACCTCTGTGTCAGTCCTTGCTTGAGTCTGACAAGCGAGACATTCCTGTTCTTAAAGCGTCCAGTACTGTGATGTACATCAATGGACCCAGTCCCCCTTCCAGTCTGTTATTCACTCTAAATTAAATATGAGCATTTGTGTTTGAAATTATTAAACTCAAGCAGAATTCCCCTTTAACCACTGAGGTGCTGTCATCAGTTACTGTCCAGAGGCTGTGCACATACGTGTCCGGCCCTGTGGGAGCGCAGTAAAGACAGTCCCTTAGGGAATGAATGGAAGCAGCTGTTCACTTGTTGAAACCCTTCAAAATATTGCCAGCTTTATTCAACCATAATGCACTGTTTTTTGAAACAGTCATATTTTACCCAAAATGCAGTGCAGTGTGCCGCTGTTAAGTGTGAGCCTGTTAGGATCTTCAGCCTTCAGCTTGGATACTTGGATGCTGGCACGGTCGGCTCACATTCTTGGCAGTTGCCCAGCGACCGTTGTTGGAGGCTAACTGTTGTGTTTTCTAGCTAGCAGGCAGTCTTCTGCAACACATGTTTCCCGTGGAATCTTGCTTAGGAGGTTGGTGTGGCTGCGGCGGACTTCCCTGGGCCCCCTTGTGGTGACATTTTGGTATGACACATCCGAGGTGGCGCAGTGCTGAACACGTGCTAGGGCTTGAGGCTTAAGAAAAAGGTGTGTCTGTGGAGATTTGGCCGTTTGCCTGTCCATGCCGATGTCTGCTGTGACTTGAAAGGTGTCTCAGAGAAGCCAAGCTGATTTGATGTTGCTAACATCTGGATTAGGAAGCAAAAACCTGCAGTCGTTGACCGCGGCAGATGCCGTTGTTTTGATGTTACCTGCAGATGTGTTAGAATCGGTGTCAAAACCGCAGACGGCGGGTTTTAGTGTCAGCACCGTGGCCCTAAGCGAGAGCGTCAGCAGAGCTGACAAGGTAAAGCATTAGGTTTGTTTATCTGTATCTCTTTGTCTGTATTTATTTATATCTGTAGGCCTGTTATAATGAAACCTATAAAGAAACAAAAAAACCTGCAGGTTCTTCTGCCTGTCGATGTTTGTACCCGGCGCCATGCCAACATTTGATGGGCAGCTTCATTCTGTCGAGCCACCTTGTATGGGCCATACGATCGGAGTGTTTTCTTCTCGTGTTCCTCATGAAGGTGATCATTGTCCAAAGGCTTCATGCACGTTGTTTAAAAAACCAATAGCTGCGATGGCGATAAAATAACGTTCTTTATTCGATAATTTGAGTGCGTCATATCTGTGTTACGCAATAATGTTTAAAAAAAAAAAAAAACTCTTATCTGGTTGTTTTGTGAGTTGGTTTGTTATTGCTGGAACTTAATAGGTGAGGAGAAAAAATCTGAATGTGATTTAAAAAAAAAAAATAGTTGCTGTTGATTTTGCACCAATTTTAGAGGCTTGTCATCTGCGCCTTGGCTTCCAAACCCTGGTGGAGAGTCACTGAGGACCAGGTTGCCGTATCAGCAGAGAGGTGTTAATGTGGTGTTAGCTGTTCCTGTTAGGAACACACTCCCTCGGCTGCCTCCTCTCAGCCAGAGTTCTGGGCCATGCAGGCAAGCCAGAATATTTTTTTAAAAATCACCTGTTAAAAAATGCGATGGTAGCCTTGCAGTCTGGCATTCACAACATTTAGAGCCTGTTATTTTAAATGTATTTTTAAGCTAATGGATGTGTTTCTCTTCCTTGTAGTTTTAAGGTGATTGTTGCTGGATTGACTGTAAGGAACAGGTGAGGTTGTGTGGGATATTGGGTGGTCAGACTTTCGCTGGTGTCTTTCGTCTGTCCCGGAGCCCGAGATCAGAGGCTCATCTGGGGTCCCTATTTGTCACCACTTTGTCACATTCACCATCATTGCTTCTGACCAGGCTTCTCTCATTATCTGCACACTGCCTTTCCTATGTGACCTGGAGGGGATGCAAGTGTGTTTTATCACGATGGTGCTAAGGGAGTGTCTGGTGGTTTGAAAGCTAAGTTAGATCCCAACTCCATTAATCAACACTCTGTGTTTGCACTGCCGTATTTTGATGTGCTTAGACCCCTCATTGTGAAATCTGGGTACCTGTTAATTAATTGAGGTACCAATTCCCTTAGTCAGTATTTAAAATAGAACATTGGCGATTTTTTTTTCCCAGAGACTTTGAATTGCCTTTCTGATGAGTGTAATGAGATCGATAGTGGATTCCAGCAAGTCAGCTGAAGATAATTACCTTTTTTGTGAGTTTTCTGCTTTATACAGGGTTTTCTTAATTGTGTGTAACCAGAAGGGTTATTTCATAGATTTGTAGGAGTGTGAAGGTGTCTCCATGCCTGAATAGTGTCTTTCAAAAGGCTTTAATGGCGATGGTCGTTAAGGGTTGTCGTGCTCACATTGGTTCCTTTTAGCGGAGCGAGGAGTGCGTAGCCTTCTTGACGTAGCACTGAAGTTTCCGGACAATCTTCATGACTCCGTCATCTCGGCAGTTCTGCTTTAATTAGCCCGCTGCGGACATCCGCGGCAGCCCCTGCTGTTTTTAATTACCGTTTCGCCTCTGTTCTGCTTCATCCACCGTTGCCCCTGATGCATCATTGTCACTTCGTATACATGTGACCTCTAGATGGTCGGCGAAGGAAAGGACGATCCCTAGTGTGGTCATTTCATCTATTTTTTTTTTTTTTTTCCTCTGGCGGCTTCATGTGGTGTTGCAAGCGGACGGGGACCTCGATCTTTTCTCGCCTGGCTTCCTCAAAGTCCATGTTGCCCTGCCTAGTTTCCCTGTTTGTGGACATTGATGCTTCGCATCCTATTTGAGACCTGGGTCTCGTTACATTCGTTGTCAACGGAAGTGTTTTTAGTTTATCTATGCAATTATCTCACTAGGCCCCAGAGTTCCATCCTTACACTTGGTTCAAACCAACGTGAACCAAGTTTGGAGGAATAAGAGAGTGCTCTAAACTGCACTCTGTGCTGTTTCCTTGGCTAATTGTGTCCAAATCTGAGAAAAAGAAATGGTAACAAAATCAAAATAATGCGTCTTGATTCTGAGATACTGGCGTGCAGCAGTCGTGCTCCAAACGCCGTGTTAAAGGGGTAGGTCACCCCAAAACTGACAAAGATTTTGTATTGAATTGAATGACCCTTTATTGCTGTTGCAATTGCAGTACCATGTCACTGGTCACAAGTACCAGCAAAAAACTGGCCATCAGCCTGACCATACATATATAAACATCACATTATAGGGGTAGACAGGTCAGGAAGACGGGGGATATAGGAAAAACAGAGAAAACAGAATTACATGAGGAGAGAGGAGGAGAATAAAAAAACAGCCCCTAGGCTGTACTCCAGCAGGGAGTACAATGTAGGAACAAAAAAAAAAAAAAAGCATCAAGTTCTCTTCATCTTCAGGTGTTTCTGGATGCAGACAATACTCCCAGCATGATAACTTGTCTAAATACCCGAGTCCTGCTCTTCATTTCAGCCTTTTTATGGTCCTGTTAGCTCCAACTCAAATACTCTTCGAAATAGATTTCTGTTTGTACCACATACAAACAGAAAAAAAATAATTCCTGAGTAAACACTGCGCTGGCTGAAATCCGAGCAGCTGGTCAGTAACGGAGAGAACGGAAGGAGGTTCACATCCTGCATCGGAACTTCGCCCCTGGGGCAAAAGGCTGGAACGGCAGCCAAGCTAATGTTCCGGGAGAATGGAGAATAGCAAAAGGGGGCAATAATTCAGAGGTGAATATTACCGAGTGGAATTCTGCTTGAGGGAATTCTTTACTTGCCTTAGGCTTATTATGCATGCTAATAAAGCTGTCCCAATAACATGACGCAATCCAATATCAGTCATCGTCTCTTGTATGGGAACATTGTTGCTGAATGGAAAATGACCGCGCTGTGACACTGGCAGACAAACGTACAAAAAAAATGTTGTTATTTGTTGTTTATGATGTTATTAACATACAGCTGACCGTAGATAATGAGTATCGGACAAGCAGACAGCTGTTTGGTCATCCAGGACCTAAAGGGAATGCAAATGTTGGCGATGTTGATCATTTTATTGCAAAACCAGAGTGTTCTGGGGTCTGTACTATGAAGCGGGGTTACTGACTTATCGGGGTAACTTGTCAGATTTAAGGTAGTCTGGGCAAAATGTAAGTGAACGAATATGAAGTCCATTTAAGCTGTGGTACCTTAAATCCGACAAGTTACCCCGATAAGCCAGTAACCCCGCTTTGTAGTACAGGCCACAGGTTTGGATATTCACATAAAGATAGCAAAGGCCTGCAGTGTTACACAAAAATTAAACATGCAGCCATGGGCATTAACAAAGCAGGAAGGAAAAATTCATATATTTTTCCTGCAACATTCACCCCCCCACCCCCATGTTACTGATAAAATTAGACTGATTCAACATGGCAGGAAACAAGTATCCATCACGGCTCTGAAAGGGCAGCCACTTTGTTTCTGCAGTACAAGCCAAAACAAAAGCATTCAAGCCCATGATGGAAAGCTAAGAGATAATGCAAGATGTACCTAAAAACACAGAAAAGCATAATTATACATAAGGTTTGCACATGGTACGGGTTGTCAGAATAACTTCTGGAACACCCAAGAACAACCAAACAAATCCTGACGCGATGAAGCATTTTAGAAGCATAAAAAGCACATCAGAAAATTCTATCATCATAATGGGTTCACCCACTGTTCATATTATAAACAATACTCTTTGTGTACCAATGGTGATGATTCTGGGAAAGCCATGTAACAAATCAATCAATGGCATCTCCTCTTTCCCTTTACGGCACCCTGTGCATTGAGACCAAAGCTTTACCGCTATGACTTTTGGAAAGTGTCAATAACGAAAGCCACACGACTCCATTTTTAGACTGCTAGACTACTGGAGCTGAGGAAAGCTCACCACCTACACAAGAAATGGAAACATTGCACAAGTACGCAGTTTAAACTGCTAGACTTGTCACCAGAAGGCTAGACATTAAAAACCAGGAATTTCTGAGGAAAAGTACATTACTATAGTTAAGTATGATATCCAGTCATATAAATTAAGAATGTATTGCAATTAAAGCGATAAAACAGTACTTTGAGAGATTATCAAAAAGAAAAGTACTTTAGCTGATGATGTCAGACACTTGCAACGGTCAGGGACTGATGACAATACGATGTACCACTTTTTAAAAATTGTTTTTGAAATAGATGTAGTAATAATTATACACTCAAAAGAACAACATACAAACTTTCCATTTTGTTGTACCATATGGAAATTGCATGCTGGCATCAAAATTTCAACTATTATCCGGAGCCAAACAGTATGTTACATCCTTGCCAGAGGCAATCAGATGCAGAAGAGAAGTTACAGAAGTCAATGCACAGATACAGGATATGCGTTTCCTACGCAGTGGGACTGTGGGATTCAAGAGAAAGAACAGAGGGCAGCTGAAAGCAGCAAGCAGCGTTGCACTTTAACACCGAATGACGGACCGGGCCAAAAACAGCACAAGGCTCCTGGGGAGGAACACCCGACATCCGCATTTCCTTTGAAACCATAGGGGCTCCTCTGTTTTTGTTAAAATTATTTTTCCTGAAACCATTTAGCGATTTGTCCCATTGTCCCATATTTCCATATACATTTCATACCCCACCCCCCTCAGCAAAGTATGTAGGAGACCTAGGGGAGGGGGAGTGGTGTACAATGTTTTTTCAGTGTGCTTTCCTCCCCCCCCACACACACCTACCCACCGAGTGTCAAATACCAGAATCGCTCCTACTTGAAGCTATAACGTATGTGATAAAAGGCCTACTGGTGCCACACTGTTACACTGCAACAATCACCTGCAAGCCACTTTATTTTAACCATTTTATCTGGCATTTCCCTCCACTTGTTATGACTTCCCCGGTTCAATTTTTTGTTTTGCATTCGCTGGAATTGCTTACTCAAGGCTGTTGATACCTAGAAGTTTGCCCCAATTTCTTCTCAATCAGTGACCACTGGTACTCAAAGCAATAAACATATAACCGTTCTGATCAATATCACAAGTACATCCAAATTAACCTGGAACACATAAACACTACAAATACGAAAGGACACTTCTGTAATTCTTCACTGCACTGAGAATAGTTTTAAAATGCATTTTTGGCTGTAGTTTTAGTCATGAAAGCGTCAATGAGTACTTTTCTGACAGGTGCCCCTATCCAAAAAATCAATGTAGTTTGAAATTAAAGTTACCAAAAAGCAAGCAAATATAATCAAAACTATTTCTGGCATAATCCTCCAAATGTGTCAGGTATGAAAAAACACTTCTAGACTTATGTATGAATCATAAACCAGTTATATAACAAAAGGTAATGGAGCCACAGAGTGTCATTCTACACTGCGACACTGCTAGAACTGTGGGAATTCGCAGATTCTAAGTTGTATGCTATGAAGACAAACATTTTAAAATGCATGCATATCTTCTAGTTTGAGAAATAAAGCAGCTGACCCTGGGGTTAGGAGTGGGAGACTTGATATTGTTTTAACGCAGATAGTTGGGCATGAAGTCAGTGAATTACTAAGGCATGCTGCAGGCACAATGCGAACGGCGACTAAACGGGTCCAAATCAGCGGGGCTGACAAAATTCGTCGAAAAAGTCGTGAATACAGAACGAATGCAGCTGAATTCGTAAAAGCATATTAATAATGTTACTCATTCTACGGAAAAAATGTTTTTGCTACCATTACTCCAACTCACCATCTACTGTGAAATATTAATTCTGTACGCATGTATAAGTGTATGTATTTAAAAGAGCACACTAGAGTCCGTCCAATGTGCACCTAGACTGCGACCCAAACGTCCCGTCACCTGTTCCGAGGCAACACGGCCTGAATTAGCCAAACAATTACAAACTTTTAATCTCAGGTATATAAGCGATTCCCACTTTTAAAAATCTTTTCTAATAATATAGTGCTTATCACACGTTCATCGTTACATAATTGCCGTCGCTGCCGTTCTGTTACTTGTGACCATTTCAGTTAAAAATAAATTATAAATTCATCGTCAGTATTTTAAGAAATAAAGTGTCACCGTTTTTCAGTTTTAATCCTATAAAAAACGCGTGAAAATCAGTATAGGCCTATATCACTCAGGGTGCAAACGTTATTCAATCAATGCCATTTCCAAAGAAATAACAAGATATAGTGCAAAGTTAGTCATTAGCAAAATTGTACAGAATTGTCATATTTCAAAAAATAATTTAAAAAACCCCAAACAGTCAGTTTGTTAATGCTACGTTTACAGGAATATTAACTGCCTAACTCTGGTTCCCTTAAAAACTAAGACACATTTCCATAGTCATGACAGTCTTTGGCTTTTTCACTAAGGCTTCTTAGGGTTCAGTCTGAAAGCGAACAAATTATTAAATATATTATTAAAATTTAAAAAAACGGAAAGAGAAGAGACGGATATACATGCAAACGAATCTCATTGCAATAGTTATGTCTGGTTAACTCGGCTACAGGATAAAATATTTGTAGCTGGGATATCCGACGCTGAACGGGATGGTGGGACCGACTTCTAACTAAGCTGGATTTGCAGAGCGTAATACCTACGGTCTCCGATCGCTGGGCTCCTCCGTTTTCCGATGAACCAAATTCCACAAATCTCTACTAAATAAACAGCACTGATAATCTCAACAGCCCGAACAGTGGAAGGAGTTCGCCCGGACCAAACGCACATTTACTGAACGTCATGAATTTGCAGAGGAAAAAAACAAGGGCAAAGAGGAGGGACTGTTCTTCGTAACCGGAAGTATGGTGTTCCAGTTCGCGAGGAAAAAACTGGGATCCATGTGGGAGTGATCAGAGTGGACGGCACGGACGAGATGGTGATCGGCCAGACACAGGGGCGCCTTTCTCGACAGTGCGCACCAGGGAGGTCGCTGATGTTCTACATATAATCGGGACTGTTGTATTGTATCGAACAACTGGGGAGGGGGGGCGTCGTGTAGTTAATAAAACCAGATTCCTTAGTAGTTGTAATCGGTGCTGGCTTGGGCGAGGGGCTGGGGAGGGTGGAGAGACTTTCCGAGAAGAGGAGTGTGCAGCCAGAATAGCCTGACGCTGACGTCAGCTAGTCAGGGGACTCAGCCTGGTCCCTCGTACTGCTAAAACGCTGCCACATATTATATCATTTTATAAACCAATATGTGCAAGAGGTCTCTAATGGATCATTTTTGTGAACGGGTCCATCCATTTTTAACGGTTATTCCAATATGAGCTGCCCACATCCTGGACAATCAGGCAACAATGCGTGAGAGCAGGGGCATTTAATCTTGGACAGGGGAATAGGCATAGACACAGTACAAAAGTACTAGTCTACCTGAAATCTTCAATAATAATAATATCTGAATAATTTATTTACGTGTAACAGGTTACAGTGTGTTCACAGATACTGGAGTTCAGCACTATGGTAGCATTACCCAGGCACATGTACAGGAAACCGCTATATGTAATAGGCACAAATTAACAAATTAAACTGCTTCTCGTCAGTGAAGCTTGCTTGTATTAAATAGTCTCAATATCACACTGTTTTAGGCTGTTTACCCGTTTCGGATAAAGTAGTATTACCATGTTTCTAAACGTGAAAGTATTTAAATATTTTGTAAAAACGAATAGATATTCCAAAATAATTCAAGCATTTTATTATATATAGGTTTCCGTTAATTGATTAAACAGTACCTTGTATTGACATGTATTGAAAGCTCTGTAATGCTGCTTTTTATTTAGCATATCTTCTATATGGTACTCTATTTAAATCCAAATGATTTATTAACTTGGTCATAAATTAAATATACTCTTTGCGTCTCTGACAAAATCGTGGGCTTTACGTAGCCTGTATGCCTAAAGAACCCCAAATCCCTTCAATTTGCTTGTTTTATTTATCAGTGAAATTTATATCAACCCATTTAATATCCTGACAAACCCAAACAAAGATTAAGTATTCCCATAAATATCGGGACACGTATTCTTGATGATATCTTATTTTGGTCTTTTATATTGCGAAGCCTCGCTTTGTACGTGGACTTCAATAAGGTGTATATCGCCACCTATCGTCACTTTGACGTTAATTAAAATATAACACCCTTCAAAGGGACACTGGTTTTCAGACTAACATGTAATGCCACGTTGGTAGACCTATATGTTTTTGACTTTTCAAATGAAGTGCACAATAATGGACTGCCGTACAATTGTGATTAGACCTACGATCAAAATGGAATTTCTCGGGTGATGTTTTTCGCGAGGGTGGAATGGTGGTTAGCACTAGCATCCCACCTCTGGGACTTGCGTTTGAGTCTTTGCCAGATTTTTATGTGTGTCGAGTTCTCGCCGTGTAGCCCCCTCCTAGTACTTTTTATCCTTTAATTTATTTAAAATGTGTTCTTTAGTACGTATTGCTAGTATATTTTTGGTTTGTGTGTGGTCTTTTTGCTATTATATGTCTTAAATGAATCAGATTTATGCAGCTGGCTAAGTTACTGTCCCAGTGATCAGAAGATCTGAGCCCCAGCCTCGGCGGGACAGTCTCATGTCTGTGGATCCTTTATCAACAGGCGCTGCATGCTGGGTGACCCCCAAACAACGGAGAGCGAAATGGAGTAGGCAGAGAGAAGCAAATGGCAAATAAAAGATTTGTCATCATTATTATCAATATTTGACTTACATAAGCATTTGCGGAATGGAGTACAGTGGTGCCTTGGTTCTCGAACTCACTAGAACTCGAATTTCTTGACAGTCGAACAAACTAGTTTGACCTAGAACTCGATATGAATATCAGAAGTCGAACCGTGAACGCTGAACGTGAATTGTATGCGCCAGGAAATGAATCATACTACAATGCAATTCTTACTTGAATGCCTTCTTCACAGACTGGACGATTAACCAATTAAAGCAGCGCAACATTACAGTAACTAACAATGAATAAACCAGTAATTTACATGTACTATTGGAGCATTTATGTCATTTATTTAAACTTTATTTTACCAGGTAAATTAACTGAAAACCAGTTCTCACTGAATTACGTGATATTCAGGAGAAATAGCAGATTACGCATCGGAACTGCCTGGAATACAAATGTCATGTGTGTAACTAAACTCCAATAAGGGCAAAGGTGTGTCATCACGGAGGCGGTTCTGGTTTGTGCAGCCAGGTGAGAGGTCGCAATGCATCTAACCGTAATGCATTGCGTGAGGATCAGAATGCATTGCTTTAAGCCAGCGCTGTAAGCAAGTCGAACACACCCGATGACCGGACTGGGGAAACAAACTGAAACACAGACTTAATACAGAGGACTAATGACAAGAACCAGAAATGGCTGATCACATGGGAATCCCACACGAAGGGGCATGGCACACGGTAGGAGCGGATGATTGGGGCAGGACAGGAGTAATATTGGGATAAGATCTTTATTGTTTTGGAAGCCATTAAAAAAAAAAATGCTCCTCTTGTTTTATCCTGTTCATTTTGTGTTTAAATGCTTGAGAAAAAAACATATTTAGTTGTAATTTTGGGGGACCAATTAATCGGTTTTCCATTATTTCTTATGGGAAAAATTCTATCAGAACTCAGGCTTTTTAGGAACAGATTAAGATTACCAGTCCACAACTGGGCCTAAAGCAGCAGTACATCCTCTTTATTGATGCAGTGCTTTAGTGACTAAAGTCATTTGGGGTGTTAAAGCGTAGTGTTTTCTTTGGACTTTCTTTGGACATTTTTATCAATGACAGAGTGGTAAACCTAACTCATCAGTTTATTTGGTTACTACCCACTGAGCAAAGATGTATCCAAAATATAAATTTTTTAATGTCTTTTTTGATGTTGAAAAGAAGATGATGATGACTTTTGAACATCCAGTGACCAATATTACACCTGTCTTGCACTTCCACAGGTAAGGAGCATGCACTGATTACAGTGCACTGCTGTTCCCGCCGCACAACAAACCATCTCAGAGATGAGAACCTGAGTGCTGCCATGCACCATCTAGTCCATATTGACCAGTATGAGTTTTTTTCCAGTGGCTGTAGTGCCAATCCTACAACCAACCCCCAAGGTTTTTCCTGTAAGTTGGAGGACTTCCTTATAGTGCTGGATGTAGACTAACATCATACCCAGGATGAAGCAATTCCAGTTAAGGGTGTTGCTCAAGGGCCTAATGGAGTAGAATCACTCTGGGCATTCACAGGATTTGAACCAGCAACCTTACAGTTACTGAAACAGATCCCTAGCCTCAGAGCCACCACTCAACCCTGCACTTCTACGGATGTCTAAAAATGTCCTAGCTAGATGATCAACAATTGCACTGCATATCATCATCCAAGAAGGGTCGCAGTCAGATGTCCAAGTTCTGAACCTAATTTGCACATCATGCGGACATACAGATATGATCTTGGACTGCCCAACTCTCCACAGGAAGCCCATCGCTTTTCCACAGCAAGCTGACTCAGCTAGCTGTACCCGTAGGGACCTGTCAGTGGATTATCAGCTTCCTGACAATCAGGACAGTCAGTCCTGACAGTCAGGAAGCAGCATGTAAGGCTGGGCACTGAACAATCTAACCTTAATGCCATCAACACAAGATCTCAGTATGTGTGAACTTACCAGAATTATTTGTGGTCTGTTGTCAAAATTCTCAGCCCTCCTTGTTTTCACTGTACTCAAATGACTATCTGTGCAGACAAGTCCATCAAAATCTTAATGTTTGCAGATGACACAATAGTCTCATTTCCAAATATGATGAGACCTATTACAGAGAAGTGCTATCTCGCCACATGGTGCGTCAGCAGCAACTTGGAACTACTTGTGGTCAAGACAGTGGAAATGAAAGTTGTCTTCTGCCATGGACTCCCTGCCTACCTTTCCTTGGAATTTGCCGACCAGGCCATTCTCTGGTCAAGTATTTCAGATTCCTGTGGAACACAATCACCAACACATTGAGCGCAACAGTGTGATGTGCAAATCATCTCCATCACTAAAAAAAAACAGAAAAGGTTGTTCGTCCTATGCCAACTCAAAAAGCTCAGTGTCTCCCAATGCATCCCACTGATGCATTGCCATTACGGAGAGCATCTTGACATCCTCCATCACCATCTGGTTACCTGTTGCCTCCACCCTCTCCAAGATCAGGTTACAACAAGTGGTCTGGTCAATTGAGAAAATCACAGGCTGTCAGCTGCGAACATTATAAGACCTGTTCACAGCCAGGGCGTAGGAGAGAGCTGGGAAAATTGCTGCTGTTTCCACTTCCCAAGGTAGCTGCCCCATCACCAAACTGCCATTAAGTTAATCATAACCTGGATCTCAAGCCATCCCCACAGCATCTTCCCCATAGCTATTTAGCTCCTGAATAAACTCACCAAGTACCTCATTAAGCATCCAGAGTGCAATCCACTCACCCAGAGACCATTTCCCTCGTCTGACTAATTTTAATGTTCAACTTATTGTCTTATATCTTGCGCTGTCTTCTGTTAACCTGTGTACTATTATTTGAATTCCTATTTTTTGCTCAGTGCTCTTTGACATGTTTCTTCTGTTTTTATTATTCTGTATTCCATGTTTGACAGTAGATCACATAATTCTGTTAATTTTCATTGTACAAAAAAATATTGCATGTAGGTAGGCTTATATTGTGGGGTTCCCCACAAATTTCACTGATGGGTAGATCCCACTATAAATTTTGCCAACCCAATTGGAGTCACAGAAAGACAAGAAGCACAACCCAGAAACAGCTGTGGTGCAAAGCAGACCCTCTAGAGAAGTTTATTATGCAGACTGAACAAGTCCAGGAGTGTAAACAGGCAACAATGGTGGGACTCGGGAGCATAGGCCTGGGGAGCACTTATATGCATGATTAACAAGAGATGAAATGCAAAGCAGCTGGAAATGATTAACAAGGGGGCAAGAACTGATGAGTACTGGGTGTGGCTTGTTACAGCCATAGGAGGGAGGAAACCAGGAGGGTGTGTCAGACAATGACGGGTAAGATGTGACAGCTGGAATCCTAATGGATTTTCTCATTGGTACCTTAGTGGTTCTGAAATCACCTGCAGTGGCAGGTTGTTCATGTGAAAAACAACAACAAAAAAGATAACGGCACTAACATAGGGGACTAAACTGCTAGGATTACTATTACGATTAGACCTACTACAAATTCTAACAACATCGAGAAGACGAATAACAACAACAATAAATTAAATTTGATAGGGTATATTAGTCACATGGGGTGGCACGGTGGTGCTGTGGTTAGCACTGTTGCCTCACACCTCTAGGACCCGGGTTCGAGTCTCCGCCTGGGCTTCATGTGTGTGGAGTTTGCATGTTCTCCCCGTGTCGTCGTGGGGTTTC
>JABFEA020000067.1:6621135-6636196 GCA_019775915.2 Cyphomyrus plagiostoma | reverse complement strand
GCGGGAGAAAATAATATATATTTTTGCGGGAGCGGGCGGGAGCGGGACAGAATCTTGCGGGAGCGGGCGGGAGCGGGCGGGAGCGGGACTGAAAAATCCGTCCCGCGCAGGTCTCTAGCTTGATCTCCCTTTCCGTGGTGCGTCTCCTCGTGAGTGTGCGCGTGCACGTGCCCACGGAGCGTTGATAGTTCGTAAAACAAACGGTGTGGCATATAAGTGACACGGCGCATTAATCTGGGGCCGCACCGACCCGCCCGCTAATGAAGCCTTTGAAGGATTCCTTTAATTAGACACGGGATCGCAGTTAGTGTCTCTCAGTCAGAGTCTGCGGGGGGGTGGGATACGAGTATGTGGGTTGGGGAACTTTGCTTCTTTTAACTTTGAAAGGAAGGGTTTGGTGGAAGTAGAAGCATCATTCATCGGATTCGCCAAATCCGGTGTCAACCTGTGAGACAAGAAGAGAGAGAAGGAACAAGTGAGAGAGAGAGAGAGAGAGAGAGACCCACCCACCGACCCTCTTCCATCCACAATATTGACTTTGCTCCGATATATTTTCCCTTAGCCATGGGAGGTCTGTCTCTCTCGTAATACTCCATAGAAATGCGATGCAAGTGTCCCATGGCTTTAATGCGGAGAGAGATCCTCCAGGAGCCGGCCGCACACGCTGCTGGGGTAATTTAATTGGGCCGGCGGAGGAGGAGGAGAGCGGGAAAGGCAGGAGGCCCTCCCCGACACCGCTGCTCTGAAATAGGCCGATTAGCGCTGATGCTATTGCCTTTCCCATAGTCCCGTCTGGGGGTATATCCTTTGCCCCCATCCCATCTGCACGCCCTGCTTGGCCACATCTGCATCCTACCCTTGCCCCCACCCCTTCATAACCCCTCCTGTGGCCATTTTCCTGCCCTCAGGGGTGTACCCCACCTTGTGCCTCCGAGGAGGCTGCAGGCCCACCTGTGACCCTGACTAGGTTAAGTGTTTGAATATGGATGGATGAATGGATGGATTGATGGACATGCCTTGCTTATTTACTTACGTTTTACCAATGTTATACAGCAACAAGCCTGTGCATAGGGGGTTTGGGGCGCAGTCTGTCCTGCTTGGCCTGGACTAAATTGCGTTTCAGACTTTTATGCGGCCAGTACCGTGTAGGACTGCGAGTCTAACTCCTCATAGGAGCCTTTTTTTATGCTCTGCTAAGGACTTATTGCTTTGTGATGATTAATGGAGAAAAAGAAACGTATAAAAACAGTCCGGCGGGCAGATGGCCTCCGATGGCTTTGTCAGGGGCTGCAGACCTGTGTGTGGAGCGTCTGACTTTAATGGGACTTGTGATTAACTGGCGCAGTCGTGCCGCACGGTCCAGATACCTCACCTGGGGCGGCTTTTTAGGCTGAGAATTCCACAAAGGTGTCAGGGAAGCACCCAGAGGCCCAACACTTGCAGATCTGGGGCTCGCGCATGTGATTTAGGATATTTGCCCTCTGGAATTTATTAAAGAACACTCTTGTGTTTTGTGAGGCCATGCTGACGGTCTTCGCTGGGGTGGGGTGGGGGGGGGGGTCCCTTAAGATGACCGCCCACGCCTCAGCCATTTTGTTTCCCGTCAAGGCAGGCCTCCTAATTCCTGACATACTTGTTATGGGAGATGTATATTAAGAACACACTAGAGTGCGTGAATTGCCAACATCTCGTGGCGGCTCGATGGACTACCCAGAGCCTCGGGGGGACAGCCGCATGCCGGCTATGGTGGCAGTTAACGATTCAGGGCACGTTATGCCCTGGGGCTGTGTGTGTGTAAGGAAATCCAAGATGGCCACTGCTCATTAGCCTTGACTATGCAGCCCCTGAAACCATTATAGGGACCTTGCCGGTATCCTTTGTGGCTTTCGAAGGGTGTAAATAATCTGTTAATCATTCCTCTGCTTTTCTGGTCACAGAATTATGAAGATTAAAAAGGAAGAAAGACGTATAGGGCCCTTACCTCTCGCATTTTCCACCTGCCCATTGATTCTTAGTGCAGTGTTTATACTGTGGTAATATTTTTGGTGTAATCGGCCGTTTTATAAAATCTGGGCCTGCCGGGCAGAATTATCTCCCCGTGTACAGATCACAGAGCCTCAAATCCCGTATATTATTTGCATGTTTGACATCCAGCATTTGTGTACGCGAAGTGCCGCTTTCCGGGAGAACGCGGTGGCAGCGGCCGCAGCGCATTGGCCGCTATTCAGGCGCGCTGTCATGTTTTATTGCAGGTTGCATGTTTGTTTGCACAAAGCGCAGTTGCTTTTTGGCAGGCAGACAAACGGCGAATGGCGCAAGGGAGCCGAACACATCGTTATTGTTGCAGCAGATGCTATTATCTGCCATGTCAGAGGACGTTGAATAAATGATGAGTTCTGAATTATTTCTCTAATTTATTGTTGCTCAGTTGCGAAACACAAGCACGGTAGATGTGCAGCAAGCAATGCATGTCCTTTCTGTTAGGTTCTGTGTTCTGTTTCAGTCGTTTTAAGCCCGGTATTGCTGGACTGCTCAGGAGCATGGAAGGTGCCGTACATTTACAGTCCAAAAAGTGTTCCATCCATCCATCAGTCAGTTTTCCAAATATCCAATATTGGTAGAAGGCAGGGGTTGCCATCTATGGGCAAACAAAGAAATGTTATTGAGCATATGCTGAATGCTGTGCTAATTCAGGACCTTCAGACCTTTAGATTCAGGACCTTCTGGTACAGGCAGGTTTTCTTTGGGTGCCTTCATCAAAAACTGTAAATGACTCCCCCCCCCCCGATCTCTTGTACGTTACCTGCATGTCAACCAAAAAAATGTGGTTTGCTGCCGTTTCTGGTCATAGAGGAGGCTGCAGACATTCACCTCGATCTCTGTGGGGTTTGCCTGGGTTGAGCATGTGCCATGGAACAGGGGGAGACGTCCTGGTCGCGAAGGATGGAGCTTATCACACGCTCGCCTTGTTTCTTTGTCAGCCGCCCCAGTTGCAATGCACGCATGCCCGTTCCTTCTCCGAGTCTTTGTATTGCTGCCTGCATGGCTGGCACCGCTCAACATGAGCATGGTACAGGCCCTGGAGATCCGTGCGGCAGTAAATCCAGAATCGGCTTATTTGGCAGAATGCATTGAAACACGGGGAATTTGTCTGTGGTCAGTTGTCACATAAACATACAGTAAAACGAGACCCAAAACTCCAAAGTAGGGAAAAAATCCCACTGGGAGTCCAAGGCTGACTGGCTGCCCAAGGAGGGGAAAGTAAAACTGTGCCATGTCTCCTGGCCAGTGATTTGGCAGCGCAGATCCTGACTGTGGATGATCGCGCAGGATTAAATAATCCTGTAATGAGGAGGCTGGAATGAGGTCGTTCTCCCCTCCGCTGACAGGTGCTTTAGTCCTCATAAACCATGGCTCAGGTTCTTTGTCTTTGTTCCCACTCTTCTGTGAGTGGTGGACAAATCAGAGCGGGCGGCTGTTTGATGCATCCACCACTCTTGCGTGTCGGGCTACAGAGAAGTTGACAGACGCAACAAATACTCAGCCCTGAGGAGACAAACGGTACACGCGACGGTACCCAGCACAGACACAGATTTGATACTGGGTGCCACTATTAGTTACAAGTCAATGTGAGAGTGGAACGTTAGGCCAGATGAGTGGTTCACCTAGAAAACGCCTCTGACGAGTGTCTTCCAAGACTCCAGAGTGTTCCCGTTTGAGGGGGTACTGTCCTGATTTTCAGCTTCCACCTTAGACTTGTATCGGTCACCTCGGGACAGTACTACTGGTTCTCGGTTCTGTGGGGACGGCAGTAAATATTTTATTGAGGAACGTTGGCTTCCTTGGGGCAATAGGAACCAGCAAGTAAATATAATGATAAACATGGGATATGGTGAGGGCTGTTTCAGGGGCCAGGAAAGGAATTGATGGTCTGGGTTTATGGAGCCTAAACAAAACAGAACACATCGCTTTATACATGTTGGTTTATTTTTTGGTGAATAAAGGACAAGTGGAATGAATCAGCATATGACCCAGGTCACATGACCTTCTCTCCACAAATAGCACAAAACAGAAATAAGTTACTGTTTTATGCACCCAATGACAAGCAGCTGGTTCACAGTTGTCCTCAAAGCCATGAATGAAATGGTTCCCCTATGATTTTGCTATAAAAAGTGTTTCATGTTAGCATTTACCTTCACAGAATGCATTATATGTGTGTTAGCATCTCACGTTGTGGGTTTTTTTGTCTTTTGTAGGAGGAGACCCTTGCTTTAAGGAAGGAGGGGATTGGGGTGGTCCTGGACTCTGAATTACCTCACTTAATTGGCATTGATGATGACCTTCTCAGTACTGGAATCATCCTGTATCATCTGAAGGTGAGCAGGAGAGAAACTGTTTGTTCTCTCTCTTTTTTTTTTGAGGAAAGTGTAGTAACAGTGTTTTATTAATGTGAATGTAAAAATATACGGCCAAGAATCATATCATATGGGGTCTATCGGAAGGAGTTTCAGTGAGTTTCTCTGGCTGGGGAAGACTTTGTTAGGTCTGGGCCTATAATGTACCTTTTTGTTTGTCCCTTTAGGAAGGAAGGACCTATGTGGGCCGTGAAGATGCCACGACTGAGCAGGACATTGGTGAGGGCAAGATATATATTGATCCCCCCACCAAAGTCCTATGTATAATTTTACTAGAACATAATGTTAAGTCCTGCTATTTCTCTCTGAACTCTGAAGTTTCCATATCTAATCATCTCTGGATGCTGGATGCTCGGCCACTTTATACTCTCATTCTCTTCTTTTTCTCTGCTAGTTCTTCACGGCCTGGACCTGGAGAGCGAACATTGTGTCTTCGAGAACCTCAATGGCACCATGACCCTGGTCCCGCTGGATGGAGCCCAGTGTTCCGTTAATGGGGTGCAGGTTGTAGAACCCTGCCAGCTAAACCAAGGTGATCAAACCCCCCCTCCACCACGTGTGTGTGGGCCCTCCGCACACTGGACTTCAACCGTGTGCCGATCCGGTGGGATGCCATGCCGAAAAAGCTTCGAACAAGAACCGGTAGCTAGATATGAGGAACTTCGGCCAATATGTCCGTTGGCCGTTTGAACCCCCCCCCATTTTTTGACTTAACGTTCATCACAGAGGAAGAAAACAGTCCGCTCCGTGCGTGGTCATGTGTGCCTGTTGATAAATCACATTAATGGATTGCCCCTCTAGCCCACGCGTACACACCTCTCCCCCCCCCCGAGAGATGCTCCCTGTATATGATCTTGAGGGATTGGAGTGGTCTGGAGTATCCTCGAATCCGTCTCCGCTAGTCGACGTCTGCCGGGGGGGGAGGCGGGCGAGGAGAAGCGGCTCGGCCATGTGGTTAATTGTCAGATAGAGCCGATAGTGGCCTGGAGTTCAGGTGGGAAGAGGATTAACCTTTTATAAATGGGGGGGAGCTGAAACTTTGGATATCCTGGGAGAATGGCACCGTGTCTGCTGGCCACATAATCTATTCTCCGCAGGTCCCCGCGAGATAAAGAGTGGGAGGAGCAGGAATCAGAAAGGCAAACCGTGCCAGGTTGCTTTGTAACAATTTCAATTTAGCCAATATCCCATTTAGATGGCAGCGCCGCCACTGTGCCCAGCAGCCATTTCTCACCCTGGCTGCGGAAATCCATCACGTCCCCGGCTCTGCCTGTTTTGTCACTCCCACGAAGTCATTAACGGCACTGGGATTGAAGTAATATGTGCATGGGAGAGGAAGCGGGCGCTGAAAGGGATTCTGGGTACAGGTTGAATCCAAATTTTTTTTTTTTTTTTTACGTTTTGCAGTCAGCTAGTTTGTTCGACTCACAGCGACGCAGTACTTTGTTTCACTTTCCGTTAAAATAGTCAGTCCACGTAAAAGTGTTTAATAGAGCTTATGCAGTTAAGAGCTAGCTACACCTGTGCTTTGAGGTCCGATGGGGCTTCGGTGAGTTTTTAAACAGTCATATATTCATGCTAGCTGAGAGTATTCTCAGCTTCATGGCAGGTGCGAGATCGGCCGCGCATCTCAATGCCATACATCTGTAATTGGCTCGCCGAATTTGTTCTGACAGGTGCTGTCATATTACTGGGGCGGACCAACATGTTCCGGTTTAATCACCCCACGGAGGCTGCGGAGCTCCGGGAGAAGAGGAAGGTACGGCCATCGCCGTTGGGTCTGCACCCAGATCTGGCTTCTTAGCCCCTCCCATTAACTGTGCGCCCCCACAGCCATCTGTAGAGAAGGGATCCCAAGGGAGGTGCCAAGTGCGACTTTCCGATGACGTGCGATTTTTCTCAGAGGAAATACGGCTTATTTTATTGGATTGATTTGCCTCAAAACCTTTTCTTAAAATATCATTTTTTTTTGTTTGTTTTTGTTGTCTTATTTTTGGAGGAGCAGAAGATTGTTTTTCACTGAGGAGCGTTTTTCCTCATGTGAGGGCCGGGAAGCTGTCAGGCCTCAGAGTTTTGTTTTATGAGCCGGTAGCCAGATGCTGTTAGTTTTGCAGGTAATTAGATATCTGCAGGTGGTCCCTGCATATCTAGGAGGCGTCCTCGCTGCCTGTTCTCTCCTGTCACCTTCAGACTGGCCTTTTCCTTGATGATGGCGTGACTCTGCACTTTGTTTGTCTGCTGAAATGTGGAGCGATTCTTCTGGAAAGGCTTTTATCCTGGGCAGCTTCCAGTTTTTATCAGGGACGTGTGTGAAATGAACACTACTATGTGAAAAATAGAGAAATGCCTTCAGGACCGTTTCTCTATAATGTTGTTATTAATTAATGTTAATTAGGTTGCATTTTTACACAGACGATCCACTTGAATATATGTGTATGTATGATTTATGCACATAGACACAGAATTTACACGTACACAGCCCGGCACAAAGTGCAAAACAGTACAAAGACGGCACACAGCGTGAAATTCCAGACAGCAGTGGCGACTGTCGTTTGGGGTAAAGCCATTTAACCCATGTTCAGTGGTGGCCTTTCTCCCCCCCATGTAATAAATGCAGTTATCTATATTAAGTGTGTCTGGGGAAGGCCACGGTACTTTCTCTTCATTTCCTGGACACATGACTGGGCTCGGTTTTGTAGAAAAGCCTCATTTCGCTGCCAGCTGTCTGCCGAAAGGTCACACGTACGTCATTGTCGTTCATGCCGACTGAAACCGCCTCCGACATGCGAAATTGTCTCGAGTCGGCCTTCCGGTGTCTTGTAGGAGGCAGTGAAATTTGATTCGCGGGCCATCGTCACACTCTGTCCCTCATGCCTGTGGTCTGAAATGGGACATTTGTCACCTGTGATCCGGCGATTTTCACCGATGGCTCCATCCTGTCGCATGAAGGTCCCCCGTCTCACTTGCTGTTTCAGAGCGGGCTCCTGTCCACTCTCAGCCTGTCTATGACAGACCTCTCCAAGTCCTGCGATAACCTGTCAGCGGTCATGCTCTACAACCCGGGGTAAGTGAGGCAGGCACCCTGTGCTTCAACGTGCATGGCCCCCGCCTATTCCCAAGCAGCCACTCCGCACTCGCTGTGCTCTGGCCCCGCCCCATCCCCTCCCCCTGGCTGCCCTAGCCCCTCCCTCTTCCCCCCACTGCAAACCCCGAGTTTGGTCTCTCAGCGCTCCTTCCTCTTTCACTGTGAAAAATGACCGTTTTATTTTAGCTGTAGGTTCTGCATATACATGCATACATGGCCAAGTTATGATGTGGTGAGGTGACATTTGTGCTCGTATATATTATAGAAGCTATCTTTGATATGACTGTGTGTGTGTGTGTGTGTGTGTGCGCGCGTGCTTGAGGAAAAAGCACTGGCAAGTGAGCCTGTCACGTTGAGTTTATCGAGGTGGGATTCATGTGCTTTAGGTAATTGTGATTCCTGCCACTCCTCGCACAAGGTTCCCTGCATCAGGGGACAGGAATAGATTGGAGGTCTTAATTCAAAGCACCGGCGAGCATCCGATCGAACAACCTTCTCTGCCGTAAGCCTCCTTTCCGTACACCAGCCTTGATTTAAGGCTGCAGCTGGCGGACAACCTTGAGAATGGCGCGTGGTCACGCGTATCTGTCAAGCAGCAGTGGACCGCGGCGGGCTTGGAATAATCAGCGATGGGGCGATGTGGAGAAGTGCGGGGCGTGAGACCCCGATAAAATAATACGTTTGAGCCACAGATCCTGGTTGGGATTCTCACCCTCTAGTGTGTACGGCTTTGACCAGAGCCTTGGGCGTGTGTGCTCATGCGCTCATGCTCATGCATGAGACTAAAATGATAACGGTCGCTTTGTCTTGCTTTCATTGAACATATTTTTACGGAGCATCTGATAGTTGGTTGTTTGCTGTTCAGCTGTGTTTGGCTTTCCATCTCCTGAGTCACTTTTGTGTGATTTCCTTTGAATGTTTTATTTGTGACTTTACCGTTTTCTGTTATTATTATTATTATATATATATATATATATATATAATACATTTTTTTTCTTTTTTTTTTCTAACTGTTCTAGCAGCTCGTTGGCAGCTGCTACTGGTAAACAGATTATTAATAAACAATAAAACCAATTATAATAATTAGTTCAGGGCAGTATTTACTCCAGGGTCTACAAGGCTACTGCGCTGCACATTCTATTAGTGCTTTAATTTTGAGCCGAACGTCCCGAAAGTAATAAACAGGGTAACAGAGCGTGCCGGCTTACGAGGCGAGTGTGTAAACAGTGCACATCTCCTCGCTTTTACTGAACGCTTCAAAGCCGTGCGAATTGGCCAATCAGACTCATCGACGGTATTAAGTTCGCCTGGTGTTAATACTGAGGGGGGTTACATCTGTGACTGGAAATGTCTGCCTCCTATTTTCAGTTCTTCCTCCGGGCCAGTAGGGGGAGCACTAGTATGAGCAGCACCGCGTCAGCGAGCGACTCCACAAACAAACGTGCTGACACAGCGCTGGCCACCTGATTTCCTCTCCTAGGGCCTTGACATCTCCGTAACCATCCTGTTAATTCTGTAATAATTCCCTTTGTTTCTGCCTTTGCCATCAGCAGAGCTTATGGCCTTTCAGCATCTGTAATTCCAAATGTCTGGGATAAAATGCGGGGTGATTTTGCACCCAGCTGCCTGGAAGTTCCTGACACCCTGTGGGAGTCCTAGGGAACTGTGCCAGGACCCCATTTCCAAGCCTGGCCTCCTTCGGTGTCTCAATAATCGCCTCACCTACAGAATCTAGATTGGCGCCTTCCTACAGGTGTGCGTGGGAGGCCTTGTCCTTCTCCCTGGAGTCCCCACTAGAGTTTCTTCTTCATGAAACTTTCATGAGAAGATGGAGCAATATATATTCCCCACTCCTCCCGTCCTCCTCCTGTCCAGAATTTACATTTTCAACAGCTATGTCTGTTCGCCCGACGTGCCAAAAGAAATCGCGTTCCCCAGCGTAACCGTCGTCGGAATCGTCGGAATAAATAACAGGACTGATGCATTCCAGCTAATCTGGTTGAGCTCACTCCATTCTGCCGACGGGAGCGTTTCATAGGATCGGGCCCTCTCTGCATATATTGATTTAATTATGGTAATCTTTTAACTGTCAGAAATCCTGCTAAGTGCTGCCAATCAGATTGAAGCAGGGGGTCAGCTTCAGTGCGAGAAACAAATAGCAAAATAAAGGCCGGAGCAGATAGTCCGGGCACGTATCAGATGACCCATCAAACGGTAAGTTAACCGACATGCTCCTCGGAACAAACGACCCCAACGAGATTAGAGTGGGGTCAACCCTGCGTTCCCAGCAGAGATCGGTTAAAGCTCAGGACAGGTTCCCATTTCAGTCCGAAATACAATTTCTGGGTTGGGGGGGTGTCTGCGAAACTGCACTCTTCCCGGAAGAGGAGAGCGGGAAAAACAAATGTATGAGAGAAACGTACGAGAAGCTGCACAGGATTAATATCCCCCTGGGGGGGGAGGGAATGGAGGCAGATAGCTGGGCAAGTGAGTGATTTATCTTTGGTCAGGTACTGATAATGTACGACTCACCTTACCCTGTCCTACCATTTACCTTCTTCCAGCCCTTTTTTTTGGTGACAAATTGTTAATACATTGGCTTTTCTTTTCAATTTAAAACACTCTTTTATTTTATTTTTCTGTGGTGTGCTGACTTTTGGTCGGCTGGGTGCCGGTCATTTTGCCCTGGTGTTTGCCATCACTGGATGCACTGAGGTTTCCCACAGGCCTTAGGGACCTCTGGAGCAGATTGAATTTTTATGGGGTCAGACTGGTCTTGACCTTTTTTAATTGTGCATTTTTCTTTCACCCCGGGGTTCGGCATAAATCGCGGCTTCGTGTTTACAAGTGTGCTAGAGAAAGTAATATAAACTTGGACAGCGCTATATATTTTAAAAATTTAATTTTTAACATAAAAAAAAGTTTTTGCCCACAGGAGGTTAAACTTGTTAAAAAGGTTAAACTTTTTTTTTTATTATTATTATTTGAGAGGTATTCTGGTACAATCCAGTGCAAGGTTAATGGCATATCCAAGCAAAGATTTATTAGACTTTTGAGATTAATGTGACGACCTGGTGTGGTATAATTTCACTGGAAATGGACCTGAGTGTGCAGAAGCAATGCGGGCTGTGAACCTTCTGCTTAACTTGTGGGACCTGGGGATTTGCTAATTTTGGATATATCCTGCCAACCACATCTCCCGAGGCTGAAGCGCAGTGGGTTTTAAATTTTGCGAATGTTCTGTGAAATTTTGTTGACAGAATTGGAGACCTAATTGAGACCCGGGTGATGGAGAGGTTAGTTTGTCTTGTGTTTCTAGAGACGAACCTGGCAGTCTGCTTTTAGTTAAGTGAGACGCTGTAGCCCGCATGTTGGGCTGTTTATTTAACTTCCCGAAATGATCCTGGGTAATTGCTCCTGCCTCCGGAGCACAGCTGCAGTGCAGTTTTCCGAAGACCCCAGGATCTCTGTCAATGAGGACGTAGGTTGTGGGACAGGCTCTCAATGAGCTCGCGGGCGTGGCTCCCACAATTCAAGCCTGATGTTAATGTGCCTTCTGCCCTATTGAGCTGTGAGGTAGACCCTGATAATTACAAAGCCATTTAATAAACAGTAACTATGGGCAAAATAGTTGGTTGTAAGGCCATCTGGACTTTCATAGCACAGCTTACCTGTAATTGATGGCTGTCACATGCAGGACTTGATTTTGTCGAAATTGAAAACCCTGTTGCTTTAATGGGCCAACATTCATTTATTGGATGCAAGGTCCCAGGAGTCTGGAGCCTATCCTGGAGGCTGCGGGTGCGGGCAGGGAATTACCCAGAAAAGCATGCCAATCCCATCGCAGGGCACTCGCATCATTCAAACACGCAGTGGCACCTACAGGTTTCCCTAAGTGTGCACTTGGCGGTGCTTCTGTAGATGATGTTGCCTGATGGCAGTATCACAGCAAAGTCTACCGCCGCAATCTGTGTTATCTGCTGTATCTTTTTTTTTTGGGGGGGCTGGCTGGCCATAGGGGTGGGCAGGATGGAGGTGACCCCCTACTGCGCATACGCGACGGCTAACTGGGTGTCTCTGTTCTCTTTGGGCCTGCGGCTGCAGACTCTTCGGCGTAAAGGGGCCCGTCTGTCTCAGGTAGAGCGTCCCCACCATGCTAATGCAGCTGCCGCTTGGCGCCGTATGCTAACCCGCCGCTGTCGTGCCTTTCCGTGTTTGCCTGTATTCCATTGCCTTCCCTCTTACTGCAATCCTTATTTCTCCTTAACCTCCATCATAGCCAGGAATGCGGCTGATGGCAATTGATAAGTGGCATGAGAGTGGTTGCACGACCCCCCCCCCCCTTTTATTTGTCAGCTTGGGCCTTTGTTGTCAGCATGCGCTCACCACCTAGTGTCGCCATGGGGTCGCTTCTGCCTGACTGACGACATTCCTCTCCGCCATCCACAGGCTAGAATTCGAAAGGCAGCAGCGCGAGGAGCTGGAGAAATTAGAAAATAAGCGGTATGTCAAAAATAAATGCTGTTCTTCCTCGGATGACCTGCAGGAGGCGCTCTTGAGCGAGCACCTTGCCTGTTTAGCCTAATATGTTGTCGGGTGTGGGCTTCCTAACGTTTCGCATTCTCTCCGATGGGCAGGCGTTTGATTAAGGAGATGGAGGAGAAACAGAGGTGCGAGAAGGCCGAGCTAGAGCGCATCCAGCAGGAGGTGGAGTCCCAGCGCAAGGAGTCAGAGCAGGTGCAGCTGCGCATCCGCTGGCAGGAGGAGAGCCTGATGCGCCGCAGCCGCGACATCGAGAGCCGGCTGCGCGACCTCCTGGCCGAGAAGGAGCGCTTCGAGGAGGAGCGGCTGAGCCGCGCCCAGGAGGAGCAGGACCGGCTGCAGGAGGCCCATTGCAAGGAGCGCGCCGAGAAGACCGAGATCTTCCGTGAGCTGGAGAAGCTGCGGCGGGAGCGTGAGGAGCAGGCCACGCGGATGGAGGCGGAGAAGCGGCGGCTGGAGGAGCAGGAGCTGGAACAGCGGCGCCTGGTGGGCCGGCTGGAGGAGCAGCTGCGTGAGAAGCAGGAGAGCATGGGTCTCTTGCGCATGGATGATGTGCAGAGGGCCGAGGACGAGCGCGCCATCCTGGAGGGCATTAGGGGTTCCCTGCTGGAGGCCAAGGAGGCGCGGCCTGATGGCAACGAGGAGCACCCGGAGGTGCGGACTGCCAAGGCCCGCTACGTGGACTTCAAGGTGGCGCAGCTGGCGCAGTTGGAGAGGCTGCGGGCTGGGCTCCTGCGGCAGAAGGAGCGTCTGGAGACGGACGTGCAGAGCGAACGGAAGACCCTGGGTGTGCTCCTTCATGCCCATGAGGAGCACCAACGGCAGGAGGCCGGCGCCCAGGACATGGCCAGGCTGGCGCAGGAAAAGGAGCGCATCTCGCAGGCGGATCAGTGGCTCCGCTACAAGGAGCGGCAGCTGGAGCGCCTGGCACAGACGCGGCTACCTGCTGTGGAGGAGGAGCGCCGCTCCGTGGCGGAGATCTTGGAGCGGGGTCCTCCGGGCCTGGACAACGCCCTGTACCAGGTGGAGAAGGAGCTGGAGGAGAAGGAGGAGCAGCTGTCACTCTACCTGGCCAGCGCCGACCAGCTGCAGCAGCTGCGGGAGACCTACGAGTTCACGGCCAACGTGGCCCGACAGGAGGAGAAGGTCCGCCGCAAGGAGAAGGAGATCCTGGAGTGCCGCGAGAAGCAGCAGCGCGAGGCTCTGCAGGAGGCGGTGGCACGCCTCGAGCGGCGGCACTCCGCCCTGCAGCTCAGCTCCACCCTGGAGCTGGAGGAACAGAAGCGCAAGCTCTCCGGCCTGGACCTTTCCCACAGCCAGGCAGGGCTCCAGGCCAGCTTGGAGGCCGAGCACAGGACCATAGAGCTGGACAGGGAGAGGTGGGTCTACGTCATTGGATGAGGGGAAACTGTCCAGACCCTGGGGGGACTGTGTAAAAACTCACATCTGAAAAGGCAGCAGAAAAATGTGTATTTACGTTTACATTTAGATATTTAGCTGCTGCTTTCACCCATAGTGAGGCAAATAGCACATTACAAACATGCTGTCAAGGAGTCAGTGAGGCATAAGGGCAGCCAGGCTGAGCTTCCAGTGAAAGCTCAGGTATGAGTGTAAGCAGGACTGGAGCAGGAGCTACACAACTACAAGTAACAAAGCAAGAACCTAATAAGACTATTTAAGGACCAGTAGTGTAACATGAGAACATTCAGGGACCGTAAAAAAGCATGAGGCTCATAGAGGATGTTGTATCGTACCATTTGATCTTCAGTGTTTCCCAACCCGGTCCTCGTTTTTGCTCCCTGCCAGACATTCCACGTTTTTTGAAAAATTTCAGGTCAGTACCTGACGGTCCCCGAGGATCGGGTTGGGAAACACCACTCTAGCAGTCTGCATTTCTCCACAGATCATTCGGTCTTCAGTCTAGGTCTTCAGGCTTGCCAATGGCATATTCACCGCGGTGATGATGGAGTTTGTGCTTGCTGATGCTATTGGTTGCTGCTCTGGAAGCTTCCACGACACTCCATATTCACACATTTAACTGCTGAACATGCGCTAGTGTAGCAGAGGGTAACGGGCTTCCCCGAGGCAGTCCGAGTAAAGGCCACAACGGCATCCCACCTGAACCGTGTAATTTCCTGAACCGCTTGGCCTCGCCGCGTGCGTTAAGTAACACTCAGAGCCGATTTGCTGCCTAGTCAAGGGCCTGTTTATTTGTTTGGTTTTTTTTTTGGCCAGCACTCCCTTGGGCCAGCTGCAGAGTCAACGACCCGGTACCCCATGTTGTCGGGGGGGGGGGGGGGGATGCTAATTAACTTTATGGTTATCGACTTTCCTCAGGTATCCGCTGACTTAATGCGGCATAACTCGAGAAAATCGGCGGGAAGAATCATTTCCTCTGAGTTCCAATTTAGCTGAACGTACAAGTATGAAATTTCGGCAGTGCGAGGATTGTCTAATTTACCTTGTCGGCTTCTAATTGGAATACAGTTTAAATTGGGCTCCCTGTAGAGTTTGAGATTTTTTCTCCTTTCTCCTTCATTTCTTATTGCCCAAACTGGCAGAGGAAATCACTCCGTGCGGAGAGAATATCCGCTCAGGCACAGGTCTCAGTCCCATGTTTGTTTCGATGGGCAAATGCTGCCTAGTCGATCGTGACCGATTGTGAATATGGGCCTGCAGAGATCGGTCTCTCAGAGTCGAATCCCATTCACTACTCCAGAAGGTGGGGGCTGATCATTTCGCACATGACTCCCCGTTTAAAAAGGAGTTCAGCCCCCTCCACCCACCCCCCCCAACCATCGCTCACCATCATTTTTTTGTTCTCTCTCATTTCTCATTTTTTAAATTTTCCCTGCCGAATTTTCTCTCTCACTCTCCTCTCTTCCCCTCCTCTTCCCCTCTCTTCCCCTCCTCTTCCCCTCTCTTCCCCTCCTCTTCTCCTCTCTCACTCTCCTCTCTTCCCCTCCTCTTCTCCTCTCTCACTCTCCCCTCTTCCTCTCCTCTTTCACTCTCCTCTCTT
>JABFEA020000067.1:6587968-6601174 GCA_019775915.2 Cyphomyrus plagiostoma | reverse complement strand
AGACCTCACAGTCGCCACTTCATTTTTCCTACAATGCCGAGCTCTAAACAGCAGGAAGTGACGACCAGCGTGCTGTTGACTGTGTCTAGTCTCATTCTCAGCGGCGATTAGTAACCGAAGCATCTCCTGATTTCAGAAAGGGCTTGACGTGACTACAGTCTCTGTGCGATGTGGCACTGGTGGTGGGCTGTGTGTTATGCATCTGCTGGTAGATGTGGGCACACTCTGTGATACGTGTCTGGGTGACCGTAGCAGTGGACAGGTAAGTGTGTGCGTGCTTGTCTGCCTCCCCGTCTCTGTTCAGTAGGGGGATTCTTGAGGGGCCAGGTCTTCCGCTTGCCTGGGAGCACCATGGGTATAAAGAGATTTGGATCGATGTTTGTGAGGTTGTGAGGGGGATGCATTCTCGGGGGACTTGGGAACTGGCTCGTGTGTCACCGTCGTGGGGTGAAGTGCATACCCAAAGCTTCCAACGCACATAGCAGAGAGTGCCCCCCCCACCACCACGACTGACCTGTTGGTTTGCAAGCGTCAGGTGCTGAGGGAAAGGTTTGCATTCCAGCAAAGGCCCTTTCTGTGCTTCTTTAAGATAAATGTCAGTGCAGTAGGGATTTCCACGTTGGTCTTTGTGTTCCACAGTCCCCTCTTAGAACCTGAACGCGTTTGGATACGTCAGCTAAGAGTGTGAGGAAGCCAGCAGTTGATTAAACATTTTCCAGTTTCAGTGTACTTAAACGAGAAGGTTGCTCCCCATCCTGTGTTGAGAACAACAGAACATACGGAGTGACTCATTGCTGTAGTAACTTCCACAGCTGGGGGAAGTGGCACGCCAAGATTGGGGGGCGGGGGGGGGGCAAAACCTGGTTTTGTGATGTGATGATTAAAATGTCTGACTATCTCTAACTCGTGAGAACAAAGGCAGTGAGGAACTTTAACAAACTCCATGTGAACGCGCATACTTACACAGTACATACTAAGCCTAGCACCGTAATGCAGTACGTACAGTATGTATGTACGTTTCGGACTTCCGTCGCTGTCTTGCACATTGCCTGACCCGGATATTTCCCAGTGACATGCCATTATTTTCTATTTAAATCTGTACAGAAATGGCGCTTCTGGCAAGTGGCGACCTTCTTCGCTGCTGCGGCGGCCTTGCGGGATAGCGTAGAGTCCGTCGGTTGCGCATTTCGGAATTTCGCAGGATGTAGTATGTCAGCCGGCGACCCTTCTCCTACTGTCATCCATACTGAAGGACAAATGACCCTGTGATGTGAGTATTACAGCTGAAGAGGGGGGCTAGTCCCAAAATCTTCCCCTCTGCCCACATTTACCTTGTTTCCTCCTAACGACGTGTCTTGCTTAGAAAAAGATTGAGCTGTGGGCTGGATCCCCATCACAGCAGAGACCCCGGTTCCCCTCATCTCATTCTCCCTCTCCTGCCATTCTCTGGCAATCTATCATCCGTCTGGCATCAGCCTCAGCAAAGGGACGCCACGTCCCGTCTCGGGGAAAGCGTCAGGGTAGCTCGTCGGGGTGACTGAGACGGGCGGGCGGGTGTCGAGTCTCGTCAACTCACCCGGTTTCACCCCCCTCTGCCCAGAGCCCAGGGGGAGGATGGTGCGGGGTGGTGGGGGTGCGAATCAGCATTCATCATTCACAAGCAGGACGACATGTTGCGTGGCGGCTGGTGGAAAGATTTAATTGGCTTCACTCTCTTTCGGTTCCCCTCACCCAGGCACACCTCCCTGTCCGTCATCCTGCGGAGGCCCATCCGAGAGCCTGGGGAGACAGATTAGAGGAGCGTGCCGTGTACCGCTGGCAGCCCCTGGAGTGACGTACGGATAGGAGCTGCCATGGGGGGGGGCTCGATGGGAATTCAGCACACTTATGCGCATTTCAATATCGGCTAATAGTACGGGACAGCCGTAGATATTAGGACAAATGGTGCCGTGCCAGGTGGAGGCAGGCCTGTGATGGATGTTTATGGCGGACGAAAGAGGACGTAAACAGCCCTGCGGAACATCAGGCAGCCAAGCGTTTGCGGGAAACAGGAGCCGGC
Organism: Cyphomyrus plagiostoma; assembly: GCA_019775915.2. NCBI lineage: Eukaryota > Metazoa > Chordata > Actinopteri > Osteoglossiformes > Mormyridae > Cyphomyrus > Cyphomyrus plagiostoma. The sequence goes on along the minus strand of JABFEA020000067.1, from coordinate 6,599,115 downwards.
GGACAGCTGGGAGCTCCACAGACGTCCTCAGCTTCCGCCCGCGGATCCGCTTAATCACAGACAAGGAAATTATACTTTTAGCGGATATGCAGATATGTAAATGCTGTGTTTATGCTTCTCCCTTGCCGTTCAGAAGCACGCTAAGCCGTCTGCGCGGCAGAGCTTTAAAGTGGGGGTTTGCAGTTAAAAGAAATTAATAAATCTCGATTGAAATTGGAATGATGCTTGTTTGAAAGCCCACATCAGTGGAACGGTAATCCTTCGGAAATTAAACAGCAGACAAATACAGGACGTTCTGAAGCTGACGGCACAGAAAAGCAGCTTTCGGAATGTGCTGCCAGGGTGCGGGTGGTAAATCGATGGCCCTTCGATACAATCTGCATCTGTCTGTCTTTCTGTCTGTCTACCTTCCCCGCCATATATCTATCGTCTCACTGGTCGACTCAGTCAATCTGGCTGTCAGGTTCTTATAGGGAATGTCTGACCTTTGATAGGCAGTGTTTGAACCCCCACCCTTTTCCATTAGGTTGTTGGCAGGTCTGTTGACCTCTGCTGCCCCCCCCCCCCCTAAACTTTGCTTTTCAAGGTTCCAACCCGGCCCTTGGTCTGTAGATGCCGAGAGTCGCATTAGACAAACGTTTGTAACGATTCCTTTCTGATCTTTAGCGGCTCTCCAGGCTCCTGCACTTGGCAGTGATGCTACATTAATCACACAAATTAATTAATTGCAGCTGATTATGCACCTGGAAATCGAAACGGCGGCCCTCGCTTCCTCACGTCGTTCCTTTCCGTGGCCTGGGGGCGCCCGTGCATTAATTAATGCAGGGTTCTGGTTCCCCGTTAGTTCCTTTCGGGGCCTTGACCCGTGGTCCTGGGACCTCACGGGTGGCATTTGTGGGAGGAGCCGACCTGAGTGGAAATACAGAAAAATGCAGGCTGTCCCCGACGCGCCAATGGCCGAAGAGCCCTGTGTTCTCAGTCTTCCTCATCATCTTCCACACCCTCCCGACTGCAGCAACCCAGATGCGCACGCTCTGTGCTGCAGGAGAGCGCTCACATCGGTGACGAGTTCCGTCATGGAAACCCGACTCGCATTAATTTCAGGCAGCGGGAGCGCAGGATGCAGGGTAATGAGGCTCGCTGAGCGGCAGCCTCGCCCTTCATCTTCTGTTTACGCATTAATAAATGCGTTTATGCTAGAAGCTGCACCATGGGGTGCGCTTCTCCGCAGCATGAGTCCGTGAAGCCTCGTCCGTAGAGCGCTGGCTCGTCTGCGCCCCTCGGAGGAATCCTGCCTTCTATGGGCCTGAGGGAAACAGACAGTTACCATTAATTCAAATCATTTCCCACAAGCCAGGAGGCACCATAAGATGATGAAAGCATGGCAAACAGAGGGACTCCACGACTAGCATATTAGCGAAGGATCTATGCTTATGAACCCAAAATTTCTACACCCATGAGGTCACCTGATGTTGTATACGCACCCCGGGACTTCAATCACAGTTGTATTTAATTTTGCTCTAGCCTAGTTTTTTGTTAATGGTAAATAATGAGAAGACTGTAATGACATTAGCTTTTTAAGATCTGTATAAACACATCTGTTGAGCACCAAAACTGATGATAACAGTGATGGACTCTCATTGTCACCAGGCTAATTTGAATACTAAATATGAGAAGCCGCAGTCCATTATTTTTGTAGATTTTTACCAGATTATTTAAATTTCCAGGCAGCATTTATTACAATTATTCCCCAGTGCATCGCTTGCCCTTTTTGTCACAATTTGCATAATTTACAATACATTTTTACCCAGAACACCCCCCCCCCACCCCAAAGACATTCAGCAGCAGATTAGTTTTTGAAATTATGCAGCTGGCTTTCAGAACGCAACAAAAAAAAAAACAGTCCTCCTTGTATAGTTGCTCATTTGAATTGGCACTCGGAGTTACAAATAAGCAGGATTTATAGATTTTCTTTTTAAACTGCACGCCTCGGTGACCTTCATGCTAAACGCCATTCTCTCCCAGGTTCTGTAAACATCTTGGTATTAGCATGTGAAACCATGAATTGTAAATGAATTGGTATCCCTCTGTTTTTCTGGGGGAAGGGGGACAACTGAGATCTCCCTTCGATTGGCTCCCTGAGGAGACTGCAGCCCTGTGCAAAACGGGATGGCAACGTCGCCCCCAGGACACTAGCTTTGGTATCACGGCCTGTATGCCATCCATTGCTGAGCGTGACAGGTAGTCGCCTCGCACCAGGTTCCTCTTATTGGCGGCTGGTGTACAATACAGCTGTGTTCCGGCGTGGTGGATGCTGCCTGCGGGGTACAGGGGGTGAGATTGCAGTGGAATTACATTACAGCATCTTCTTATGAAACAATTACTCATGTAAATATGTAAATGTGATGCAGCTATTCCCATGAACGATAATCCGCCAATTATGAAAGTAGCCCAGATTGGAGGGGGTTGTAAGCAGTGGTACCTTTATGAAATATGATAAATAATTTTGTCTGGGAAAGTAAGGTGCAGATTGGAACTTTTAGGCACCCCCTCCCAGCATGCTCTGCTTCGATGGGAGACCTTTATTTGCCTTCTGAGCCAGCAAGTTCAGTTTAGTTGGCTGGTGCAGGCAATGCTCCCCCCCGACAGCCCTTAAATCAAATGGGAGAGGGGTGCTGAAAAGCTTGACAAACTCATTTATGAACCTCTATAAACCATAAAGAAGTTTCTGGGCTGCTTTGAAATATTTATCAAAACAATCACTTGGATTGGTCCTCATTTGTCTTTTTTAATATATATCCCCTAATTCAGTCAGTTCCGTGCCTCCTTCCTCCTCCCATAAATAATACATCCATTTCTTGTGTGATTTTGGTTCACTACGCATTTATGGTGAACCTTACATAATCCTTGGCATGTGGAACTAGTGTTCTCTAATGGGAGAGATTCAATAGTTCCTCAGTAGTTCCCATCCTCAGATTTTGAGTTGAGTATTGAAGGTGGTTGACCTTGTTTTTCCCATCCGCAGAGGTACCTGAAGAACTTCTTCCAGGTGATGCTGGACTCAAGGGACTCCCCGCTGCACGCGGAGCGCTCCGGCTTCCGGCTGTCTAAGCACGCCATCTGCGAGTTCTCCCCATTCTTCAGGAAGGGCGTGTTCGACTACAGCAGCCATGGTACAGGCTGAGGGCAGGACGGTGGACTTTCAGAAGAGTGTTTCTGCACAGCCTTGCTCAGCTTACCGCAGCGCGACACTTAGGCGTCCGTATCATACGCCTGAAACCAGGTTCCGTGCTGATCCGGAACTGTTCCGGATTGAGTGTTTTCACAGAGAGAAGGGGCAACCGACACCCTCCCAAGAAAACAGACAAATAAAGCATTATCCTGTTAAATCTTCTTGATGCATTATGTCCACCACTGTATATTGGGCTGCGGTTTTTTTCCTACAGTGCTTCGCTGTAGCTGATGGGGGCATCTTTGAGCTGTTTTTTTCATCGCTCTCTCGCTTCCCCTTCTCCGTTGACCAATGGGTTTGGTCAGACGCAACCAACCTCAGAAACAAAGACGAAAGTTTAGCCTCCCGCCTCCTGGCAGTGCCTCAGGGCTGCTGGCTTTTGAATTTCCATGGGCCAATAAATTAATAACAAATTGAGCCTGAAACTGGTAATTGAGTTTTGAAGGCATCCAAGAGGAACCGGCCATAGTCTGCAAAGCAACTGTGGCAGAACTTTCTACCCAAGTTAATCATCCGTAGTTTTCAATTACGCCTCACCCTTCTGTGAGTCTGTGTGCGTTTTCAAGTATCTGGCTGAGGTAGCGCATTCAAACAACACCCATGGCAGCGTTTTTCATTTGGGTCTCATCCTCCATGGCCTAGTGCCGCCTGGATGCAGTAGTATGCCTTGGATCTCGTCGTCTTGTGCTCGTTGCTGTGGCAACCACCCGCAATGGTGAAAAGGCAGAGGCTGTCGGATACTCTTCGGGCCATTGAGCTTAGCGTTAAATCAGCAGCGCACTGTTTTTGAGGAACAGGTGTGCCATAACCTTTGTTGACCCCTCTCCCATTAAACATTGAACGTGAAGGTGGCCCGGGACATTTACTGTCTTTATTTCAGTTAAATAAAGATAAATCTCCAGGGCACGACAAGCAGGGGAGCAGGAAAAGGGTGCCACAGTTTTATGGGAGATGTGAAAATCCAGAAAATACAGATACCGGATCTCCGTGTGCTATTGAAGCTGCACCTCATTGTGGAATCCGCCACAAAGACGCTTTGTACTCCAGGCTGCTAAAGGCTTCCTATATGATTCCCGGGCAACAATGTTTCTGTCAGTCTCTGCGATTTGTTTAGAATAGATTAGCATATTGATGCCGAGTGCCACATACTGAAACAATGCATTAAAGCGCTACCAAGGCATCTATTAATTTCCAGTAAAAGCCGCACGACTTTCAAGAATTGTTAATTTTTCGTTTTCCTTCATTGCACTTTCAGTTTAGGCCGCATGTTCAAAAATAAACAGAAATGAAATCTTTTCAGAAGAAACACTAATAAACGGAAGAAGCTCTTTATCTGCCCCATTTAAATGTTTTAGGGTGATAATTAACATTTAAAAAGAGCATTATAAGAGCAAATTTAAATTTTTCATTTGGCTTATCTGGTCCCAGGTGATGGGTGGATTCATAATATAATGTCCCACAAACTAAAAGCTTTGACATATTTCAAAATGGGATATGAAAAAGGTGGAATTAAATGTGTCCGGAAAGACAAAATGCCACCTCTCTCTGCTCCATGGTACCATCACGGCACAGCGCAGCTGTGGCATTTAAACCCTCAGGGTTTTTGTCACTGGTGGGCAGAGCTTTCTGCGGTTTGTCGAAGGTCAGCTGGCTTCCTGCAGAACACGCCTTTAGGAGATGCATTTCCTGATGGTGACTTACAGGAGTGACAGTTCTGGCAGAGACCAGTTGCGCACTGGAAAATCTCCTTTCCTTGAGCACGAGGCTTTCACCCTATGCGGCGTCCAACTCCTGCTCAGGTCCACTTTGCAACCGAAGTCTTCCAGCGTAGGAACGCTAACAGAAGACACGCTGTGTCTCCTCAGGGACTCGGGTTCCCAAGCCTGGCCCATTCACTGTGTAGAACTGCCCACTTCTTAATACTCACTACTAATTAATGACCGACCTCAAACTGCACTACAGCTTACCTATCCTGCCTTCTGCTTAATGATATCGGCCAACTTCCTGATTATCTCTTGCAAGCCATAGAAAACAATGTATCTATGTAACCACATTGTTAGCAAACAGCAAAATGGTTGTATTTACATATAAACACACGTGTAATGAATGTCACGAAGGGAATGTAAATCAGACATTCAAATCGACATTTCTTCTATTGTGTGTTGCCATGTATTTATTTGCATCCCAACAAGACGAAAAAGCCCAGCATTTTGTCCTTGTGACAATCAGACTTTTCACTACTATATGATTGTTCATCGTGTTTTGACGTCTCAGAGCAACTCTGAGCTGGATTACGACGTTAAGATGGTCTGTCTGTGGATGACTAATGTATGTCATGCAGGAAATTGTTCAGATCTTGTTTTGGGAGAAATATTGCAGTTTGTTTTGAGAGTCTTTATCTCATGTATATTTTTCATGTACAAAAACCAGTCCAAGCTGATTTTGATTTTTAGTCACACTGGCTTAATAAATTGCTCACTTTGACATGCTGTAGTATTGCTTCTGTTCTTGAGTTGTTGTCTTCTCATTTTTCTCATTTCTCCTATCGCTTGGCGTATCATAAAGCTCATAGTAGTTTATTTTATTGGAGTAGCATTTGATTCACTCATTGACCACTAGTTGTGTCCAAATTCAAGGGCTGCGGCTTTCATAAGACAAGGTCTAGGAAGGCACAGTCTTTGCAAGCTGCATTCTTCAAAGGCTGAACTGAAAGCGTTGACAAATGAGATGCTATGGCCATTACCGGCTGTTCCCAGCCTTACCCTTGAGTCAAGCTGGGACACATCCACTTCCCTTCTGCACAATGAATCTTGGGGTATCTCCTGTGGATCCTTTGTGACTTGTCAGAAGGATGCATCTCTAGACCGCATTTGAAGGAGGCTTCCAAACGGGACAGCCTTGTCATGCCACTGTAATGCATTTGGTCTTCGAATGCAACCCCCAAATTTGGAAGCAACCACTGCACCTTTGCACCTGAACTGTTGAAATCTGTGCTTTTCCCCAGTTTACAGTCAGGCAGCACTGCTATCATCAGAATGATGGCCAGCTTTCACCTGGGCTATTTGAAATTATAGCGTTTGCAGCCCACAGAGTGATACTTAAGCCTACGGTATGTAGGAATCAAATGGCTCAGGGGCAGGTGAGTACAAGGCCTGGGTGCAGTGAGAGAATCCATCTCGTTTGACCATTAGGGACTCTATTACTAGAGAAGTCCTAGCTCCAGGCCAGAGACCAGCTGACTGACATGATAATTCATTATAGTCCTTTATAAAAATGTTACAAAGGATATAAAACTGTGTCAACAGCAGCAGGAGCCATGTCAAAATTGATGGCAACTTTGGGAAAAGGCAAAGAAGAACAGGGAGACCAGTACTGGTAAAAACTCTATTATTTCTACATCATGCTCTTTGCACAACCAGGCTCAACAGCCCGATTGCTTCCATTTTTGTAAATCAAAATTGTTCACAGTTACTTATTTTTCATTTCCAACATTCATCCAGTGCTTACCAATGAGTTGGGTGTTGATGGGTGTTGATGCAGTTTGGAGATGTACAGATATCACAGTGTGGGCAGTTTTCACATTTGTTATTGTAAGCCTTGTATCTTGGAGGGATGTTTTGCAGAATTTCAGTGTACATTGAAAATAGTCGGATGGATGAATTTTGTGTCATTGTGACATTTCTGACAGATTTTTGTATTTAGGCAAGAGATAGAGGAAATAGGGTTTAGTGATTGGAGCCTGTAGATGTCAGTGCTCTGCCTGTCATGAGCAGCTCTGGAGAAGGTAATATCCGTACGTATTTTGTAGGCCAACAGTGTGACAGTGATGATGAAGCTGAGAAGATGCCGGGCTGGCGTCCAAACTGATTCTATCCGAGTGCTACCAGTAAGGCCATTTGCATTAAACCGCTTGCCCACTTGAGCTTTTTGGATGCATGTTCTTGATAGCTTTTCAGTCTGATTCGGTTACCATGGTTTCCCTGAGAAAAAAACTTTGTTCAGGGCAGCTATTCTGTGTACAACCTGCGGCTTCCTGTATATGTATGTAGTCTGCCAGAGTTTGAGCATCTCACCTATCCACAATAAATCACAATTAAATGCCATGCTCAGCCCAAGGATATTCAGCTGTAATCGCAAAGGGTTTTATATCTGCTGCAGTAGCAAAATGTCTATTTGAAATGAGCCACATTCCAATCACATAGGTTGGCGAGCTTAATATGGCTTTTTTTCAATGAAACAAAGGTGAGACGTGTTTTAAAGTAATGTTTAAATTATGGCTCGGGACAGCCGTTAATTTTCTGTGACGGACCTTGTCTCTGGGTAATGAATATGCATCAGCGGATCTATGGATCATTATTAGTTGGCAACAGATGAAAACCTGCAGTGCCTTATTTATAAGAGATGGATGCTGCATCCTCAATTTGTTCTTCACTTAATTAATAATTAGTGCATAGTGCTCACTTTTGAGGTAAACGCTGCTAATGCTCTGTGTTGATCTGAGATTCATCCAAGAGGCTGTTGGCATGAAGTTAACAAGGATTTACTGCGCAAAGGACTGTACTTGTGTTTTGGTGTCTATTGTGGCATTAAACTTTACTAATTGTTCACTTGTTCTGAGGAGGGAAAAATTTATTTTTTTAACATTCAGTCTGACAGCATCCTATCTTCCGGCTTGACTCAATGAAGCTATGAATGAAAATTAAATTTTCTCTGGTTATTTTACTGTGCTTAATCTTTTTTTTCTCAGTACCTATTCTGTTTTCATCGCTTTGTAGACCTGAATATTTTTACTCAGTTAATTCAGCAGGCCTTGTTCGAGATGACATCACCATCCTCACGGGATTTGAACTGGCACACTTCAGGTTCGATTTCCAAAGGCTTAAACACCATGCATCGCCCAGCCCCCCCCCCCCCGAAATCTGGGCTACTCTAATGAAGAAAAAGTGCTGAAAGTAGAGTCATTCTTAATGGACCAGGTGTAACTTCAAAGCAGCTCAGCGTGAAACAGCCATTAGGGAAGCAGGCTCCAGTGAGGACTTGGGCTCCTGCACAGAAGACGCCATCAGTCATCCATCTTCCAACCTCTTAACCTGGTCAGCGTTGCAGGGATGAAGCTGTCACAATCTGATCATTCTCATAAGCACAGCTTCTCCTGAAGGCAACTACTGTAAGTCCCAAGCCTCTGTTTTAAACTGAATACTCAAAACTATCCAAATTTTTAACCAACTTCAAAGATTAGGACCCAAAAATGAATAATTATAATTTTGATTACAGATCTATGCTTGTCTCAGACTATCTTGTAATTTTTTTTGTCATAATGTTAACAGACATTCATTTGTATGAATGCAGAGTTCAAAGACTTCCAATAGTAGGGGCAATCAAATGCTACCTGATTAGTACATTTAATTTTTTTTTCCTAGTTCAAATAATCACACCATGCCATACAAACCCAGCATTCCAGATAAGTTTAGTTTGTAGCTTTGAAGTGTGTCTGTGAAGTGAAGCATACATGTTGAATTCGTCCAATTGCAATTCGTCCTATTTGGTTTGGTTGCAGTACTGTTATTAGGGAAAAGTGATATTTAAATGATTTCTAAAATGTTTTCTGTTCAAATGGGTGTTATGGTCACACTGATTGCTGTTATGATTTAGGAGATTGGGAACATTGTCCATATGCCCTCATACAAATTAGGTCCACTGCATCATCTGTGCTGTTAAAATTTTGCTTTGCAAAATGAAACAGAAATTCATGCAGTTTAATCGCTTTTGCCCTATCTTCCTACTTCAGATCTTTGTGCGCTTGATTTTTCATATTGTAAATGGGAGATTATATTAAAAGTCTGCAAACTGGAAAGTCTGTTTCTATCACTCATATCAATAGCTCCCCTGTCTTTGAACTGATGGAAAATAATGAATGTCATCACTTTTCATCCCAATTAAGTGTTTATCACATCCTAGTTCACCTATAGTGGTTCCTTTGCTTGTGAGACTTGATGAATTTTCATGAAAGGCAAACCCCAGTTAAAGGGGGAAATATATAATACCCAGAGATGGAAATTAGGCTCTGTAGCTGAAATTAATTTCTCCAATTTGTTTAGCTTGTCAAAAATGTTGGTCACTTGAGTAAGTTGAGCCTCTGGGCAATTTTTAACCCACTGAGAGGAAGACATTGTCATACAAAAACAGACATTAACATAGCTTTGAAAAACGTTTTATTGAAATTCCATACATCCAACACTGGAATAGCTGTTCCTTGAACATTTTTGAAAATGGGCTTAGAGTGAGGAGTTTAATAGATAAGATTCTGATTTGTTTCTACAGCAGATATTAGTCGTTTTTATATTATTTTTATAGTATGTCAACTCCTATCAAACTTCAATTTATAATACATTTGCATGTGTTTTATTGAAGCTTAGTGTATTTTTTGTGTCCAGATGGAATCGATAAATTCTTTTTGAAATCCAATGTATTTTAACAATGCAGCTTTGTGCTGCTTAGCAAACACAAAGTCCTCGACAGAAGCTGTACTGAGTCACATAGGAAACAATTACCATTCTGGGTTTACTGCTCGTCTTATGTGAAACTTGCTGAGATTATAACTAACAGCAAGACAATGGAACAGAGGGACATGCTGTGACCTTATCAATGGGATATTCTAACTATAGTGTAGTTGTGGACATTAATTCTATATTTCTTTGCGATGTTAGTGCTCCAAAATCAAAGTGATTGTAACCCTTCAAATTTCATACAGCATATCTGCCATAACAAATGGTTTCATTTCATATACTTTTGGTCTCCAACCTCTCAAAACAGAAATAACTGTTAAAGACACAAAATCAAATATACCTCACCAATGTTTATTTTTGCAATTGTTTATAGCATTGTGCTTCAGCCAACTTCTGGCAAATTACTAGTGAATATCCCACATAAACATAAGCAAGATTTTCAGTAATTGAAACATACACATTACACATACAGTATGTGGCCTTCTGAGCCCAATATTAAAGCTTGTATCTGCAAACCAGAAATGTTTTCTATCTATCTATCCATCCATCTTGAATGAATTTCATCAGTATGTTGACTACGACCCAGAATGATCTGGAAGGTTCAGTTTGTCTCCTCAAAAGACCAGTCGTCGTTTGGTGCGTAGCTTTCCATCGGAGGCAAATACTTGTAGGAACTGTTTTGTTCTACCGAACTCCACACCAATCGTATCACGGCGTACTCGTGCTCGTATCTTCGGCGCAGTGATTCGATTGGTGTGTGGCGTTCGGTTAAATAAATTTGATGAAAGTAGTTCAAACGTCAAACTGCTCACTTCAAAGTCTGTGCGTTATCTCCAATAACCGTTTCATAATTCCTGGTAAGAGACGCTGCTGTTGAATTTTTTTAGATGTATATGTTTGGCTCTTAATTACCACAGAAAGAATGCCATTCAATTCCATTATTTTCGACAGAAGCCCGACATTTCTACGCCCGTTATCTCCAAAAATAGGCAACTCCCAACAGAACAACCTAGATGGATAAACGGGCCCCTCTAAAACATATTTTTTTCAGTTTTGGGGTGAATTGCTCCTTCAATATCTTTAACTGTGTAGATGAAGGTAGGGGCATATATCCCCTATTATATTTGTGTAACATTAATTAGTTAACGGCTGCTTTGGGTTACGAGCTCAGGTTCAAGTTTATTTGAACTTGATCTGCGCACGGATACTTACAGGGGGGAGGGACGAGATGGTAAATAACGCGGCCGGGTCGTCAGATCAATTCGCGCGACCTTGGCGTCGTAGGCCGAGAAGGGTCTGGCTGCAGACACTGGAGCTCCACAGTAAGCGGAAACACGTCACCGCCACAGTCAAACTATATAACTATATTTATATGATAATATAAACATATATATAAACATATGTTATAT
>JABFEA020000067.1:6556762-6581042 GCA_019775915.2 Cyphomyrus plagiostoma | reverse complement strand
TAATCACACGAGGTAACAAGGAGGGCGTGTCAGACGAAAGGCTGGAACAGGACGGACGACGCGGTACGTAACATAGCGACTGCAGGGTTTATTTTTTGCATCACTGAAATTAATTCATGTGAAAAATGTATATGTACTTGGGAATGTGCCATGTGCTATTACTCGTAACTGATGGACTGCAATATGATGTCATGCATAAGATGGGGGATAGTGTTTTATACTTTCAAGATGTAATTATAATTGCCAGCATGTTAATACTGCGCTGATGGTATTACTGCACCACTCTCTCTAAAGTCTGCCTCCTACTGGGGACTTCTGGGACTTTGTCCTGGGGTTGCCTCTGTTTTTCTTCATAGCTAACTTCACACATGCACATTTAACACATGCTGGCAGTCAGGTGATGTAACTTTACATCTGCTTTTATTATTAATTAATAATTGCGTTACTGATGATGGTGTGGTGGATCTTTTTTTAAGCTGACCCTTTTCAACATTGGGGCAGATGAGGCGTACAGTAGAACGGTCCAAGTAACTTTATTTTGCAGCAGTGACCTGCATCAGCATCGTGCCCCACTGGTTAATGTCTGTGCTTCTGGGTTTTTTTTTATTCAGCTCAGTTCTTTGTATGTATGCACATGTTCAAGTGGGCAGGAGCTGAGGAAGGAAGGTGGGGGCCCAACTGACCCCTGTTCTCTGGACAGAGGCGGAGGTAGAGAGCATCTGTAGCTAGCATCACCTGGCCTGTACTCGGTGAATCTGGCCTTGTGTCTCACATGGGGCACTGAATTTGTTCCTGTTGTCTTTTTTTTTGTTGTAAGCTGTTAAACTTTGCTAACTAAAGAGATATGGTACGTCTGCCTGCTGGTACACACACACACATCTATGCGCAGAGCTCATACAATGCAATGATAAAAGTATCATGAGGATGTCCTGGGGTCTCAGGCAGCGTAGTGCATTAGGCAGGGCTACACCTTAGGCTGGATGTCACTGCAGGGCCAGGAAGGCACAGGCATACAGTTCTCAGACAGCAGTTAGGCTAAGTGCTTGTCTTCAGTACTGGTGGATGCTGGAGGACAGACGCGGGGAGGAGGGCAGGCAAACTACAAATATGGCATCACATCAAAGTGAAAACACGCGTAAAAATGCCACTCGCAAGTGCAAAAGTGAAACTCGCAGGCACAGGATGAAGAGCTGCATGTGTGTTCATCATAATATGATCTTCTCTAATGTATTTTTCTCCTCCCGACGTCATGGTTGTGCTCGTACGCAAGGCGTGTTTCCTTCGGTCGCTCTCTGCGCTCGAGGGAAATTTCTGCGTCCGCGTTCTGCCGGGGGGAGGTTTTGACAGTTTGGGGGCGGAGTCATGTTGTTTCTGACAGTGAATGCTATAGGCGGATAAAGTATGGCTTATCTATGTTATAAGTATAATTAATGGGGAAAATGGTGGTGCTATCGTTCGACAACCAGAGGGTTGCCGGTTCGAGCCCCGCTTTCTCCTGACCCCATCAGAGTGTCCTTGAGCAAGACACTGAACCCCAAATTGCTCTCCGGTGTGCAGGTTGGCGCCTTGCATGGCAGCCTTCGCCACCGGTGTGTGAATGTGTGTATGGATGGGTGAATGTGAGGCATGTATTGTAAAGCGCTTTGAGTACTCGGAAGAGTAGAAAAGCGCTATATAAATGCAGTCCATTTACCATTTACCATAATTTCACTGATTGTCATTGCCCCCTTGCCAGTTTCCCCATCAATACAAAACAGATACAGTTACAGAAGTGGGACGCTGAGGCAGTCATTAGCTTCGCCATCTCCATACTGTAAAGTAACGCTATCATGTGTTATGAGTTTCCATAGACCATACATAATTTGTACACCTTGTCATGCAACCACTTACAATGAGTATTACTAACGTAGTTGTAACATTTTGTATTGAAGCTTTCAGTAGCTAGTAGTTTGAATGTTGTGGGTTAATTAAACTATTCTGTTCTATAGTACTTAAATCTGCAATGTAATGCCCCTTTGGGAATTGATGTACAAAAAATATCTTCACATGGGGACACACTGAGTTGTCTCCATGGTGTCAGGTATTATAAACTAGTTCCAGATAAAGACTTTAGTGTAATGTTTTTAGTACTGACTTTATCCCTCACCTCCCTGTTTAATTGAAACAGAAGTAATTATAAATTCAGTTGTTAGGAGACAAGTCATTGAAATGTATATACCTATACAAGCTGTGAACACAAGATTAACTAAGTGTTCTATGAATAGTTATGATCTGCAACATTGCTCTCAGCATTGCAAAAATATGCTTAATTAGAAGCATTTCATAAGTGTCAAAGGCTTCTATTGACAGTTACATTAAGTTTATGCAAAGAGTCAATATTTGCAGCGTTGGCCCTTCTTTTACAAGACCTTTGCAATTAGCCCTGGCATGCTGTAAATCAACTTCTGGGCCAAATTCTGGCTGATGGCAAACCATTCTTGCATAATCAATGCTTGAAGTTTGTCAGAATTTGTGGGTCTTTGTTTGTCCACATACCTCTTGAGGATTGACCATGAGTTCTCAATGGGCAGAATTGTCAATGAGAAGCAACCCCACACATGAATGGTCTCAGGATACTTTACTGTTGGCATGACACAGGACTAATGGTAGCGCTCACCTTTTCTACTCCCGACAATCTTTTTTCCAGATGCCCCAAACAATTGGAAAGGGGATTCATCATGCCGTCCAATCACACTACCTTTTGCAGAAAATCAGTCTGTCCCTGATGTTTTCCTTGGAGAGAAGTGGCTTCTTTGTGGCCCTTCTTGACACCACTCCATTCTCCAAAAGTCTTCGCCTCGCTGTGCATGCAGATGCACTCGTATCTGCCTGCTGCCATTCTTGAGCCAGCTCTGCATTGGTGGTGCCCTGATCCCACAGCTGAATCAACGTTATGAGATGGTCCTGGCACTTGCTGGACTTTCTTGGGCGCCCTGAAGCCTTCTTCATAACAATTGAACCCCTCTCCTTGAAGTTCTTGATGATCTGATAAATAGTTCAGTGCAATCTTACTGGCAGCAATAGCCTTGCCTATGAAGCCCTTTTTGCACAAAGCAATGATGACTGCATGTGTTTCCTTGCAGGTAACCATGGTTAACAGAGGAAGAACGATGATTACAAGAACCACCCTCCTTTTAAAGCATCCAGTCTGCTATTTTAACTCAGTCAGCAAGACAGAGTGATCTCCAGCCTTGTCCTTGTCAACACTCTCACCTGTGTTAATGAGGGAATCACTGAAATGATGTCAGCAGGTCCTTTTGTGGCAGGACTGAAATGCAGTAGAAATGTGTTTTAGGGATTATGTTCATTTTCATGGCAAAGAGGGACTGCAATTAATTGCAATTCATCTGATTGCTCTTAATGACATTCTGGAGTATATGCAGACTGCCATCATAAAGACTGAGTGTGTCATTCTCAAAGTTTTTGGTTATAGCTGCAGTAATGTTATGTCACCGTTACCCATCTGTGCATGTTTCTATTTCCAGGAAGTAAAACTGATTAATTTACTGTACTTTCTCCTATAATTAACATCTGATATGGTATAATGGTGGTAGGAATCGCCTTTATGGATATGAATCATGTCACCAATGATTTGCACTTGTTAAAATGGGGGTATGAACACCAGGCCAGTGATGGCACCTGTGCTCAGGACCCCTCCCCCTACAAATGGGACAGTTTAAATCTAGTAACAAATGAGTAGATTCTTCAGGGTGTTCAGGCCAAGCCACACCGCTCAGTCAATACTTTGGCAGGGGTGGGTATATGTTAGGGCGAGCTAATGAAGACATGCAAAGGCACAGCGTCCACCTGTCATCCCAACTCTTCTCGAGGGGTGGGGGCAGAATCCTGTGGTAGAGCTGGCAGACTGTAATGTGGGTGCCAGGGAGTGGGCTGGGATTGTCATTTATTTTCTCTCAGCAGTGGTTTTGACCTTTCCCAGCCGCGCTATTCTGTTACCTTACAATCATCCCTGGTGCTTGCTGGGCCAGACCTTTTCCCTTCCAACCCACTACTTCCAGCTGCATTTTAACAATGAAAATCTGGTGTAAAATATAATGCAGTGGGGCTGGTGGCCTGCGTTATTGTTGTGTTAAACAGTAAACTTAGCTGAATTAGTAATGTGATTGGCTTCCAGTGGGATATCTCCTTTATTCATTAGTTTAAGCTTGTGTTTTGCCCTTTGTCAAGAATCTTAGTAACAATTACAGAAATGCACTTATCTTCTAAAATTTTAGGCAGTGGGGGTATCTGAATTTAGCAATATTCAAAAACCTCCATGAAAACAAATTTTATCCTTGCATAGCTGCTCGGAATTGTATTATGTGCACTGTGAATGGGAAAACATGTCACGTGTGATTTTTGCAGTAGAAGATTGAAATTTTGTGCTTTGCAAAATGTCAGTATTCTTTGCGTCACTTGCTTACTCATTGTGCTCCCAGTTGTTTCAATATTTCAGTATTTACATTTAACAAGACAGGCTATATCCATCCTTTTCTGCTATCTAAACCTCACATTTCCCATGAATCTTTAGTGTGGGTGTGAAAAGTGTGAAGTTAGGGGATAATGGTGAACTTCTCACTGGGAACAGTGAATCTGTGAAGTACAGACCATGGTCCAAATGCCAGGATGAAAACTTCAGAGATGTAAGACTTATTATGAATTCCTTCAACCATATATGAGAATGTATGAAATTTTCCAGGTTTAATGTAATCATCCTTCAATCAGTTTAATAAGTATGCTCTCCAAGCGATTAGTGTTTCTTACCCTGGGGCAGGGGATTAGGAATTTCCTGATACTAAGCCACTCGGTCCTGGTCTCATTTGTGCAAATTCCAAACTATTTCCTACCTACATAAAATTGTGTTTCAGAGGATGATGTGCAGTTTATACAGCATTGCAGCCAATAGAACAAAAACGCACTGAATGTCTTTTCTATGGATCATCATAATGTAGGTTTTTTTTGCTGCATAAAACACCTCAATATTTCTGCCTAGTGAACATTTCCAGGTTTTACCTACTAGGTCTCAGGGATGTTAACCGGTCCAACAGCAGTATGTTGTACTATAATAAGATTTGTATCGACGACATTCGTTCGTCTGTGAGTTGACATATGTGTGTGCGTGCGCATATATGAATATTTGATCATGGCAGTGTGGTGTCTGCCCGTGGGGTGGATGACATGTCTTGGGAAGTTTTCTGAAGGCAGAGGGGGTGCAGTGGAACTGGAGAGTTCTCCTACTGTACTCCTGTATTCCTTTTTTTTGCGGGTCCTTAAATATGGCCCAGGGGTCATATTGTCTAGTGTACTTAATGTGCTATCATTCAAGGCTGAAGCACAGATGGCCTGCGTAGAGGGTCAGATCTGCATATTTATACACACGCTTAGGTTCACAGTGACATGGCAGAAGAGCTGAGTGCTTTAGATTTAGAGCAGAGGTTAGGTTTGGAGTTCAGCTCAGCTGAAAAATATGATGTAATTAGAGATTGACTTTGGTGATTTGTCTAAAATGCTAGAATGGTCTGAGGTTGGCGTAGTGGAATGTCACACAAAGTAAGGGTTAGATGGGTTATGTGTGATTGTCTGAAGGTTTTTGTTAAATTGTGTTTATACATAAACCACTTGGGACTCAATAGTACTTTGCAAAAGAAATGTCTCTGAAGGCACTCAATCAGGTGAAGTTCTTGCCCTGTGTCATTAGAGCACATATTAATGCCGAGCTATTTCATTTGCTAATTTAGCCCAGAACTCCTGTAGTGATTAAATGTAATTTGTTGTATTCCTCTGGAGAGAATAAGGGCTTTGGCAAGGGCATCTCACTTACCTCTAAGGGCAATTGCCTAAGATACGCTTTATATTAGCTCTCGTGTTCCTATTGGTCTCAGAGTAACAGATGTGAAGCAATCTGACTGAGTACCAGTCAGAAGCTTCAGTATTTTTGCTCAACTAGGTTTTTTTTCCCCCTTGACTTCTCATTATTAGACAAAAAGCATTTTGCAAAATACAAAAAAGACAAAACTTATATTTCAGCAGTGTCCAAGAAAGTAGGAAATTCTCTTAATTTTGAGTTCTTCAAAATAGGCAGAATATATGCGCTGATAAGAGCTTCAGTTTATGGGTTTCATCTGGAAATTGCTTGACCGTGATGCAGTGCTTCTGTAGCACTTTCTATTGATGCAGGGTTCTTGTGGTCTCCTTTGCTTTGGCTCATCTGCCCATTTTCTCCCATTCAAATGCTGTGGACTGACTTCCACTATTATTGATAGACGACTGGATGCCCTTTCAGATCCGCCAGCTGGATCTGTCATGCAGCTAGTTGTGCTTTGGTCTGGATGCAGCCAGCAGCTGGTGACCACTGGTATAAACTGATGGATGCTCCTAGTACAATGCTTTACTGATGGTATGTTGTCTTTTAGGTTTTTACCATCTTTGACATGTTAGTGAAGTGTGCTGCTTTCCTGTGTGGGCAGCAGATATTTACAGGCGTGGCGCTGTGCTTTACAGTGACTTAGGAAACACAAGAATAACTTGGCATTGACTTGGACATGTGCTGCATCACCTTTTATGTAGCAATCATCCAGTATGTCTGCACGTTGCATTATGGAAACAATCAATCCAATAACATGCGTCATGCTCCACTGCTTGCAAGATGACAAAGCTTCTGAATTGGAATCAGCAAATCAATGAAGCATTTCATTTTTCTTACATAATGGAAATCACATATGACCTTCTGTCATTGCACGTCTTTGCACAGTCCTTAAACTGGTGTAGACAGCCAGTCACACTTGGTTTGTTTTACAGTTTCTGGGGGAACTGAGACCCCTGAGGTGGGAAGCTGGAGCAGTCTGTAGCCACAGAACCCAAACCACACCTAAAAATTCTCATGAGTCTTGGAAAGTGGTACCTTCTCTTGAAATACAACAGGACAGTCAACCTCCTGGCTAATTCATTCTGGTTCAGTTTTTTCTGACCAGTGACAAAATCAAAGGGATTTAACTCGGCAATCCGCAACATATTTTTTTAAATGCTTTTCCCATAATACGAAGCGTCCTGCTTCCTCGGTAATCGTTTTGTCTCCTGCAGTCCAGAGTGTGGGCCAGGCGTGATTCCATTAACTTCCCATCTTCGATTCAGTGTTTCAATAATTAGGGGTCACCAGCCTCTGATACCCTGGGCAGCTCCCTATGGAGCTTATAGTGTACAAGAGAGGGATCGGTTCAGAAATCATTTGTCATGGAAGCCCTTCCGTATAATGTAGGCCCTTGAGCACTGATATCCAAGAAAGTAATTACAGTGACTGTATGGAGTCACTTTGCAAAACATACCTGATTTTGTTATCCTGTTTCGATTTCGATTTGTCACAGAGATGATGAGATGGTGAGGTATAGTTTTGACCTTTGGCGTACTACTGGCAATAGTGAAGGCTTAAGATTTAAATTGTAAATATACCAATGCTTTAAGCACATTTGTGCTTTTAGGACTAAGGCAATAAGAAAAAACAACATGGGGGGGGGGGGGGGGGTGAGCTGACGTTTCGTATCGCAGTTTACTGAGGGGCAACACCCCCGGAGTGAAGGCACCTTGATGAGCTGCTGCAGTATTCATAATGGGGACATCAATCCATCAGCAGACATCAGGAGCAGAGCAAGTATCAGTTGAATCAGAAATTCATTGATATCAGATTCTGAAGTCTTTGATTTTTTTTTCTCCCTTCATTGTTGCGTGCGCATTTGTCAGGAAGGAACTGCAGCACTGACAGGAACGTGTTAGTTTAAGCAACATTTGATGTCATTTACTTGGCATACATGCTTCTCCAAATCCTTGTGCAAGGTGTGTGTGTGTTTTTCTGGATTTACCCCTTTGGCATGGTGGCTGGCTGAGATGACTGTAAAGCTTGTATAATGAATTCAGTCTGTCGTTTCCAGGTCCTTGTTGTTCAGTCCAATTAATATGAGCAGCACGTGGGGCTGCGTTTGGTTCATTACTGTTATGAATTGAACATAGAAGTAATTGCTTCTGAGGTCTAGTTTTGTTGTCATTTATTAGCTAACCAGTTTACTGTTGGCTGCGAAGCCTCTTAATTGCTGTAAAGCATAGCATTGTTAGCAGACGCGATAAAACGGTTACATCCAGATGAATGTTGGTGATATCCTTGAATGAGGAAAAAGAACAAAGGATAAAATCAAAAGGGAATCAAAGAAGGTTGTTAGTTTTGTAAAAAAAGAAAGGCATGGGCTTGTGAGAATACTAAGGTGCACTAATGTGAATTCCATAGGTTGATTACAATCGCCAGAAAAGTAAATGGATTACAGGTGTCAACCTTACTAGTCAGGCAGTAGTGGCCAGTCACAAATACGAAAATGCTTCATTATACAGATGTTTGTGTCAAGATGGAGTGATGGAAGAAATAATAGAATGTAAAGTGTTTTTTAGGCCAGTTGTCAGTACCTGTCTATCTGTGTTTAATTAAATGACTGAAAGGCAAATTGACCTCACTAAAATCACCAGTGTGAGGTGACTTGGCACAAAGTTGTAGCTGTACGTGTGTCTGAGTCATGTAGCGACTTACCCATTTAACCCAAGATTAAATGAGTTTTTAAAATGTTCCTGCCAGTGATTGATCTAAGTATTACAGATTTTTCTATGGTCTCAATTCAACATCTCTCATCAAAAATTCAGTCTGCTGATGAATACTGTTCCATTTTTGATGAGTTATCTGCAGCTGTTGCCATAGCTGATGTATCGCACGTCCCGCAGACTGTCTCATCAGAAGTTTGGAACCCTTGCACTGTGTAAACTTAATGCAGGCCTGAGATGTGTGTTCAGTTGACCACAGGCAGGACAAGTCTAGTTTAATGAGTGTGTGCTGTAAGAAGGCTGTCGTACACGGCGTTAGTCTTTACACCATGAATGGTGGAAAGTGACGTGTTTCCAACAAATGCATCCATTTGAGATGAGGCTGATTTATTGTGAAAACAAGCAAACTGTGTGCTTGTTAAGGACCTAAGGGCCCCAATGCCTGTCACACAGACCTCACCTGGCATGTACAGTGATGATCAAAAAGTGGTGGGAACATTGACAAAACTTTAAGAATAAGAAAAAACTATGAAAACCCCTTTTGGGGATTGCTGATGTTAGTATGTCAGCAATTCAGTATGTGGATCAAGAGGTTTGAAGGGGGGGTACTGAAAATAATGCAGAAATCAAACTCTCGTCATATATTTTTGTTTATTGTTCCCTCAGTTTATGGAGGTAAACAAACACTTAATACTTATATGAATACATACAGGTTACTTCTTTGAGCGCCTTTTTAGCTGTTGCTAAATTAAGTCTTCAACAATTTGCCCAACTCCAGTGCTTCACTCAACAATGTAAAAGCCTACAAGACACCGTAACGGTAAGATAAGCACATTTCAGTGTGCGTGTGAATATGGCATAAGGGAGCAAGAAGAGAGATGCATCATCGCCGCCCCCACCCCCCAACCTAACTAAATGTCTATTCTGTTTACCTACCTCGTCTTGCTGTTTTTTCCTTGAGAAAACCAACGGAGGCTCATTCTATAAGAGCTTTATAAGAGTGTGTGCTAAATGACAATGTAATGTAGGCTGTTAGTGCCATTAACCAGCTGAAATCAGGCTTTGCAGGTGAGTCACCAAGGCCTTGGATTACATGATTGATTGGATAGATGTTTTTAACCATGGTGGTAAAGCTTTGGTGTGGCAGGCCATCATAGATTATATATTATATTACATATATTACCAGTGAAAACACTGCACTTGTAATTATTCTCTGAATTTAACACTCAGGAAAATAAGCAATATATTCAGAGTGATGTGGCGTCTTAGTGTTGTACTGGATGTCCTTGAAATGGCCTCCTGTGTACAGTATTTGTCAGACAGGCATGTCTTTGTACATAACATCCATTGTCAATGAGCTAAATATTAAGTCTCAGGTGTGTTCCATTTTCTCAAATTCCATATTGAGAGAGAAATGGTTCAGAATGTAGTCTAAAGTTAATCAAAGATTCGACAAATTCCTCATTTGTTTTCTAGGCAAATAATTGCAAGTATATTTCTGTAATTAGGCAAAAATTTCTGGAAGGACTAAATTTGAATTTCATCAACTGACCTTCTTGAAGTTTCCTAATCAGCAGGTGGCAGGAGCTATAGAAATCTTATCCCTTTTGTTATTGGTTACTCATTTAAAGGGAATTGTCTGGCTCACATCACCATTAAAGAATACTTTCATGTATGTCAGGTGCCATTGCAAAACAACATAATGCATTGATGTGTATTTGGCCACTTGCTAAATCCTTTATTGTAAATTGAAGAATTGGCTTTTCCCATTCAGTGTAACAAATAATTTTTAATCAATCAGAGAACTTAATCCTTTTGAGGCTGGAAGGATTTCTTTTTTTACTGGAGTTAAACCTAAAGTTATTTGTATACTAAAACTTTTGTGTTAAGTATCTTTCATTTGGAAATCTTCTACTGTGAAATGTGCCCCAATGACCTCTTGGAGACTTAAGCCAGTCCTAGTTTCAAACCAAAGGGGGAGAGTGAGCACTGACATCTAAAATGAAGAGCTCAGATGGTAAGATTCTCAAATGGTGAGAAAAAAAACTGGATGTTTGAAATTTTAAGATGGTTGAAAAGCTAAAAATCTAAAATTCTGAACTTTCAGGTCATGTATGTACATTTTTAAATTTACCTTTTTCATGAACTTTTGAATGTTAGAAACTAAGATGACATATTTTACCTAACTTGATTCTGTAAAATTAGTTTATCTGTATTGTGTGGTGTGTAGGAAGTGCCCTATAACCTAATGGTGCGTGATCTTTGTTTCTTCAACTATGACATAAGGGCAAAAAAGGGGAGCAGGGGTTAGGGATGGAGGTAGGGTTAGGTTTACATTTAGCAATGAACTTTTAGTACTTGTTTTGAAAGTATTACAGGTACATTACATTACAGTCTACTGCATACTTACAGTATATCTACTATATACATTATCTGAGCAAACTTTTACCTTAATGTGGAAGTGGTACATCTAGTTAGTCACTAGTCATGGTATATTATCTTACTTCCTTGTAAATATGATACAAGGCAGAAGAGATTTGTATTGTATACTGAGTCACATTTGTTTTCTTTTCTGGCACACACACCTGCATCAAGCTGCATATATTGTACATGCATCCTCAGGCAAGCGCTGGTAACAGGACTGCTTAGATGCCAACCAGTTACTTGTGAGTTGCCCTCCTTGTCTTTCTTAAAGCAAGGCTGGCCATGAATGACCCTATCCTTTACTGCCAGCCATTTAAATCGAGAGCGCTACTTTCAACAGGCATCTCTCTCTTGTTAAATGCACTAAGCCCAGCTGAAGTGTTGAACTGGACTCAATTGAATTAACAGCAGTAATTTAGCAAAAAAAAGCACTCTGTCTGGAAAGCAAGGCTCTCTTTATAGTGTATGTAATGATCCAATATTCTGCATGTATGTTATTTATAAGACCATTACCCAAGGCTTTGTACTTCAACTCTCTCTGTACCTTGTGTTTTTTTTGTTTTTTTTTGTGTCGACAATGTTGCAAACTATGGAGCTGTATTTCTATCATGCAGTAATGGATGGAGAACAAAGAGTTTGAAAACCAGCACAAAAATGGTGCAGGTTTTTTCAAGGTTTTAACGGCCATAATGTGCTTTTGTTGAAATGAGTCACATATGTAAAACACACAAGCTGAAGGCAAAGAAATGGATTCCGCATACATTAGAGGATCCCTGATTTTTCCATAATGAAAATTTTACAGAACAGATATTATTCAGGCATTGATTAAACGTTTATTTTTTGTCATTGTTTAGCAAAGCAAACATCAAAGTATGAAGGCATTTCATTGAGTAAAATATGACATGGCACAGATGAAAGGAACTAATTGATTTCTGTTGGGAAAAAAAAAGTACTTAGGGAAAAAAAAACTTCCCATTGTGTTCCTTATTAATCAGAAAGGAAAGGAAACACAGGCATCAGCCACCACATTATGTACTAACAAATACAACTTGTATGCAGAACAATGCACCACTAAATATTTGCATTTACACCTTCACTTTTTTCTGTATGGTCATGTGTTGATGCCAAACAAGGCAGATCCTTTAAACGTTAAGAGAGAAAGTCAGAGGACAAAGTGTGTCATGTTTTGGAAGCTTAAAGCAAAGCTGTCATGCACAGAAAATTGCCAAAATAATTGAATCTCCTCACACAGATAGGCAACTAAACTCAATTGTCTTTTCAAATTAAAGAACTCTTTTTCTTTTAATAAGCCCCACTGAACACACCACAGGTATGTGGATCAAAACTAATTGATGTGGTTAAAGGAGATGATGCTGAGTTGTGATGCTTTGCCATTTGGTCGCTGGCTTTTCGAATGTGTTCTCAAGACATGAAAAATGCTCAAGCCGCGAAGTGCTGGATTTGTAGCAGTGTCGATACATCAAAAGGAATTAGTGATTTTACTTTTTTCCTGGGCTTCTGCGACGTTTTCAAGCTCAGTCTCAAGTACAAAACGCAGGATTAACCTACAGAATAACCACATTTCTGGTGCCTTTAGAAAACAAAGCTGCACTGCCCTATAGTGTTTGAATTGCTGGTGGGGGGGGGTCGTATGTAGCAGGAAACTGGAATGAGAATGGTTGGTGAGTTTCAGCTCTTGGACATTGCAGACCAAAGGACCATTAATGTTAGGCCTCAGTTACCAGCTCCCAGATGAGTAGGTACACTTTGCCCCCAGGGCGCCCCATCAGCTCAGGGCGGAACCTTACCTACCAGCTATCACTGCCAATTCACACACTCGTCACCTTGAGAAATCTTTTGATATGTTTTCCCCATTTAATTTTTGAATATATTTTATAATTTGCTTTTTAATATATATATATTTTATACATTTCTATATATTTCATATATAGTTCTATGAAAGAAAGCGATTAGTAAAAAATCAAAAGCGTAAAAGTAAATGAACTTTGTTCTACTCTTCCTAGAACATCTAGTTCTCCCAGTGGACAATGTCAGTGTGATGGTGCCTTTGCACAGTCTTGCTGTCTTCCTATGATGAGGTTGATTGTCTCTTCACTCCTCATGGGTCTGGGGGGGGATGAAGAAGACAAAATGCTTTGACCATGGAAGGAGTATCAGAAGTGCAAGTGACTCCCCAATGGAATTGAATTATTTCTATTTCTTCTACAGTGGATGGAAGAAGGAGCCTCTGACTGGTGTTGAGTGGAAATGGGAGGAATTTGATAATCCAGTGTTTCAGTAATTTATCCATATACGCTTGTGAATGTTGTAATGCATTTTGTTATTACTGTGCCCACGAAAGGGGAGTCTGATACACTGAAGACTTCAGACAAGGCTACCATTGCAATGTTTCCACGTACAGGTTACAGGGTCTACAAGACGCCACTGGAGCTTTATATCATGGCTTAGTGTCAAACGCTGGTTCCAGCACTCTATGGCTAGATGTATAAGGAGTATGTTTGACAGTGAAGAGACACACCCAGGGTTTAAAGTACATGAGTAGCCTTGACGAGATCTCCAGGGCCGACCTTAGAGTAAGTAAACATGAATCCACAACCATCGCCAGACAAATTTTAATTCAACAGCCTCCAGTAAAGGCTGCACAACAGATCAACAGGGCTGTGTGTTTATGTGCTTTCTTGTGCTCTCTCACCTTTGGACTGATTTCGGTCAGGCTGCATCACTTCAGATTCTTCAGATTCCTCACCCTGAGTACTTGGTTCAGCTGAAGGACCTGAAAACAGAGAAAAGGGCCACAAAAGTCTAAGGACTGCAGTGTCAGTGTCTGTCTGGCACTCTGCCAGGTAATGGACTTCATTTGGTCTCTGGGTCCTGAGGTATCATGAGAGCTTTAAGAGTGTATCATGCAATATGCATTTCTTTATATTTTATAACTGTTATTCACATACAGTATTGTCCAGAAGTCTCAGGCAGTCAGAAAACTCGATGTTTAAGTGATCTTAATGTTTGACAAAGTATGCCAGCCATTTCGAAACCATCCAGTATACCCATGTTATAGTGAATCGACCAGAACCCCACCTTGTTTGGCTAATCAAAATCTCATTGACTTTTTAAACTAATTTAATTAAGTGACCTAGTTGTGGAATGTGGCAAATACATGGAATGTCTGAGGTGTCCCTGAGGAGGGGTTTGGAAGCCAAAGCGGTGTTCAGCTAGCCATCCAACATATCAGTACCTTTTTGGAGAACATTATATATGTTAATTTGCATATGCTCTAATGATGAATTGTGCACTTGCTACCCAGATAAATAGCTTTAAACATTCCTTTTGACTGCCTACGACTTTTGCACAAGACTATTTTGTTGAATTGGGCCCTTCACGATGCAGTTGTTAGGTGGCTGGGGGGGGCATGGACCACCCTACAAAAGCCAGGTCAGCAGGGAGGATGGGATCTGGGGTAAAGGGGGCCATGGCAAATCATTATCTGACATGCTTTATCTATAAATATGCTTAGTAACAAGTTACTAATGCAGTCACTCAGAAAATGTACTTCAAAAGTTTCACGTGGAATACTTAGGTGGGTCCCTGCGTTCATCTTGTAAAAATATGTAAAGCTGTTTAAGAGAAAGTACATTACTGCAGAGAAAGTACATGGTGGCTTTACATGTAGTACTCTGTTTGCAGCTTGCATGGCGTTACTCATAGCACAGGGGACACTGGTTATTACATGAGCATACAGAGACACACAGTGGAAGCTTCGCTGCACAAAGGCAAGTCATAGTGCATGAGTCTAACAAGGAGACTATATGACTGAGGCTTCAGCCACTCTGCTACCGCCTGTCTCCTGCCCCACACAGGAACCACTGCTGACAGCACAACCCCTGCTCTTTGCGCAGTGAGCACTTAATCCCTCACACAGGGCCGTGGAGTTACTGTTCTGTCAGAGAACATGCCTGTCTTGGCTATTCACCATGGCGACCCATCCATGGTAAACACAGGGCTGTGGAGGTATATCGTGCAGCTCCAGCTACCCTCCTGTGCCTCTTCTCTGCCAGAAAAGCTGGCCTTTCGGCCACGTTTCACCCGTCATCTGAAGCCCTGGTCGTTATTGCACATGCATAATATAATATTGATATATCGCCCAGCCCTATTCACTCAATGCACTTGTTGCAGGTGGCATCGCTCTTGCCACTGCTTGGATGTGTCATTCATCTGCACCACAGTTCCCAGTCACACAGTCTCCACCTGTTGCTTAACTTCCTTGGCCTTGATAAGCAAGAAAGCAGAAAACAACTCATTCTTGTATCTCCAAGCAACTGCTGTATATCCCAGTTGCCACTGACCCACCTGCATACTAACCCAATTACGCGTCTCCTCTCCTGTTTTCCTCCAGCCATCTCATTATTTAACTCCTCCAGGCCAGCTGAACCCTACCAGTCCACATAACATGAGCAGCCAGGATGTGCAGATGCCTCCCCTGCACCACCTCGGCATGTGTGTCCCTTCCAGCTATACCTTCACCTACAGTAGCATACTGATGTAATACCAAGGCTTCCAACTCCAGAACTTTTTGATAATGCACTGCCATCTAAAGTAAAGACTTAAATCATCCATCCATCCATCCATCATCTAGCTGCTTATCCTGCTCAGGAGTCCAAGCTTCTGAAATCATATTTTTCCTTTACTTTTACATAACGGCAGGTTGGTTTGTCAATCGATAAACAGTGTGAAAACAAACCTAAATGACTCTTTTGAATTAAGCATTCTGTAAATTCACCTTTGGCAGTTAATAGATGTCCAAAAGCTAGCCTTATCTTTATTTTCACGTATTTAGAGTAGAAAATATATTTAACTATAGAGCTGCATCGTCTCCTCACCTTTAAAAGCACCGGTGTCTTCACCCTGAGCAGCTGCTTGACCGTGGTGGGCCCCCCCCTCATCTGCTGGAGCTGCAACATGTCACAAATCATCAGTCTTGGCTTCCTTGCTGATGTAGGGTCTTTACTGATTGTGGATTAGGCTTCTCCTCTGCTGCAATACAGACCCCTGCGGCCCATCACCCAGAGGCACTACTCCGTAATTTTACAGCAATAGAAAGTGAGGGAGCCTTACAGGCTGCCAGTGCTGAAAACACCTAAAAAAACAAACTTTTACCTCTCATTTTTCCAGCTCTGAAATGCATTAAGAGCAGCCTGCAAGGTGTGTTTGCCAGATAAAATGATCAGTCCAGTTTTCTGTATGAGCATGTCAGCATTACATTTTTCATTTAGATTTCCTTGACATGTATTCTCATGGTAATATGACATTGATAAGAGGCACTGTATTTCTAACCTTACATATGGTGACATGGCTCTTTCGAAGTATATCTAAACAAATTTTAAGTTACCCCAGCAACAGTACACCTCCTAGCATCTGAAACAATAACCCAAGGATGACAATTAATTAATTAAAACCCCTCATTACTCCAACACAGCCGCAACGGCTCAAGACATAATATCTTGGCCATATGGTGTTTGGACTATATGGTCGGGGCATTGAGACAACTTCCTCAATGCCACCCGCACGGTCTGGAAACACGGCACTGTCTCTAACTCCAGTCAGTAGCCTAAGACAACCCGAAACTAATGATTAAATTCTCACCACTTGTTGCTGGATATTCAGTTCCTGCCTGAAGAACCAAAACGAATACAAGGAGGAAAAGAAAACAATCTCACAAAATGAGTGTGAGGTCGTTTTCAGTCTGCGACATGTTACTCTGCATTGCGCTGAATGTTTTATCAGCATAATTTTCATACTCATCTCTTTTATTCCTACTCTTCAGCAGCCTAAAGCAAGCTAACTGATAAAGAATACCTTTCTAGGCTTGCTGGTCTTAAAAATTAAACACAAATACAGCTTTCAAAAATTATTTTAATTAAGGCAGGAAAAATAATGCAAAATAAAATTCCCAATTCTCAAAAGGTCTTTACATTCTACAAGATTATTATGCAAAAACATGGAAATTTGGCATCGTTTGGACTTAATGTGCAAATGTGCTTTATTAATCTCACATTAATTTTCAGATCTGAAATTTCCTGCCAAAAATGACCCTGTAATTTTTTTCCTAAAATGTGTTTTGCTTTTACCCTTCATTTGCAAGTTAATTTCTCCTCTTTGACTGATATAATTTCCTAAATTTAAATGTTTTTTTCCTCATTGCTGAGAGAGCACTTCACTAAATACTGAGGCGTGTGATTCTCAATGGAAAACTGGGGCCTAAGTGGCTTCCTGCTGGACAGTTACCCTTTCAAACAGCGGCATCTCCATCAGAGACTGCATTCAGTCCCACTGACATTTGAGAAACGGCCAAATGCAATGCGCTTTCCTGGTAGAAACAAACAGTATTGGAATTCTGACAATCGTGAAACAAGTTTGGCTAATGACAATCTTGGAGGGCGTCTCCTGGTGGACAGTAGGTGAGGTCAACCAGGTGTGATGGCTCCTGATTATGGTCCATGAAACCCCGTTAGCTCTGCTTGATATCGCAACCGTGAGGAAATGGAACCAGCAAAGTTAAATTTCTAAAAGTAATTGTCCACCCCCCCCCCCCTTGGACGATAGTTTTTTTACCTTGTTAATTTTGGCAAAGCAAGGCCTTTTGGCCAGCCACATAAACAAGGCAGGGAATTCGGAATTTTTTTAAAGAATGATATAATTGGGCTCAGAACCTTGTTAATTGGCTTAGGGGCAAGACCTGGATGTTTGTATTTGATGTTTAATAGTAACGTTAGACATCAGAAAACAATACTATAGTTTTACAGTAAAGTCCTCAGCACCCTCCAGAAAGCTTTATAATTGTGAAATAATAGTAATACCCCAGCCCGTTTTGTTCCTACACTGCGATTCTAATACCATCACCACAAGCTGAGGTGATGAGGTGGATTGGCACTGCTCTGTTCTTTATGTCGCCGCGTACTTGGGCAGTAGACTGCCCAGGATGATGGGATATCAAATTTAGATTGGGAGGGGAGGCCATTCGAACGGCTACAAGCAGAACGCCGTGCCGGACCTGGCCGGAGATCCACCTCACGGAGGTGAGCAGTGTTACTCCTCAGCCGCAAGCAAAGGCTTGTGGTCAATAAAGGCATAACAGTCATACATTAGCAGGTCTGAAAGGAAAGCAGCAAGTCTTCAGCATGGAGGTGCTACACACGGCAGCGTGTTCAGGGCAAAGCTTCTATGTGATTACTCTCTTGTTTGTCCCCTTTTGCATTATGGGTACTGGGATACATGTGTTACCTGACTAAAAGTGGCCCCGGTTTGTGATGGAATGAGGGTTTACCGTGAGCCTCCCCAGTCCCTCCCCCAGTCCTCCCCAGTCCCTCCCCCAACCCCCTGCAGCCATCTCATCCAGGATCATGCTGAAGTTTTATAATGGCCTCTACTCATTACAACCTTGCACTGCGCTGAGCGATAGCAAAAACCTGGGAATCCGGCTCCTATCTATCTCAGGCATGCCAGCAGGGAAGTACAGCCAGCACAGGGTGTGTTTATATTCAGACAGGCAGAAAATTACACAGCCCCACCACCCTGACCCTCCTCACACGTGCTAGGAGATACTTATGTACATTTACTAGACAACAAAAAAACAGATCAGAGATGCATAATACTGGAGAGAAGCTTCATCTGCCTAACAATGGTGGGAGGAAGAGGGAAATGGGAATCAGAGGGGAAGATGCCTGCGTATGGAGAACACTGTGAGAGTGGGCTACCAGCAGGGATTGGCTTGCACTACTGAGCTGGTTAAGTGTGAGATTTGTTAAATTATTTCTAGAAAATTACATTTTCTATTTTTACTCTATTTCAAGTCTACATTATCACTTCTTGCCACGGTGCTTTTATAGTTTTACAATGTGGTACCCACATAGTTTTCATACACGCGTTTCTCTTGCCTGCCCCCCCCGAAAGCAGACTCGCCACGCATTAGTGCCACAGACAGCCGGACAAGCTGGTCATATGGAGAGTAGTGGTGTCCACTCATACTTTCCCACCTGCCTACACTCCCTCAAA
Organism: Cyphomyrus plagiostoma; assembly: GCA_019775915.2. Taxonomy (NCBI): domain Eukaryota; kingdom Metazoa; phylum Chordata; class Actinopteri; order Osteoglossiformes; family Mormyridae; genus Cyphomyrus; species Cyphomyrus plagiostoma. The sequence goes on along the minus strand of JABFEA020000067.1, from coordinate 6,561,935 downwards.
CAAAAGGTGTTTGCCTGCTTTCTGCAGTGGATGGTTGCCTTTTTACAAGCCTCACTAGTAGAAGGATGTATCAACCACAAAAAGCTCATTTTGGATTTGCATTTTTCTGTAATCTGCAATAATAGCAAATATACTGTCAGCAAATATGATGATGATTATGGTTTGAGGAAACTTTCCACAAAGGAGAAAAGAAAATTCATACAAATGGGAAAGACAGGATGTGACTGCTGATTGACACTGTCTGTCCACAGTAATCGTATTTGGATCGCCTACAACACACACGTGAACCAATCTAACTTAGCAAGTGCCCAGTCAATTTCAGAGATATTAAAACCACAGGTGGTTGCAAAACAGTAGAAGAGACAGACCCTTCCTGAAGACTTGTGATTCATTTGTACATATTTATTTCATCAGTAATGCCCTGGATTGTGTTACTGAATTACTGCTATAACCATTAAAGAAGTTATTTTTGGATATGGATTGCGTTACTTTCCGGTTTCTTCTATTTTACTCGCTCCCTTTATCATTATATTTACGATAATGAATATGGGGTTAAATGGGTGCCAGGTAACGAGGCTGGCATCTAAAGCAGTCTGTCACATGTCTTCAGTCTCACACCTCATTAAAAAATATCCCTACTGAGATGATGACTGTTATTCTGCTATTGTTTGTTTGCTCAGTGACAATTTTTCATTTACACTGCAGTCCATGATAAAGCACTACAAATATCTGTGGCATTTTAACAGAAATGTAATATTCTGAAGAAGGGTATTAAGGGGCAGGAAGGTTAAGAAATGTAACTGGCACGTGGCAGGATGTATTGATTTGGTAAGAAAGCATATTATCAATCATATTAGCATAAAAGCATAACTCAAGACGGACTCTTCATATAACAACCTGTTTTTCCGTAGGCTATGATGGTGGGCGGTTAGTTACATATTGGCCTGACATGGCAGTATATATTTCAAGTATGGCAGGTCTCTAAACAAGAGGTATGGGAACTGTGAAGAGATATACAGCTGGGTGGGATCCATCTCCGAGACCATTATGCCTCATTTAGGAACTCTGTGCTGCCCCTACACTGACTAGTCCCTACTGTCCGATGACGTGATGCAATATTAATTACCCACATGGCGGTTCCCTAACATACAAAATTTCCTTCATGTTATGTAAGCAAAACACCTGATGCTTTAAATCAATAGATTTGAAATAAAATATAAATTATGCTGTTAAAATACCATTAGCTAATTTAACTAACTGCACACACTATTTCTTAGCCAAATGGATGACAGGATCATTTGGCCCATTAAAACACAGCAACAGCTGTTCTACAGTTCAGCTGACAGCCGGAACCTGTTTCTGGAACCTTTTAAAAATGTGACCCAGTTTACTCTCCCCTCAGTTTCAAAATGACCAATGAATTTCCTCCTTCCTTTATAAAGTGTAAATAAACTAAATTCAACCACACTTCTGGCACAGACTCATCCCATCTCACTGTCATCAGAGACCCAACCTTCATTTGGCATCACATTTCCACAGTGCAGGTGCATATGGAGGAAAGTGGAGAACATCTAACTGTCTGTACCCAATCATCAACCTAACAGGTGCGAGGGATAAGTAGTTTTCTAGCGCTCAGAATTCCTGTTGGTTGACTGCAAACAGTCCCTGGCTGTCACTTTCAGTTAAGAAAGACATCAGCTTTGAAAGCTGTCTGTCTGCTTAACAGAAACATGGTTTTAAAATTGTTTCTTTTAAAACCTGGACAAAAGAAGAGCCCTCCTCTTTCATGTGTAAATGGAACGGGACCCGGGCCTGACCGAAAAGACTAATGACATGTTAAATTTGGAAAGCAAACCATTTTCATATGTAAATGCTCCAAAGTTTGTAGCTCTGGAGAGCAAGAAGCTGTGCCTTAGTGGGCCTCAGTGCAAAACACTTGATTGTGAATGGAGTTTTTATTGCAGCGAGGTAATGTGGTGTCTTGTGACCTAAACCAATTAAAACATACCGAACTGTGACCTCTTCAGCATAAAGGAGTGCCGGTTTGGGTCCACCCCAACCAGTGCCAACATGTACTTCAAATGAAAGGCAGAAGTTCTCATAAATATTCTGCCTTTGGAAGATGGAGGGGGTCCTAGAGACTAAGTGGAATTGTACTCCGCCATTGATTTTCCTAACCTTACAAGCCTCGTTTTACAAATCGTACATTGAAATGGCTCAGGCTTCTGTAGTGATCCCCAGCCTTGTCTGAATGGGCTTGAGGTAATTAAACAGGGGGGGTGGGAGATATGCTTGATGTGATGGGAAAAACAGGGCACTCTTTGAAGGAGTGAAAAGAGAAACTCAAACCATCTGGTAATGGTGGGCTTAGTAAAGGCACAATGAGGTAGACAGGCTTTGGTGGGAGTGGGGGAGCCAGACAAAGGTACAGAATGCATTTAATTGGCTGGTCAAAGAGAGCCATCCACATGTGGAGGGCAGAGCAGGAAAGTCGCCCCCCACTGCCAAACAGCTGCATGTGAATAGCAGATTGTGACCCATTCGCAAAACGGCCTCTGAAAGTGTTTTCATTTCAGCGCATACAACCCTAGCCAGACACTTCCCTGAACACCTGGTTTTCATCTTGCCGACTATTCACACCCGATTTTACATGCCTTGCCTTTTGTTGTGAACTTTCCTTAAAACTTGATTTATGCTAAAGCCACAGAGACCTCTCACCTATGATGTGATGTTCTTGACGTGTTAAACAGGAACCTGTTAAAACCGTACGGAACCTCCATGCTTAAAAAAGTCAGAACTATTAAAATTCACTAACGAATTCTCAATTAAGGTTGGTCTTGAAAATGTTACAGGCCTCGAGGAGAAAAAAAACATCACAAAATCCACAAAATTTCCTTAAAGAGGAGATCTGGCAGACCCACTCTCATGCCTCCGCGTCACATATGAAGAGGTTGGGTTTGCATTTTAAAAAAAACCAAGAAGACAACTAGACACATAGGAGATTGTACAGATGAAAGGCTGCAAAGACCCAAGCTGATCAACTAAATAAGTACGATACCAAGCGGTGAGCGGAAATTCAGAAAGGATACACCTGCTAACGACCTAAATACCTTCCGAACCCACTTGTCAGTGGAACACCAGTCTCTTCCCTTCACTCACTGAAATACTCTGCAGAATTCTCAACTTCTTTTGCAAGAAAAAAATATCTAATAATTTGCAGTACATTTTGGCTAATGCATGCATCAAATCTGCAGCACTGTTTAGTCCTGGGTTATAGCCAGCATTCAGGTAACAGTATCAGTAAACAACACCCACCATAGGAGGAAAAAATGGGAGCACAATCTGGGAAAACTAGGACAGGGGACTTGATTATACTTCTAAAACAAGACGTCACATTGTCGGGTGGCAGTTACCATATCAGCCCTTGATATAACCCTGTACTTTGTGTTGTAAATTTGAATAGTATTGTATATGTTTTGTCCTATAAATACAAAGTGAACTATTTTAGTGCTCTGTTTCTATAACATCACTTGCAGGCAATGCTTGCATACAATGGGAAGAATTGAATTCAGCAGATAAGCTAAAACCCAAGTTAACTGGTTAACATCGGCTAACCACGGCCAATTAAACCAAGCCATTCCATGGTACCCTTCTGTAATACTTTTGATAAAAAGTGCGGTCAAAGTGGTGGTGATACGACAAGGTTATATAAACTTTCTTCCAGATACCTCTAACCGTAGTAGTACTTTATCTTTAATTAATGAATTTTTGAATGAATTAATTTCAAATCAGCATGATAGTACTGATGCTGACTAATTTATTTCTGCCCCTGGTCAAATGAGAGGACTGGAGTTTTTGATTAGGTACTGTACTTACCGTCACTGTCGCTGACAGGCTTTTGGGAGTCACCACTGCTATCGCCTTCTGCAGTAAGGTAGGGGACAAAATGTTACATTTTATATTATAAACATGTAAGTATACTGTATGTAGGCACCATCACACATTCTTATTGGATGGGCTGGTGCTACAATGCATAATGAAGATGAGCACATTCTTGGCTGAACTCCTTGACCGGTCTGTCCCATGCCAAATAACTGGTGAGAAGCACTTCAGTATTTCTTCAGCAAACCAAAGGAGCATGTCTTTCTGCCTTCCCCATGGAAGAACAACCCTTTAAGACAAAGAGCCCCCCTCTACAATAAAGGTGTGCCCTGTCACTGCTGACTGGTCACCTCTTATCTTCTGCTATGCTGCCGTCTTGAAGCCATCACACAATGTAAAAGGAGCAAAAGGCAGAAAGATGCTGATCAAAAGAGAACCTTCAAAGCCATGTTGAGAGTATCCCTTCCGGCTTGCTGCAGGCCCGTCCGCAAAATTTCACTTTGATGCCAGAAAATGTCGGGCAAAGCATGACCCAATAACAGAAAGCAAGCCTTTTGGTTCCTGCAGTGGTGTAGAACTCAGCTGTTGCCCAGGTGCCGTCCAGTTTTTGACTGACTATATGGGTACGATTACCGAATGTTCAGTTTTCATCCAGGTAAAAACCACTTACTCCACACACGTCAAAGACGTGAAAGTGTTTTTATGGTTGTGTGAATCCAGCCACACACAGTTTACTTCTACTGGGACCTAATACAGAATAAAGAACAGCTCCATGCATTTTCAACTGGGCACAAAGTACGTAAACCACTGGCAGATGCGCCAAACCCCGGGCAACTGGTTAAATGTGTTTAGGCGGCAATAACCCACAGGCCATTTCTGCAGAGCTCTAAGAAATTACCTTCACATCAGAGGTGTCCCATTGTGCACAACAGACATGCTGGAAGTAGCACAAAATAGTCAATTAGAGAAGTCCGGCAGCCCCATGTCAGTCACAGGGAACGGGCAGTCTCTGGCTAATGGGGGGGTGGCGTCAACACTAATGACAGATACTAGGACAGGGCTTGAAATGAGAGAGTCCAGAACTTTCCTACAATGAATCTATTCCTTTATACTGCCAACACTTCTATCCAGCTAATGAACCAAATTTAAAAGGCAGTAAGCTCATAATATGGTAAGCAGAGGAGGAATGTAAGAATTTCACGATTCTGACCATAAATAGTTCACATACCCGGGGGGGGGGGGGGGGGGGGGGGGGGGGGGGGGGGGGGGGGGGGGGGGGGGGGGGGGGGGG
>JABFEA020000067.1:6515223-6555459 GCA_019775915.2 Cyphomyrus plagiostoma | reverse complement strand
CTATTAGTTAAGTTCTCTCCAAGCGAGCTTGATGGGCCGAATGGCCTCCTCTCGTTTGTATAGTTCTTATGTTCTTATTAAAATAATATCAGAATGGTCAGAAATACTGCGTAGACATTGGTGATGTTGTAAATAACTATAATAGCTGGAAACGGCTATTTTTAATGGAATATCTACATAGGTGTACAGAGGCCCATTATCAGCAACAATTAGCCCTGTGTTCCAGTGGGATGTTGTGTTTGGTAATGGAAGTTTATCATTTTAAATGGTTAATTTATCATTAGAAAACCCCTTTGCAATTATGCATAGAACACATGAAAATTCTTGTGCTGATTAAAGAGGCAATAAAACTGACCTTCTTTGGACTAGTTGAGTATCTGGAGCATCAGCAGCTGTGGATTCGATTACAAGCTCAAAATGGTCAGAAACAAAGTTCAGTGGTACCTCAGTTCTCAAACTTACTCCGTTCCGGATTCCGGATCGAATCCTAAAAAGTTTGAGTTTGAGGTGATCGAATTCTTCCCATAAGAAATAATGGAAAACCAATTAATTGGTTCCAGACCCCCAAAAATTGCACCTAAATATGTTTTTTTAACTATTTTTTAGCATTTAACCACAAAATGAACAGGGTAAAACAAGAAGAGCATTTTTTTCTTAATGGCTTCCAAAACAATAAAGATCTCATCCCAACATTACCCCTGTCCTGCCCCGATCGTCCGCTCCTTCCGTGTGCCACACCCCCTTCTGTGAGATCCCCATGTGATCAGCTGTTTCTGGTTGTTGTCATTAGTCCTCTGTATTAGGTCCGCGTTTCGGTTTGTTTCCCCAGTCCGGTTACTGGTTGCGTTTGACTTGCTTACAGCGCTGGCTTAAAGCAACACATTCTGATCCTGACGCAATGCATTACGGCTCGATGGATTGTGACCTCTCACCCAGCTGCACAAACTGGAACCGCCTCCGTGACGAAACACCTTTGTTCTTATTGGCTGAAGAGTTTAGTTACACGCATGATGCTTGTAGGCGGTTCCGATGCGTAATCTGCTATTTCTCCCGAATATCACGTGAAGCAGTGAGAACTGGTATTCAGTTAATTTACTTGGTAAAATAAAGTTTAAATAGATGACATAAATGGTCTAATAGCACACTTAAGTTAGTGGTTTATTTATTGTTAGTTACTGTAATGTTGCACTGCTTTATTTGGTTAATTGTCCAGTCTGTGAAGAAGGCATTCAAGTAAGAATTGCATTGTAGTATGACAGTTCGACTTCTGATATTCAGATCGAGTTCTAAGTCAAACTGGTTTGTTCGACTTTCAAGAAATTTGAGTTCTAGTGAGTTTGAGAACCGAGGTACCACTGTATTTAACATACTAAAAGACATCAACAGTTGCAAAATACTTTTAGATTATTCACTAAATGCAAGGATAATGTTTATTAAAGTAATGTTTCACATGAAGCTGATTTTTTGATCATGTTCTGGACTTCAGATCTGAGAAATAAAGAAGCCAGTCTTCATTAATTCAGTTTGGGCCTTTTTTTTTTTTTTTACCTGCAGAGGAAATTCAATATCGATTTCATGCAAGAAGAATTCTCATAGAATGAAGGGGAAAAACAATTTCTATTTGCAAACCTGGATTTATTTATGTGTTGCTTAAGGCAAGATTTTGCTGTAATTTATTAAGGGCTCACAAGGATATTGACCCGATTGGTGAAAAGCGTCAGGTCCATGTCGATGAAATAAAGGTCACAGTGCAGTCATGACAGAAATTGAGCAGCAGAACACCTTTTTGGAAGAGGGGGAAGTGTTTAATGGTTTGTTAATGGAAACCGAGCATGGTGTGTATATAGACACTCATACTTCATCAACAGCATCTCTATTTTTGTTAATTCATTAATTTTTATATCCAACGACTCAGGATGGCAGCATCAAGTAAGAACACTAATGACATGCTAACGTGCATAATTAGGGCAGGGTTCAATGCTGCCTCCTACTGGCCAGTGTTCCTGCACTATAACATGCATTGTTAGGAGAAGATGTGTGTAGATGTGCATGTGGCCAGGGATCCTCCCATCTTAGTGTGTGTGAGTGTGTGTGTGTGTGTTTATTAAAGACCCTCCAGGGCCTAGCAGAATGACCTGTATCCCTCATACCTGTATCTGTGTCCAGACACCTCGCCACCTGTGCTGCACCCGTTTCTGCTGACAGGCATTTAGACCCATCTGCGCTTGGGCTGCTTTGGCTCTCGGTTGTCATGCCGGCTTGGACTAAAAGCACAGATAAATAAATAATGATTTAAATAAATAAACAGACATGTATCAATAGATCATTTCATGTAACAAACCATTTTATTCATTATTAATCCCTTTCGTGGCCTCTTGCTTTTTGTTACACTTTCTTCCATTTCTTTTAGTGGGGTGAGAAGTAGCAAGTCTAACTTCCAAGTATTACCTTTATAAATGGAAGCTTTAAGACCTTTCTTGCCTTCTTTTTTTTCTCACCATGCAGCAGAGAGCTCCGTCTGCAGACGGTGTAATCTGTCTTGGAGTTACACCAGCTGAGTCTCTGTTCTCAGCTCTAACACCCTGACTCTGCCAACATATGCTGCAGTCTTTGTTTAGTGCCATGCATTCTGCAAATCCATTCACTTTGGTGTCACACTGCCAATTACTGATAACAGGGAAAAAAAAAAGGGGGAGTTTGTTATCTTTTCTTCCTCTGCCTTGGTACACTCGTGTCATTCCTTGCCCTTCTTCATTTTTAAAGGGAAACATACCATTTGTGGGGATAAAGGTATACTTATATGACCTTTCCATTGTAAAAGGGACCTGGAAGGTTCAGGAGAAACCTAAGGTTATAATTGAGCTGAAATGTAATTAAATGCTACTCAGGCAATTGGACATATAAACACATGAAGTCTTGCGGTTTCAATTCTTCTAATGGCCCATTTAATTAAAGCTGCATTTTTTAGGCCAGGGGGTGAGTTTAGTACAGCCTGACAATACCCCAGGGGGATTATTCCTCATTAAGGGCATGGTTGGTGAGTCTGAGCCCAGCTGGGGGGCAATGACTGCTGTAAACAGAGGACGATGCCAACGGGACTGTCCAACCTGGAAGCCTTTCAGGGAGTGGAAGCAGCGTTTGCTAAGTGGGTTTACCTGCAGTATCTGCAGCACAGTCCATACCCTCCTCTTTCACTTGCCCCCCCATTGGGTACTTTTCCTCCAACTTGCCTGGAGGTAGAAAGAACATGTGCACCGATTGTTCTGAAGTGAAACAAGTGGATATTACAGTACAGTGAGATTACGCTGATGTCTTTCTAATGAAACACAATGGGTCCGCAGGCAGTTCTTCTGAGCCTGTCCCAACCTTCAGATGCATACTAAGGTACATATATGGACAGGTGTCCATGCAAAATTGTTTCCAGGGTTGGTCTAAATGCTTATTATACAAGCTGTGTTTATTTGCATTCATAACTTCAAAGGGAGCTTTTTCACTTTCGTTTAATTCCATTTTCATTAGTACAAAACAACAGACCTCAAAGACCATGGCTTCCACTCAAATATGCTTGAAATCAGGAAAAACCAGGCAGCTGTAAGCTAAAACCTCCCAGTTCCTGGCCATCATTACCCAGTCTCCTGCCAAAGCAGGATATTCTGGGTACAGAGACCATATCAGTATGTGCTAAGGATTAGGCCTTTCACTGTGGGATGGATTGCTTTGGTAAACTGGAGGGACACGTCTTGCTGTCATGCCACTGGGCACTCTGCTAGCCTGCAACCCTACGCTATGCAATCTCATTTCACATTCTCCCATTTTATGAGATCACAGCATTCTTTTGAGTGGTTTATCATTGTTCAGGGAGGCTCTTGGAAATGTACAGTCTTCCTGCAAAACCCCATTCAGCATGACATAATCAGACTACAAGGAAACCTGGCAGCATATTGCAGGCTCCTCATGGCTGCAGGTTTCTCTACCTGCTCTTGGGTATTTCAGGGACCAAAGGTTCTTTCAACATAAAACACCTTCATTTTGAAGCCAGGAGAAATGTGGGCAACTAGAGTAATAAGTAGAGAAAACATTCATAAAGAAAGATATTTGCCAATACTCTTGTAACTTAAATCTGGCAAGGCTTTGCTCCACAGCTGAACTTGGGAATGTAGAGAAAATCACATCAAGCTTTAATCTTTCTGTGTTTGTGGGCAAACTGTGTGGCGGGTTGGACCTAGCTCCACGTCCAGTAGTCCTGTGATCTGCTCCATTTGACATGGAGACATTCTATATCAAAATCAATGCTAAAGTCGGATGTAAACTATTGATTTTGTGACAACAGAGGTGCTGATAAAATGCAGGACTGACGCCCTCACATCCATCACACTTGTCAGGATCAATCATTAAATTAGTGCCATTGGTTATTCACTGATTGGGGTACAGCGAGAGGGAGGGAGAGTGGATTGAGGCTTGGGTAGCCTTCAGGAATCATAAAGCAGAAATATGGTGCACAACAACATGTAGGAGATGTCAAGAAACTATACATAATGCAAGCTGTAGTTAATACCATCGTAAACCTGACTCAGTGCAGGGAAAAACAGTTACCTGAGGTCATGTCTTTGTCTTTCACATCCATATAATCCATGCTATACTCTGGACTCTTCTCTTGTTCATCTGAAGGAAAAATGACAACAGGATATAATGTCTGTCAGTAGACATTATTATAATCCTTTAGATATTGATTGGCATGATATACTGTTATGCCTAGCTATTAAACTGGTACCGCTTATTTAACCAAAAAACATGTACAGACGCTCCTCTACTTACAAACTTTCTACTTACAAAGTTTCAGACATATGAACGAAGAGGACTGCAAGTCCAAATGTTATTTCTTAGGCTCCTGTTTCCTGTCCGCAACATATATATATATATTTTTTTCCCTGAATGCCAAATCTGGGTAGTACGACTTCTGGCTGCTACTCCCGCCACGCAGCAGTTTAGCATACGCACTCCCAGCATCCTAGTTCTTTGTACTTGCGTATTCCCTTAAAATGATGTTGAATAACGACTTATGGACATTTCAAGTTATGAACGGCCGTTCAGGACGTAACTCACTCGTAAGTAGAGGAGTGTCTGTATATGGTTGTTTGTGTGTGTCTCAACAGAGCCGGTGCAGATGAAATGTTTGTTTTAGAAAACATACATTGCGATGCACAGAAGACCAGCTTGTAACATGTTGGGTTCTTTCTACATGCTAAAATCAGTCAGTGGGGGAGGGGCGGAGTTTAAAATAAAAAACAAAAACATTGAGAACAACTGAGAAGCATTTCAAAGTGGGTGAATGAGCTGGGTAGTAAGCATATGTAAATGAGCATGTATGCTCCCTAATTGCTTTCGCGTTCCCAGGGAGAATCGCTTAACACGCCGACCTGCCAGCTCTTCACCCTTTCTGTCTGCCTTTGGCTACCAGTGTGTCCTTGACATGCCACATCAATAGGTTGTATTTGCAGAGGTCAAAGGACAGAGACTCTGTCATTATGGGATCGGGGGCTTTCTGTGTGCAGGCAGACAGCAGACATCGTTGACATGCCTGCATGGCTGTTTGTGTTTCCTCATCACCAGGGGCCATGTTGCCAAGATTTAGCCAAACATAAGGCTAGAGACTTCCAGAACTGTTTTGGACAGACCGGCTGGCTGATTTGACAGAGGATTTTTCAGTTTCATTTGCCATGCTGTGGAGCTTTTTAACGAGATGTTTCCCTACATTGCTAATATGACAGACTACGACTTGCTCCACGGATGTGAAAAGTTCATTGTGCCTCTTTACTGCCAGCATGTGCCGTGACACAAAGGAGAGGGACGTGCCCTGAATCATACCGTAAGCCTGACTCGACATCTCTACGTCCCCATCAAAGGTGCTGTCAGCGCATTCTTTGAGCAAGAAAACAACATGGTGCAGAAAGAAATATCTCATTTTCATAAAACACAAGACATCTCAATACACAATAAACATAAAGCAGTTTCAATATAATTTCAGGAAACTATCAGCAATAATACACATTCATCATTATACATTTGTCTGCTTATCCAATACAGATACAACATATAAAATAATACAGATGTTATGGTACCAGCAGCTTTTTGTCTAAAATATAGCAATGTTTCTGTATAGGGCTCATACACAGGACAAGGAGATGCTGTTCTATAATCATGATACAAAAATTTTGCTTTTAAACTACAAAGGGACAGTAAGGGACGTGATTTTTTTCCAGTTCATGGAAAATTACCCTCCTTAAAGGATAACATAGAAAACAAATGTCTCTTGGAGATTTGATTTTGAAATTTTTCTGAATCCAAAACGAGAACAGCTGTACCTGTCTGGCTCTCCATCTGAATATCTTCAACCTCTCCTTTCTCCTGCTCCCTCTCTGGAAAAAAAAAACGCACATTAAACAAAACTATCCGGGATATCATACAGCAAGTGCCACCCTGAGGGCCTAATTCCAGTCGTCCCGGACTCATGAACTGGTGCGAATCCGAGCCAGTCAGAGGAAATACATGGAATGGAATAGGTGCAACAGTGTAACAGTCTGTGAAGATTAGCTGTCCCTATTGGGCGGCTCCAAAAAGTGCCGATGCTTAACTCCGTGGGGTGATGACCTGATCATCTACACTACTATACACTGCTTACCTTTGAATCACAATGGCCACCAGAAGCTTATTCCAATTAACTCAGGGCATTAACACACTTACCTGTATAACAATCATCACTGTGCAACATGACCTTTTTAAGCTGTCAGGAAGGAATAATCCACTGCATAAATGTACTTTCACTTGCACTACATGTCAAGGGAGAAGTTGTAAGGGGGCTACCTCAGTGCCTCCCATGCAAGGTTGCCATTTGGCATCTTGTATTTGAGGAGAGTAAGAGCTTTTTCTAAATCAGTTAGCCCAGATGGATATAAGCACATGGCTAAAGCTAATCCTTTACATGCTCTTGGAGTGATTGATCTCCCTAATTTTTCTTAAAGGTTATGGCTTCAAGAAGCAACTTTTCTCCTTAATATAATGGTCAATCACTTAGAGTCTCTCGACTACGCATCCGCTGCGTCTTCGAGGTGAACTGACACGCACAAAATCTTCCCGGCATCACAGGCATGGGCGGCGGACTCAGTCCGAAACCATTTATTTTCCACTCCGCAGAACAGAACGTGCCTCTTTGATCCTGCTTGCCTGTGAGATTATAATAGCCAATTGGATTACTGCTCGCTCAAGGCCTCCCTGAGGCCTGGGCAGAGGGCAGAAAGAACAGCATTATTCATCTGTTTGTGTTATCAGAAAGACGGGACATTAGAACAGGATGTATAAGCCTCTTCTTAGCAGTGAAAGGGGAAATTGCAAACACTTACATTTGCCTGGTCGTGAGTAGTAAAGACATTTCAATTAAAAGTTTAAAAGCTAGACTGAAACACATGTCCACTTTCCGCACCAATGTCAGATTGATGTGAATTATAAGTGACCATGAGTACTTTGAGAAGCATTTTATGGAAACAAACCTATTCAGATGTCAGGAAATAGATAAATAAAGAATTGCGTTTCAGTTTGTCCTCTTTTTGAAAAGAGCGTCCAATTCATAAAAATGAGTCTGAGGAATTACTCTACACTAGAAGTCATACTGCGATATGCATTCCTTTATTCGTGTTGAGTGTTGAGCACTGGGGTTTTGTCGGTGTCTGAATGTCCCTGTAAAATGATAGGATGAGAGGGTAAGTACCATTTTTGAAATAGATTATTGTTTTATCAGAACACTGTCATAACTTTTTTTCCCCACAATGGGCAAAAACTGTTATTGAATGTGAGTGCATGCGAAACAAAGAGAGAAGCCATCATTTTAAAACCACAGCAGTAGACACCATTATGCTCCATATTCTTCCATACGAGTGAAGAGCTCATGAGTTTATAGCCAGAAGGTGGCACCAGCGTAACAGGGTTTTTACAGCAAGCTCTCTAATTAACCATCCTTACGGACTGACGCACTCCAGGGCACACAGAAACTATAGCTGTTCCGGTCATCGCAGGTATTGGGTTTGTTTAAGTCCTGCATAGCTCCTTTCCAAAAAGGCATCCTAGCTATAACAAGCATCATTTTACCAGTTAAGTCAGAAACTACACAAAACAATTCCAGCCAGCTATCCGAGGCTCCCTAGCACCCTAACCCCCCGCGCATGCCAATGAGCAAACCTCGCGTTGCCACCCCGCACTCCCCACCCACGCTGATGAACTAACCCCCCCCCACAGCCGCCTCCTGCCAGTCTGTATTCACTCATCATTTCACGTCGGGCCAGCCGGCTGGAGCAGAACTTCTGAAAGATGTATGAGACGTTTGTGGAATAAAAGCATCTCCCCCGGCGAGGGGACCAACAGCTGTCGCTCAGGGCCGCTGTGCGCGAGACACCGCTGTGCATCGCCCAGGACACCGCTGATCTGGGAGAAACAGCCCTTTGATTCCCAGTATGGCCCACAGCTGGCCGCGTTCGTGGATCTGCATGGCCCTTCCTCTCTCTCTCTCTCTCACACACACACACTTTCTCTCCTTCTCTCTATCAGGGCCCCATTTTGCCTTCAGTCTGTCTTGCTCAGTCACTTGATGATAATAATAACAAAATCGGCATGAAACTCTCTTTGACTCGTTCGTTCCACGTTAAAACCAAGCAGAAATAAGGAAGGTGCACACTGCCGTCGGTGCACACTGCCGTCGGTGCACACTGCCGTCGGTGCACACTGCCGTCGCCTTCACCTGCTGTGCTATTTTAAGGATTCCCTGTCACACCAAATTTCATTGGCTCATGCTCGCACTTCTGTCATTTTGTTTCTGTTTTTCCTTCCCGATCCCCAGCTTCTCCAGGATTTCGCACAGGTTACATCACTGGGTGGCGCGTGGGCACACCGGCGGGAAACCCGGGGGCCGTCCTCGGAGTGGGACCTCCCTGCCCTGCTCCAGAGCCGCATCCCACTGGTTCAGAGACATGCCGTGCTGGTTCACTGGTTCAAATGGGCTTCTCTGTTTTGCAGACATCGGGGGTTCGGCAGCTGAATAGATTGCTACAGGTAAGATAAATGCATTTGCCCATAGGCCAGGCACTGCTGCTCAGCTCGGTACACTGCGCCACCCGACACACTGTAGATCACAGTCTCACACTGCACTGCGTTCTTAGAGATAATGGGATTCTTTATCTGTATGAATTTCACCTTAGAGGAAGGGAAAAAAACAAGGACACTTAAACACACAAAAGCAATTTTCCCTTGATTAGTACTGTTCCTGCGCACGCTTTGATCACACTGCAAATCAGGACAGCACTGTAACCTTACACCACAAGCAATACAGATACGACGAGGTGGGAGAGGGGCTGGCGACTGTAAGCGGACCCGTGCAGAGCGCACGGCACCCCTCCCCCCTTGCTGACATATGGACTGGTTTGCGAGACTTTCCATCAGTCTTGGGGTCAGCGTGCTCGACCTGGCACACAGGGGCAGGGGCCAGATGGCGGCTCATCGAGTCCCACCTGCACACGGACGGTCGTGGCCCCTTTAAGGGGGCTCCGTCTGGCGCCTGCATGCCCCACATAGGCAGCAGGGCTAACGGGCTGTCCAGGACTGCTCTGAGAAGCAGGGCCCCTGCCAAGTCTGCTATGTGAGGCAGGGCCACCATTAGGCCTTCTTTCTGAGGCAGGACCCCCACCAGGCCTGCTCTGTAAGCCAGGCCCACCATCAGGCCAGCTTTCTGAGGCAGGACCCCCGCCAGGCCTGCTCTGTGAGCCAGGCCCACTGTCAGGCCAGCTTTCTGAGGCAGAGCCTCTACCAGGCCTGCTCTGTGAAACAGGGCCACCGTCAGGCCAGCTTTCTGAGGCAGAGCCTCCACCAGGCCTGCTCTGTGAAACAGGGCCACCGTCAGGCCAGCTTTCTGAGGCAGAGCCTCCACCAGGCCTGCTCTGTGAAACAGGGCCACCATCAGGCCAGCTTTCTGAGGCAGAGCCCCTGCCAGGCCTGCTCTGTGAAAAGATAAAAAAAAAAAAACCAACACACTAATCTTGCAGCCAAACACAAGGTGTTGTATACTTGTGATCAAAAAGTAGGTGTTTTTAAAATGAACAGTTATCACTTTCATCACACGTGTGTGTGTGTGTGTGTATATATATATATACACACACACACACACACACACACACACACACACATATGAACTGCTGCCAATTCAGAAAGCAAAGCCTCCAAGGACAGGTTTTAAAGCCACAGGTTTCCAGTCACTGGCAAATGATGGCTTTGCATTTGCTAGCCGATGCCTCCGTCAGACTTATTGGGACTGGGATGGGCGACTGTGCAAAAATGGGCACCAGGCTTCATGGCGGGTCCCTGCCTTTGAAACCGCCTCCCATTCCTTTTCTTATAAGCTGCACTTAATCTTGTGGTTGGAGGGAACGCTCTCAGTTCTGTGCACACGTATACAGAGCTGTGGCTATATTCACCAGCGGAGGCTTGTGTGAGAGGCTGAGCATACCCATTTGGATTTTCTGAGCTAGCCAGCGTTCTTTTGTGTGTGGATTAACCATCGCCCTGGAAGCCACACACACACACCCCCCCCCACATACACACACACACACACTCAATCGATTCACAAAGCATATTGAATCATATCTATAAAAGTGAATTACGTGCCTTGAAACCTCATTCAGAGATGCATTTCTGTTTAGTTCACTTGCAGGAAATGCATTTTCTCCATCAGACTTCCTACGTTATCTGTCCCCGTCTTTCCAGGCAGCGCTGTGATGGAGTGTATGTTAATGTCTGAGGGCTATTTCCCAGACGGCCTGTGGAACTTAAGAGTGTCCGACCCGCAACCTTAAAGCCCAAAGACAAATGGCAGGTGTGCGATGTTAATCGGCGGGTTTCACCTCCTGCACTGGAATCTAATTATCTTTGGTCCATCTTATTGGAGCACGGCATAATTGTTCCAGCATTACACATCAGAAGGGACTGAAATTGCAGAATGGCTATTTAATGGGCTCTAAGACAAGTGGAGCTCAGGCGAATTGAAGGAATCTCTGCTCCGCTGGCCCTCGTCTCTAGCCAGCCCCAACAATGGAGGGCTGCATTGAGCTTTTCAGGGTGCAAATGGAACCCAGACACAAGCAACGGCT
This sequence comes from Cyphomyrus plagiostoma, assembly GCA_019775915.2. NCBI lineage: Eukaryota > Metazoa > Chordata > Actinopteri > Osteoglossiformes > Mormyridae > Cyphomyrus > Cyphomyrus plagiostoma. The sequence goes on along the minus strand of JABFEA020000067.1, from coordinate 6,544,276 downwards.
CACCTTCTACATTCTCTTCATCGCTGCCTTGTTTCTTGTTTTTGTACTTCTTAGATGGAGGTGTTTCCTTTTTACCTGCCACACAAAAGGTACTAAAGTTAAAGGTCTTTAATGAAAAAGGCTGGGAAGATTAGGAAGCTGTTATTCCACACAGTGAATGTTCCGCAATAGAAACTAGGGGCATTTTTCCACCGCACCAGGTACCATACTTTTGGCAGGCTATTTGCATAACCAGTTGACAAAGTACCTCAGTAAGCAGTACTCCAGTTCACCATCTCTCATAAAACTGACAAGAGGTGTAATTTTATGTAAAATCATATCTACATGAAACCTAGACAGTAGCCTGGACTTTGAAAAGATAAAAAAAAAACTGACACGCTAATCTTGTGGCCAAACACAAAGTGCTGTATACTTGCGACCAAAAAGTAGGTGTTTTTATTTATGAACAATTATTATTTTCCATCAAGTTTATGATAAACTACCACCCATGTTAAATATGCAACATGCAGTAAGAAAGTAATTTGTAATTGATATTTCTTCACTTACAAATTACAATATTAATCTAATCAGATTGTTTCTGTATTTTTCAGTATGGATGGCTCTTTTTATTATAAGCACTGTGAATAATAATGCATATTTTGGTCTGTTATTAATTTGCAGCTAATGCAGGAAAAAGGTCCTTCTCTGAAATAACTAAAATGTCTCTGAATTTAATCTCTGATGAAATTCCATGACCTGTGACAGTAGAATTCACTTTGATGAAGACAGTGAGCTGGTTTAAATTTATTTTAGTCTTTAAACACTTTAAGCGAGTTTTATTTTCCATAAAGCTTCACAGAGCTCTATTGAGTTCATCTGTATTCTTGGAAATAAAGAACAGAGAAGGTGTGGAATGTATCATTAACCATAAAAAAAATCATAAAAGCTTAATGGCATGCATCTGTGTTCTTGGAAAACAGGAGAAGAGCCACAGCAAAAATGAAAGATAAATACACCTCTGGTTATTTGCTGAAGCCAGCAGCTTTAACTGCAGATGGACCGAGCATTTTGGAAACAGTCCATCAATTGTCCCAGCATGACAATAAGGGGCACAATTGTCTTACTACACCTGGGTCAGCTGTGATAGGGAGGATGAGCCATAGGCTGCTATGAGGAGATAAAGCCACTTAGATGGTCTAGGTGCAGTCAGAAACAGGATTTCCCTCTATGCTCTTCAAAATTACAGCTATTTTTGCTTCCAAACAAAAGCCCCTTGATTAAAGAAGTCTTTGAAGTGTGTCTTCACATGCCTGTTTGAAGTTCAGAATCAGGTATATATTAAAGTCTTTGTGTGCTTATTACATATATTACTAATTCTGTTTATATATGCACATGCTCTTTAATGTTGGCAGGCTGCTGGCATTTGCAGAAAGGTGAGGGCAGAACACCCTGATCATCACTCACCTTCATCCACTGCTCCCTCCTCATCTATGTCCTCGTACTTGTCTGCCAGGAGATAAAAACAAGATGGCCTGTTACTGCTTGCCTACGATAAGACTTTGGCACTTGTCAAGCTGACCTGTTGTCCATTGGCCATCAGATAGACAGTGGATTTGGGCGGAACAGCATAATGTCTGGATTTACTGCGTCCTGAGTAGTGGCAGATCCCTAAAGAAGGCTGATCACTATGTTCCGTCTGGAATATAACAGTAACATAAGCTTCCAGGAAATTGAATGCAGAGGTGGTTGCTCCCATCGTGGAAGAGAATGACAGCTCTGCGGCTTCCCTTACATCCTGCGCCTAGCGCAACAATGCGCAGATGCTGGAGAGCCTGCGCAGCTGAGTGAACAGAACCGTGTGACTTTTGAGTTGGACAGGAGTTAAGAAGAGAACAACGCATCAGGAATCCTTCTGCATAAATAAATGTGGAAGATGGATGGATGAATGGAGGTAAAACACTGTCAATACGAACGGCTCACTGCATCGATGTTTGGGCCAGACATAAAGAGGGATTTACAACCTGGATTAATGTCTAAACAAAAGCAACAGTACAGAACAAGGCAACAGTGCAAACGTCTCTTGAACTCTTCCTGCCCAGACAGGCCATGTGGTGCCCCCCTCCTCTGACATCATTTACATGTAAACTTATTTTATGAAGCAGAAGGTTTTGTCTAAATGTGACGTACACCTGAGCCAACCATACCTGCTGTCAAGTGCCACTCAACTGAATGGCCAGCCACAAGTGTAAGTAGTATCGGAACAAGAGCTATGCTATCTTCGAAACAAGAAAGTCCAACATTTGGCGAGATATTAAACTATCAGAGGAACAGATGGGTCTCTCTGGAGGTGTTTCTTGACGGCAGAGAGGGAATCTGATGACCAGATGTAATGAGGCAGCTCAATCCACCTCGCAAGAGCACAGCCTAGAATGACACTTCTCACGCGGTGGAGGGAGCTTCGAGCGCTGAGATGGGACATCATAGGTCTTAAGGAGCTGGCGCATATGCACTGCAGTGTGGGGCTTCTATCCATCCATTTTCTGTAACCGCTTGTCCAATTCAAGGTCACAGAGGATCCTGAGCTTATCCTGGCGGCTGCGGGCAGAAGTCAGGGAATAACCCAGATGGGGCACCAACCTCACACACTCACACACTATTCACTGTCACATACATACTGTACCTCTGGGCAATTTGGTAATTCCAATTAACCTCAGCATGTTTTTGCACTTTGGGGGGGGGGGGAGGCAGAGTACCCAGAGGAAACCCCACGACAACATGAGGAGAAAATACAAACTCCACACACATGGAACCTTGGTGGTGACTCCAATCAGGGTCCCAGAGGTGTGAGGCAAACATGCTGACCACCATGCTGCCACTATTAGGCTTGCAGTTAATGGGAAATGCCTATTTGTTTATAGCAAAATGGTTCAACAAACTCCAGTTAATGGGGCCCATGCCAATAAATCATAAACAAAATGCAGAGCAGAAAATTCTCAACGTTGATGGCTGATCAGCAATCTTACAGATGCAGGTCACATGGGGGAGCCCAGTCCCAGCGGCTCACACCGGCGACCCCGAGCCACACACGAGGCTCATCACCCACGCGGAGTCTTCCTCAGCGCCAGTCCATTAGCTGCCCTCTCTTAGCTGTTCTTGACATTTTGAGGAATTACTGATGATTATGGAGGTCTGTAAGCATGAGACATTCTTCACCCATTAGTCACGGTCTGGGAGTCCTGCCGCATATGAAATAAAATCTTCTGTTTTCACAAAGCATTTAAAATTTCGACATAAGTTATTTCAGTTCCTTTTGGGGGACCCATGTTTTTTTTTTTGTAAAATAACAACAGGAATTAATTAGATTCAATTTCAGTCTTGACTTTATTCTTGTTTTGGCACAAAAGGCAAGGTACAGCAGTGCAGAGTGTAAGTGTAACCCGCGCTGAGTGTCGAGCAAAGTGGAGTTTGAAGAACTGGAGAATTGGAGGAGCAGACGGTGGGCTGTGGCATGCACAGGCCCGGGGCCATCCGGCAGAAGGATGCGTGAAGTCACTGGTAGCCCCAAGCACCAGTCTGAGTCGAATGCATGTGGAAATGTGCTTGCCTCAGCACCCTTTAATGTCCATCCTGCCATTTGTGCCGCCGTGCAGGAGAGTTTACCTTTGATGAAGTGCTGTTGTCATCTATTCCGCAAAAGTCGCGCCACCAGAAACTCCCAGCGGGAAAGAGAAAGCAACGTGCTTTACACATTAAAATAAATCTATGCAGCAAGGTGATACGAGCCGCTGGATGGAACTTGAGTGAAACTAGATAGTCTCTTCGTGTGTTGGACCATGTACATGAACATCACGCAAAGCACCATAAAAACAAAGCTGTATTGCACTGTTAACCCCTTGAGCCAGACGCACATTTCTGCACGTGTTTATCAATAATAAACATTAACGAGGAATCAGTTGGCAGCTTTGCCGAGTCCATGTTCTTAACACAAAAACCTACCTTACTCTGCCTATCAAAGGTCCTCATCAGCCCTGTCAGCTCAGGAAGTTAGTGGCCCAACTATCAGTAACCAAGTAACAGAACGACCACCTGGTATACTGCATATCTTACATAGTTCAAAACAGGCAGACCTACTTAATGTTTTAACTCATGAATAGAATATGTAATCAAATATATCATTTGTTATCTTATTCAGCATTTATGTGTTTAAGCCAAGTCATACAGGTTATGAACTTGTGGCGTTCAGATGGAGAAAAGTAGACAAAAAAAGCATAAGGCTTAACAGAACATGTCCGTCTCCTAAAAACGTTATAAAACTTTATCAATCCTCCTGTCCCGACAGACAGAATAACATCTCGGCTTAATTAATTTCCCTTCCTACTGGGGCTCCTGGTGTCCTTACAGGTGTCTGAATGGCCATGATGACTCATAATAAACACAGCTAAGCAAATTACTACCTTTAAACATCACAATGAGTAATGCCAGTAGAGACGGGAAAAGTCCCAAAGCCTTTCTCATTCAAAGCGGAAAGCGGCATTCGAGCCCCTCACGTAATATAAGAGACGTGGGTAACCCACTGAGCCCAGAACAAACGAGCGGAAATGCGGCCCGCTGACATCCAGATCTCTCTACCTGCACGTATCTTGCCATGCATATCGGCTTCATCACAAGTCATAGCGTCACGTTGCTGCGTACAGTACCGACTGACGGCAGGCTAATCCTGCTTAACCAGAGCCATTTCTCCTGGACGGGAAGCGTAGCGGTGATGTTTCGACCATGCAAACTGTGAAGTGCCATTCAGAGAAATTTCACGAGGTATGTATCATTAAAAGCCGATCTCAAGAGTGCTGCAACGTCTAATGAATCCCCAGTCTTCTCTTTTTAGAGACATGTTGCTGGAGGAGGATTTTACAACTACTACATGGTGACGATGAAGGCTTGACTGCTGCTAAATGAAGTCGACAGGTTCATAAATCTGGCAGTATGTTTAAAGGCTTTGCTTCTCTCGTTGAGCCCTTATCCATATTGACAAAGCAGGCTGTGTATGAACCTACCTGGAGTCCCATCACGTGTCCCCTGCATTCAGATCTATGCAGCCCACCTCCACCCCCGGGTGGGGGGAGCATGCACTCCTCTGTCTATGATTCTCACAGCATGAGGGGTGGAACGAGTGGAGGGAAAACAGGAAATGCTACATGCAAATCCCCTGTTTGACATTGGCCCGATGGATTCTGTTCTGTGCATGCTCACATGGAGTACATATGCCCCCCCCAGCCCCCCATCACCTCAGCCTGAAATGTTACATTAACAGCAGGGACTAAGTAATTAAAACAGAGGAATTGAGCATAATTACATCTGTGTAATGTGTAGAAACATTTAGCTTTGAGGCATTTGGTTCCCTGTAAGGAAACCAGCAAAAGGTACGCAAGCAACTGTCTCTAAAATGAATGCCTGTTATATATACTGCAAGCATACAATTACGGAAATTAACCAACCCAAGGAATTTCAAGGGAACGAGAACAAATTATAATTATTGCATATATTAATACCTGACAGCACGTGTTTTTGTCATTCTTCAGTGTGATACTCATAAAATAATTCAAAGTCACAACCAGAGAAAAGATAGAGAAAACATTATAGCATTTAATAAAGAATTTAGAGGCAGTTATAGAAGTTATAATGTACATGGCCTATAAGTTATATCCTCAGATACAGTCTTCTATATTTTGCTTTGACATTCCAGCTTAGAGCCCAATTCATTGGTTTCTACTACTATATTTGAGGATATATGTGAAATTACAGCTAACTCCACCAAGAGATGTTTTTCCACCATACAGAATAATCTCAGGCTGAGACTTTCACATCACAGCTTGGGAGAGAAACACTGCTTCTATAGATCGGTGCAAAATGCTAAGAATGAACAATGAAATAGCTCAGGACCTTTTTGTAACCAAGCGAATTCGGGTGTACTTTCGAGGTCTGTGAGATGTATTGAAAATCCCACTTCAAACATAGGAGGCCGATGGACCAATGAAGTCCTGTTACTGGCCAGCATTTACAGTGTGAGTCATGACCAGAACACAGACATATTCTGAAGTTGAATAGACAGCTTCCCTTAACTCCAATGACTGGCCAAAGGCAAAAAAAGAACGACTGCTATCAAATGGTACAAGTAATTCCACAGTTCATTTGAGGAAAAAAAAAGAATTTTGTTGAATCCACAAAATCAGGATCCTTATCTGAATAGTTTCAGGAAAATATTCAATGTGCCAAACCTGTACTCGTTCTCTTTTATAGCTTTTTTTATAGACAGAAACAAACAAAAACCTATAAAACCTGCAGCAGCCCATGAAATGATTTCTTATTTTTTATATATGCAATAAACTGCCTCATGGTCACAATGACTTCAGTGAAAGGCCAGGGGGCATGCAGGATCTTGAGCCAACGGCAAAGCCAGAAGTTAAACTCTGTCACACCGCTTTAGAGTTGGGCGCAGTACGCCCAAGGGTGCAGAATCTCTACAAGCATGTCTTTGTACCTGGATGTGAGAAAATGCTACCTTCCCAGCAAATGACCATCCAGGCCCTTTCGTATATGTACAGTTTTCAAAACCTGGGAGAATCTGAGATGAATAGCCTTGACCTGATAGGTCAAAAAGCAAACTTAACTTCTGCAATAAAAACAAGGCAAGCAACAATGCAAATGTCGCTAGCTCTCGCTAGCCTTGGTAGCCTTGCAGTGTCACACCCTTGAGACTACACCTGCAACAACACTTGTACCACACACTGCCTGGGATGTTCTAGAACTTTTGATTAAAGTGTTAATGCCACAAAAGAAATTAACAACTATAAAATATTTGCTCTTCTGCAAAGGATGTAATGGCAAACTGCGCATGTAGGTAAATATTACAAATGACTGTGAAAATAGGGCCAACAGAAGCTCTTCTAACAGCACAGGCACAAAACAAAATAGTGGCACGAACAATTTGTTGGCAGTGCACAGAGGCCTACAAACAGAGGCCTGCAACATAATTAGAGGTCTTACAGTCAGGACCATCCTTTACTAAGACAGCGGGCCGACAGGGGCTGGGGGCGGGTGGAGAGATAAAATAGCCTCACATGGGAAAAGAAGGTTCAACAGTTTGTTATCCACTGCGGCGCGATGTTAAGTGAATGCAGTGCCCTACCAGCATTGGTAGTAATACCTCCTTTCCAGGTCTGGTCCCTATTACCACTTTGTCAGGAGACGCTGCCCCCACCAATGTATTACAATTAGGTTCAGTTCTTCCACACATGAACTTGTTAGAGCAGGAAGATCACTGAGAAAGTGATTACCACTGCTGTTTCCAAAGATAGTTACTTCAGAAGGCTTGTAGTTGACTTCAATATATAACAAAACAACATTACAGTATATATGCAAACTCTTCCATCTTGCACATCTACGGTTACTACCATTCTCAAAGTACTGCAATCATCAATCATCAGCACTAATCCTCCGCACTTTTTGGTGACCTCATTACAGTATTCTCCCAGTCTTCACAAACCACTGTTTTCCAGGTGATGCATTCACTGAAACATTGCCAGACTCTATCTGGTATTTGGGGGTCAGCAGTGTAACTGTTTTTTTTTCTTTTCTAGCCATGAATGTATAGGTCTTTTCACCTTTTACTTAATGGAGGACCTTCACTTAACACCTTTCTTAGCTTGCAGCTCTGCCAACATGGATACCTTTCTTGAGAGGAGCTAAATGAACCACAGACAGCTGTTTAAGCCCCATCCAGGCTGGCATGACAGGTACAGACTCAGCAGTTAGCAGCTGAAACAAGCCTGCAACCTTCATTTTGGGGTCAGACTGCAGCTACTCTGAAACTGATGAGAGTGCCTTATCACAGTGAACGGGCAGTCCCTCCTTAACCTTAAATCTATTACACCCTGGGAGATGAGCAGCCAATCAACATTACTCAAGCACCAGGCTGAGAAACAGCAGAAAGCAAGTACCTTTCGAGAAGAAACGAGACATCTTTTCTTTGTAGATCTTGAAGTCGGTCTCCAGGAAGACACAGAAAATGACGCGATCGATCTGTGAACACACAAGAGAGATCCCTGCATCATCACAGTTGCACTGATCATCAGATAAATAATTTAGTCAACAGTTCATTATTTGTGGCTAAATTGGGTTGATCTTGCTCAACTCACTTTATTTCATTTTCACAATAGACATTCAATGTTAGTTTAATAAAAGTAGTAACTGAATGAGTGGTATTAGGGTAGATCATTCTGCCGTAAAGGAAAAAAGTAGTGCCTCAGACATGATATCACTTAACATACATGTGAGAAGCTAAACCTGAGCCCATGTAAGTACATGACAGGGTACGTGGTGCAGTCTGGGTCACATGAACCTCACCATCCTCCTTAATCATTTTATGACTTGTGGTTTCTCTGGCCAGGTCTAATTTAATTGTCCTATTTCCTGCTTGTTAGGGGAAGATTCCTTTTAATTATACCAGGTCAGGTGCTGGATGAGGGCCATTACAAATGATACTCAATGGTATCTTTGAAAACCTAGGAGCAGGCGAATTAAGAAGGTCAAAGGGACAGCTCAAAGAGGGGTATTGATACAACTGGAAAGTCTGTACTTTCAGCTGCCATTGGGATGGTGTCCCACTGGTGATGTCCAATGTTTGTTTTCTCCTTCCAGGGAATAACAAACATACCAAAATTTAATCTAATAATTGGGCACAGTGATGATTTCCTCACATAGGACCACCCAAAACACGCTCACTTCACTTAAACTCACTTCTTTGGACATTGCAGTATTACAATGTTACACAACATTCTTTTTTAAGCTGTAGGGTGTTAAAGTCAGCAATATTTTTTAGATCCTTTGTTGCCACCATAGTACCCCAATAACATGATAACCAGTGAAATGGGTATTAAGTGAGACTGAGGCATCTGTGCTTCTGAAAGAATATCCAACAGTTTGATCTGAATGTGAAGGGGGTACTCTCTCTTTTCTTCGCTTGTGATTATGTTTACTCCTGTGTTAGTATCCTTCCCTCTCTATAGCCCTAGGCATACGCGCCCAAACCACACAGGGGAAGATACTTTACTCAGCGGGACAAAACAAAATTGCTCCCCGTATATATTGCAATTTCATGAAACAGGCAAGTGTTGCCCACCTCTGCAATTTGCAATAGAAGCTACGCACTTGCAGGCAAAAGCACAACCTTGAAAAATGGCTACTGCATGGCTGATTAGCACATACACACATTTAAATCTACCACAGAATCTCTGGTGAGTAAACAGACAAACATTGTCAGGGTTTCTGCAGTTTAGCCTGGCTGAGTTTGTCCCCCGTTTCCCAAGGCTTTCATCCAAAACACGTGGCAACTCTCACTGTTATAATAATACTCCATATTCTATATAAGGGCAACATGAAGGACCCCCACCACTGGGAGAATACTTAAACTTTGGATCCACTGAGACATGAGAGAAATATGAAATTCAAGTCCTGCCTTTAGAGTATGGTAGATTTTCATATGAGGGACAGGGGGAGGGGTGGGTGGGTGATTTTGTGTCCATCACAGAATAGCCACTTCCCTCCAACCGAGCAGAAGGGGGGGGGGGTCACTGTGGGGCTCAGCTTCTCAGGAGATGACATTGTGACACGTGTCTGGGCCAAAGCAGAAGCAAGACAGAAACTTCCGGTCTGCAGGAGGATGGAGTTCATAATGGTGTGGATGTTTTAGAGAGGCCCATAAATATGACAGGCGGGACATGGGCACACATCTGTGGCTCATTGCGAATTCCATTGTGGACCTGTGCACCGATACGTCTGGCAAAAGCTCAACACTAGCAGCGCAGCAAAGCTGGAGAGAGAGACCGGCCATCTGTGTTACTACAGGCACCGTGAATCGTAACCCTTAATCAGTGCAAATCTGGTGGATGCCTTGCCATTAGAATAGTGCTTTTAGCAGAAATATATAAAGAGTTTTGTTGACATTGATTCCATGCCTCATGCCTCCCAAGCCTTCACTCCCACTAAATGGCCCCATACATTTGTTTTAGTGCTGTTAAGTAGAGCATGTTTATATTATCTACATGTAGAATATACATTCCCATATTTCTTCAAAATGTAATGTTGTCTATAGTGATAAATAAACAGTGAATTGGGGTGATTTGTGTGCTCCCCTCCTCCAGTGAGACAAATGGTACCTCCGCCCACACTTATAAACAAATCAATGGGCTGGCGCTGCTCGGTGGTGGGTCCGAGCACCAGCGTTACTCTCCTGTGATGAATGGATGTTGAGCTGATCCTGACCCTCCCCTTAAATCCATGATATAAGTGCAGCAGCCCACTCTAGAAACCTCAAACACTCCCAGGAGTTCCAAAGGCTAAACCTGTCTTCTGACCCATACAAATGTCACTGGACAGAGACAACGGCAATTTCCTGCTCACGGAGCAGAGCTCAGATTCTCCTTGCAAGGATTTGTAGGGAAAGCAGACAGAAACTGTCAAGCCAGGAGCTACTTCAGCGCAGTTATGTTTGGAGTGAGAAAGGGCACACTGTGGAGTAGCCATTAAGGTTACACACAAGCCATGGACAGACAGGTATTGATGCGGCACACTTACTGCCCCCACAGCCTTCACCGGGGACAGGATCTTCCAGAGCAGCTGCTCCTGTCCATTTGATGCTGCTGCCACTATGGTCATATTGTGTATGCGCAATTCGGCGAGGAGCTCACGAAAAACGAGCAAAGAGACTTCGTTCCTCATGTTAATTATCATGCTTATTTGCATATTAAATATTTACGCTTGGGGATGTAACTGTTCGGTGCTGTGTTTCACGTTCATTTTCTCTCTCATTAAACATCCCACCTCAGACATTAATTACTATAATGGCATGCAGCTGTCCTGTATTCCTGTGTTTATTCTCATCTGGAGATTTCAACGTGAGGCCATTCTGATATTTTTTCCACAGAAATGGAATAATCTCACAGGCGCCTCATTCCTGTCAGCTTTGAAGATTTCTCTAACATCACAGTGTTGTAAACATCCTATAGAATGTCCAGCTTGGGGCATGGAACCATGGCCTTGAATACATTTAGAAAAAAATTACTATGACTATAATTATTGCTGCATGTGTCATCTGGCTTTTATGTTCGAATAAGTGCAACAAATGGGGTTATTTGTCTTGGACATTACTACAGCATCACATAGTCAGTCTCCAAAGGCTCAGGAGAACGGCAGATGTCGGTTATCATGCCGATGGTAAGGAACCGTGTGCGATGACTGTGCGTTTTATGAGAGCCAAGTTTGGGGAAGTTAATGGAAGAATAATTAGAAAGCTGGAATCGCTGTGTGTTGGGCATCGTGGTCATTACTCATCCCTGATTGGAGGGGATGTTGCCAAAGAGAAGGCGCTAGACTGCGGGGTCTTTCAGCACAGGCGGGTGGGGTCAAAGGGAGCCAGAGAAACAGGAGGCGGCAGAGGCTGCACGGTGATGAAAGCTAGGCATGCGATTGAGAGTTCACTCTGTGGCTCACTGGGGTTCATTTAAAACAGAGTTGACCGCCATGAGGCACAAAACGCTGGTTTTCAGCAGCTCTGTAAGCCTGCAGCAAGATACATGGCTGTTAAAGCAGACAAACCTCCAGCCGGATATAACAAGTGAGCCCAAAGTGCAAGCAGACTCCGTTTTCATTACTTTTTTTTGACTTGGTTGAGAAGACCCCAGAAAGTGTGTCCTGCTAATCTGAGAGCGGTTTGGCACAGTAACCCACGGCCGCATATGCGACATGATTGCATCTTGAACCCAAATTATCGGCAGAGTGCTCACCAGCCGGAGAAGGGGAGCATCCACAATGAACAGAGAGGTCTGGTAACAGATGATCCATCATCACTGGGCACCCAAGCTTGTAATTACATTCAGGGCACTGCCAGAACTATGACACAGTGGAGCCATGCACACACACACAGGTTTGTAATTATATCTTTGTGGGGACTCTCCATTCATTTCTATGGGGAAAGCTTTAATCCCAACATCGTAACCTTATCCACTGCCAAGCCCAAACCTAAACCATAAGTAACCAAACAAAATATGAGACTTTTGGTATTTTTTGATTGTAGATCTTTTGATTTACAGATCTTTGTGGGGACCAGAAAAATGGTCCCCACAATGTAAAAAAACAGGATTTTATCACATTTGGTGCTCCATATATGTAATGTAAACATAATCCACTCACACACACAATCACACAACGTCTGACACATTACCATGAATCAGAAAAATACTACAATATGCTGCATTTGCACACGTCTGATTGCTTTTATAGGTCTGTCAACCATAGATAGTCCAATGAGGACACACTCCAGAAAGATGCCATTTCACTTACTGCCTATATAAAAATGCAGGACAAAGGCAAAATTGTGTTAAAAAAATCTGATCGGTGTTATGATGAACGAAACGCTTGAAAATGTAAATGATCACACAATGGAAAGTAGTATTTTTTAATGTATGTTATCCTAAGCGAGCTTTAAAAATACATAATGCAGTGAATGCAGCATTATATAGGAAAATAAAACAGAAGATGACCCAGAAAGATTAGCAGTTAATTTGATAAAAAGTATTCACTATAGAGCTCATTTAAAATTCATGCCAAGCACTGCAGCTGTAATAAAGGGCACATGGGCTCCAGTCTGATGTGCTTTCAGAAACCATCAGGCCTAAATAAAAGGGAAAGCCTGCATGCTCCCAGGCGCTCAGCAAAGTCCAGGCAGAGCAACGGTGCCTGCAGGGCCCCCGCCGAGAGTCAGGCGGCCCTTTCCCAGCTCTGATTATGGGCGTAATTACACACACCTGAGTCTGCACCACATGAGTGGAGAGTAATTAAAAGGCCCTGAACGCGGGGGGGCACAGAGCTCATGGGGAGCGGGGGAGAGGGATGGCATGCCTGGCAGAGGCGCGCAAGGCACCGCTGACGGCGAGGACACCGACTGGAGGAGGATGGCATACAAACGGGAGCTGATTCTTCAGAGGGCAACAACGTGATGCCCCAAGTGCCGCAGTAATGGATCGGCTTAAACGGAAGAGACAGCACTAAATATATCCTACATGCATCTCCATGAGCTCTTGTACTTCGTCTTTGTGGCCTGTCCGCACTTTATGTTGCACAGTACATAGAATGTGGAGTATATCATCTAGTCCAGGGGTCTCCAACCCCGGTCCTGGAGAGCTACTATCCAGTAGGTTTTCTATCCTACCCGGCTTCTGATGAGCCAAACCTACTGGATAATAGCTGTCCAGGACCGGAGTTGGAGACACCTGATCTAGTCAATATGCAAATGTTAGTACGTCATAATATATTGTTCAACAAACGTGTAAATGTAGCACCCTGAGGCTCAGGGAGACTATATTTCATCTGGGATGTAAACATGCATATCGGTGGACTGAAAACAAAGATCTCTTGAATGGTGAATCACAGCAGCTCACTGCTAACAATTAGGGCCGATAAGATTGACTGATTCGCATCAGTGCACCGGCATAAAAGTTCACGACGCGATTGCTTTGATTAAAAACCAGATACAACTTGGGATGAACTCGGGACGCATCGAGAATTTCTAGCATGTTTGTATACATCGGAAAAATATAATTAGGTAAAATATCATTTTTAGTAGAGGCCCTATGCCTTTATTATTTACAAATGTGTCAAATTATTTGACCAATAATTTTATATTTATACCGAATCCCTCTCTAAACTGTTTCTGAAGCACGCTCTCCCATCTCAGTTTGTCAGCAGTGGAGAACCTATCTATACTATCACACTGAATTGCACAGTGTGACATTCTTTTGAATCGCACTGTATTGTGTTGAATCACTGGTTTCGGAATGTGTAAGGCAGCGGCCTCAGCAACGGAGATGCACATTCCTACTAACAATACATCAGTGGTATGGGAGTGTCACTGGCTGTCCTAAGTACTAGCCAATCAGTTGGCCAAGACTGCAACAACACCATTATGTTGGTTTTTGTGTTATAGGCATAAAAACAATATATGTTGCTGCATTTCATAAGCTTTGTACTGGACTCTACTGTATTTTCTATGAGTAATAGAAGTCCCACCTGTAACATTCTTGTAATGATGTAGACCCAGGGAATAAATTATGCAACAGTAAGTCTTGCACTTCTGTACACTGTAATGGTTTTAAAACATTTTTTTTTCAGAGCTGCGGATAATGGTGTCTGGCCATTAAATAATTACAATAATTGCCTGTAAATTTATAATAATCCCTTTAGGAGGATTAGCATAAAGAACAAAAAATACACACCCCCCTCCCCGACCACAACTAACCACCAGCAGAGCGAAGACACATTAATGGAAGAATATTACATGCCCATATAAAATTACACTCAATGCTGATAATTTTAGGGATGAGATGCTGACTGTCGATTTTAGTCTGATGGGATTTTTGACCAAGAACTAGGAATCACAGATGCAGCCGGTGCGTCTGACTGCTGGTCTAGCTTCTGTTTTACAGTCCAAACAGAAAATCCATCGATTTGAGAATTAAGGAGAGAATGTTTTAAAATGGCGTTCCTCGAGAGGATAATAATGTACTGTATAAGGAAGCGTCATTCATACCAAGCAAAGTAAGCATTCAATAAATAAATATTTAATATTTATTCATATCGATTGGACTTTGTCGTCTCACCAATGGACCATTACTCCATTTCTAATTATTAAAAATTTATATTATTACAACAACACAGAAAGATCACTCCTTAATTCCATTTCAAATGCTAATATCCTGAGTAAATGGATTCATTAATCTCTGCCGTTAAATTAGCAAAGGCTTAAAACACTATTCTTGCTGGTGAGTATATTGTGAAACCGGTCCCTACATCAGGGCGTGGCCATCTGCTGTCGCATATCACATAACTGCACTTCTGTCCAGGGGCCACATATGAGAAGGAAAAGATGCTTTGTGACAGGGACTGGCTGGAGACACACGCCTGTAATCAGGAACATCGTGTCTCGTGAAAGCGAGGTGCCCAAGCGACAGCAAGCCCTTCATCATTTCAAAGTCCACCTAACAAAAGCTCACCACTTAGAACAAAAATTCTTTAATCTGGAAATCAAAAGGTGGCCAGGAAACATTCTGGAAGCCATTCCTGTGCTCTGCAGCACTACAAAGCATGGAAGACTAAAAGCCTTCATTCTTTCATGGTTCGGCCATAAGAAGGATCACTTAATGTTGAGGAGAAGTACGATTCTAGAGACGCTTGTGTATATATTTCTATGCTACAGATGCCCTTATCCTACACTGGGAAACAAACAATCTGTGAGTTTATTAAGTAAACTAATGACCTTACATAAGGTATATATATTGACAATATATACATTGACAAGTTTATATATATATATATATATATATATATATATATATCTAATGGCTTGTCAATACAAGTCATTTTGACAAGATACTCTATGTATTAAGAAGATATTCATAAGTAATGTTTCTGCTTGACGCTTTACCCTGAAAGAAATTAAAGTCAAACTTGTGAGCAGACTTGGAAGAAAAGGCCAAATCTACAGGGAGCAGTTGCACTCCTAAAAGTGACGTAAAAAGTGTTTACAATATGTATGTGAGCAGACTGCAAACCATTCAGCTGTTCTCTGCAAACTAAACGGTCCTATCCTGCAGTTGGCCGAATTAAATTATCTACCCAATTATCCATGACAACGCTAAAACGAGCAGATAAGGACTAATACTTCTGTTACAAGCGTACAACACAGCCATGAGTCGTCAAAGTTGTTTGTTTTGTAGCCTACATGACTAACTATTCAGTTCAGCTCATGATGACCCTTCCATTATTCTAGCCAATTAATATAAAAATGTGTTTGTCTGTCAAGGCTTATAACTCCAAGTTTATTCCTAGCACAAGCTTTACTTATACTGCAAGCTTTTATCTTCCGTTTCAAGGCCACGTCGTAAAAATGTGATTCAGCTTAATAAAATCTCACATCTTAAACTCCTCATATGTATCTTTTTAAACCCCCCGTAAACTGACTCAAAAAAAGTCCACTGCACCTTTAAGAAGACCGGTCAAACTTTCACAAGGTATGCAAAGTTGCTTGAATAATTGGGTGAGTAGAGGAGGGAAAAAAATAAAAAAAGAAATCCGGAACATTTAGTATGTGTCCAAATGCCACAACACAACAGTGGGCCTCTCAGGATTCCTTGAAAGCTCCATTTGCAGTGCAATCAGTATGTAAATGTCAACCACAACAGAACGTCTTTCTGAAGAGCCATGGAGGAGCATGGGCCACTGCCGTAGTAAGCACTCAACAACTTATTTTAATTGACAATAATGGAAGGACAGCCTTCCCAGACTAACCCCCAGCTGCGGGGAGCTTTGATGAGGTGCAGGATCTGAAAGAGAATGAAATAAATTAAAAGGAAAACCCTTTCAGATGCATGTTAGGGACACAATGCTGTTTATGAATCACGGAGCGGAGTAAATTGTCAGCTAATGCTGCCGGCCAGGTAATTACAGTGATGAAAGGTTTTCCAATGAATTGAGTCTATGGGGAGAGCAGAGAGGATGGAGTAAAGGAGTTCATTACCCCCAAAAAAACAAGAAAATAAATAAATTAAAAAGGGGCAACTGCAGTCGGGATAAAATGCTGACGCCAAGCTGATGTGCTTAATGGCATTTTTCAGAAATGCGTTCATTTCAAGGCGTGAGGCTTTGCTAGGAGCTGATTTAATTCTGCCATCCCGCTATATTGCAGGCGGCTGACAAACACAAAGAAACTCCAGAAGGAAGCTAGATGTCACACCAGGATCTACTGCAACACGTTCATGTTTTTTCCCATAATACCATGCAGGTAACTGGACCACTCCATTTCAGACATGTGTCCATATGTGTGGGGATGCAGTGCAGAAACCCCTGTTTTAAGCCCCCTACAGTATAGACTGTGAGTCACAGAGCGGCAGGGGTGGGTGAGGATATCTGTTTGCATTGGGGTTTAGATCTAATTTTAAGGCGCCTTATGATGGGACATGCATGTGATAAACAATGAGTTATACATGACAGTGTGGTAAGTACTGTAGAACACAGGCTTATTCACTATCGCTTTAACAGCAATCAGACTTTCTGGAACTGGAGAAGTCATACTTTTGGTATGCAGCCGCACCAATATGAGGCACACTGGTTAACCACAAACACAGACAGGCTTCCGGTTCTCTTTCAGGACACAGGATGACTATGAGTAGGAGTCAGAAAGACAGAAAGGGAAAAGTCTTACCTATTGTTTCAACCAGCTTTTTTTCTTTTTTTTTTAAAAAAACAGCATGTTCAAAACATAAATTTCAACTGTTAAAATTAGTAATTATAGTGTTAATAATAATTTTATACTAAGATTATAGTTCCCTGGGGGAAATTCTAAGTTAATCTTAATCTAATGTAAAAATTTCAGAGTTGCTTATCGCAGGGTGGAAATGAGCGGCGTGAGAAGATAGACAATCCAACAGCAGCAAATGAGTCTGCGATGGTATCAAGTTTCAGCTCCTCTGCCCCTCAGAAATCCTCTGCAAATCACTGCAGGAGCAACATGGGAGGCAGAGTCGGTGACAGCTGAGAAACATATTGACTGATTTGGCTCCCATACACCTGGATTCCCACAATTCTGACAGAAAAGCCTGTCAGGAAGCTGCCGCGGTCGCCGCTCTCCCGTGCAGATCGCGCATAGTAATTACCCCTCTCCTGGATGCCCGGCCGGATGCCCTGGAGAGGCACGCACGGCTCTGCTCGAGGCGACTTTAAGCTGCAGTCATCACTTGGGAGAGCTAAGGCACTGCATCCTGGGCACTGGGCTGTCCCGCCTGCTGCTGGCTCTGTGCGCACAGGCAGGTAAAGCCACTGTACCACAGCGTTGAGCCCCCCTCCCCATGTCAGAGCCAGGA
Organism: Cyphomyrus plagiostoma; assembly: GCA_019775915.2. Classification (NCBI taxonomy): domain Eukaryota; kingdom Metazoa; phylum Chordata; class Actinopteri; order Osteoglossiformes; family Mormyridae; genus Cyphomyrus; species Cyphomyrus plagiostoma. Next base: position 6,526,331 of record JABFEA020000067.1, on the reverse strand, counting down.
AGGACGGTGGACGCCAAGGGCTGCAAACACAAAGCTTTGTCTTTGGGATGGGGATGCACAGTATTTGCCGTTTAATTCCACTGGCTGTAACAGACCGGATTGGGTGGATGTGTATTGCAACACAACGGAGAGCAGGAGTGCTGGAGGAGCAGCCAAACAAGCCTGCTGCTCAGTTAAGGGTCAGTGCAACTCACTGCCTCACGTGCAGCTGCAGTGAACCAGTGAATTACAGGATGTCAGGAACTAATGGGGCTGGGGGGTCCTGAGGCCAAAAAACAGATGTCATCACCGCATGAAGCAGCTTCTCTAACCTAAGCATAAAGCTAAACCGTTTTGTTTTGTTTTTTCTTTCAAATCCTACTCCATTTTCCTTTTACATAGATCAACAACAACAAGCCCTTTTTACATTAATCCATTTTAACTGTCAGCATTTGCAAAACTATAAATCTGTTTTAACAAATGGAGAGAGCCAATGATTAATATCAGTGTTTTTGGGTAAGCTGAAACACCACAACACACAAAACCAGAGGAGTGAGGGTCACATGGGAATAATCAGCACATTATACCCTGATCATGTGACCTTCCCTATCCACTACACTCCCCAGGCCACTCCCTTCAACCCCAAGCTGCACATTCTAAAGCAGATACTGAAAAAAGCATCTCTGCCGCATACTTCATATTTCTCTGCCGGGTGTAACAGCCTAGCCTCCTGCTGGCTCACCTTCCCCTTGGATTCCTCCCTGGCACAGTTCAGGGCACTGCAGTGAGAGGAGTTTGAGGGTCAGCTGAGTTGTAACACATTCCTCTTGTCCCAAATCCCTTCATTGACTGCCCACTGAGTAGCATTAAATGTCAAGTTGAATAACTGGTGTGCTTGTACTCACACACTCCAGACTGCGCTTATCTCTGCAGCGCTGTGGGTCTGAGTGATACTGCTTTGTCTGTGCATTCTCAAAGAGTTCTCTGCGATGGACCTAAGGGTTCAGCCAGGATTCCCTCCAAACCCGATGACTCCTGGCAGGAATCGGGCACAAAATCATGGTGCAAATGTTCCTCCTCTTGCTACCTTCCGGCATTTCCGCCTGTCTCCCACATGTTGGTTACACCATAAACTGAAGAGAAATCTTTTCGATATCAGCACTTTTGAAGGACAGCCAGTTATATGTAGATCCTGCTACATGTCAAACAAACTCCCAATCAAGGGGATACAGGTTATACATTTAAACATATTTATCAAGAAGATGTTCTATTCTTCCCTCATCTATAAATGTTTAGATCCAGCTGTAGGGGGACACTGCTAGGGTGCCCCCAAGATCTGGTGGTTGGATCATAAGATTTATATTTTCATACGACAGGCACAACAACCTGGGCTGAAAAATAACAGAAAAGTAATGGAAGTAGTAAAACTTTAAACATGAATTATGCTTGTCTGTTTTGACTTCTTTCGTCCATTAAAACTAGGGAGGAGGCACACATGATAAAGTTGTAAAATGTTGAGTAGCGAGAGGCAGAAAATGGACTTTGGTGCTTCTCTGATGCCTCTCAAACTGGACTGGGGGCATTTAAAGATCACAGGCCGGGCCTTCAGGACAGCGTTCACATCTGAATCGTCCTCAGAAGGCATCTGCCTTCCCACAGCTAGCGCCGAGATCTGAAGGCAAGGGGCAGGACAGCCTTGGGCAGTCTGTGTTAAGTTTCCGGTAAGGCGTGGATTTGTCTATTAAAAATAGAATGATCCGGGTCAAAGGAATACATATTCTGCGGAAAGGAAAAGCGTCCCGGAAGATCCCCCCACCACTGACATATCACACAACACTGCAGAGAAATCAAACTTACAGCAACCCAGGGATTTATGCTGAATATTTTACCTTAAAAATGCAAGAACAACTACAACAACCACCAAGTTTCTTGCACATAAAAGCAATATCTCAGAGCCTGCTCATGCTGTTTCTGCTCAATGTAAAGATCGGCCACGAGTCATTTTCCTAAGCTGAGGGTGAAGCTGAAATATGTGTTGTGCCGCGGAACAGCTCCTACAGTTCTTGAATATTAAAGCAGTACTTTGCCCTGAGTAGAACCAGCTGAAATGAAGGAGGGGCTCCATCTCTCTAGCGGAGCCTGTCTCAAGGCCAGGCGTGGATGGGGGGCTGCATGCGCCGAGTGACGGATGCGACCAGATAAATTGAGGGGACCCCTGAAAGCGGGCCAAGCCTCAAGAACACAAGGAGAAGGAGCTGGCTCTTCTGAGTGCATGGCTTTTTAATGCGACTGGCTTGTTCCTGCTCCCAGTTTACTGCGGCAGAGATCTGCATATGCTCTATAATATCTCAACTTAGCTCCTGGCTTCTGACAGACAGCTAATAATACACTGGAATCATAGGACCGCGTTGTGCCACCGGGGTCGTGGCCCGGACCCACAATGTGGATTATTTCCCTGAATCTTACGAGATTTACTGAAACATGCAATTTCTTCCATACAGTTTAATTTGGGGGGAAGGGGAGGGAGCAACAGAAAACTCATTAAACTGCATTCAACTCGCATGCATTCTTTGGTAAATCTATTACGCGCTCGCTTTTACGAGGGTGCGTAAGGGCCAACTGGAGGCAAACACGACGCCGTCAGAAATAATAACTGTTATTATATCTGCAGTCTCGTCACTCCAATGGCGGAAATAATTGGGACTTAAAGTCTTAAAATGTAAGCGATTTGCAAAAAGTTGCCCATGTTCCCTGAGGAATCTGCAGAGAGATTTAGTGGGAGAGCAGCTGTGCACAGGTATTCAGACCCTCTTCCCCTGGCTCATCTAATGCAGGCGCCGTATTCAGGGCTCGCCTCAGCATTTAAAGTCTGATGAGAGATACGCATCACGTTTCATTTTCTGGCTTGCAGAAAGGTCACTTAATTTCCAAAAGCTGGACTTGTCTTTCATACGAAAAGGGCCGTTGCAGCTTCAGCCAGCCGGCAGGATCCTTGCCAGGAGATTTTAGACTTCACCAGACCCCTTTTTATCCACGGTACACATGCCAAGTAAAAAAGAACATTTTATGTGCCATATAGGAGATTTTAGTATTAACCATGTTAAAGGTCTCTCCTGACAATTGGGTACCTAGAACAAAGACCTAATGTAACCGTTATGAAGTTCATCTTGCAGAGTAACATAGCAGTGGCACCCAGTGGGGCAGTTGTAGATGGAGAGCAGGAAAGCAGTGATTTGATCTTCTGAAAAGTAGATCTTTATTACTGTCAGCGCCATCACCCTGTGTCCTTTCTCCAGACACTGTTTGCCTTGTAGAGCCCCCAAGGCAAAGGCACAAAGACAGATGAAGAACACGATATTCAGTCCAATTACCATGGAAATTCACTCGTAGTGCTTGTAAGCCGTTTAACAGAGGGTCACAAATCAAACAGAATTCCGGAGGGTACACCAGAGCTGCCCATGTTTTTGCTTTTTCTCAGTTGACATGACCATCCAGTGCGTGTAATGAATGAAGGAATATATAAACTGTTTGTATAGAATTTGCCAGCCTGATTCAATTGTTTTGTTGGTATAAAATGATGGTTTTTGACCATAACATACGAGTACATGCTGAGTTCTCTACCAGGACAGAGCACATATCCACAATAACATGTCCCTGAACTTGCTGTTCGCTTCACCACTGATAGCTAAGCCGCTAGAATTACTGAAAGAGCTTCCAGAAGTTTCTGCAGTGCACTTTCTGTCATCGAGGCATGCTACAACTTTGCACACACACAGTGTCTTTAATTCCCTGGAGCAAAGCATCCAGAAACACCCAGCTATCTAATGGTGAAAAATGGAGAACCACCCCCACAGTCACACACCATATCCCCAGGCGAGACCGCTTTGGGCAGGCCCGTCACTTCACCACCCCATGGGTTCTGGGGGGGGGGGCCGGGGCGAAAGTGGTGGTGGTTAAGAAGGGGCCTTTTTGAGAGCAGAGCCATTTTCCTTCTGAATCCCTAACACCCTTCATACCTATCGATGGACTAATCTGCAAACTTCAGCTGCTAACCAATATTCCTGCAGGAGCGATTTGTGTGGCCCGGAAATGGCAGCGAGAAGAGCGATGCTGATAAGTGAGGCAGGCAAACGGGGAGCGCCATAAAGAATGAGGCATGTTAAAATAGGGAGATAAGGCAGGGGAGGAGCACACAAAGCACAACCCATACAGCACACAACAGACAACCACAGTTCAGCTCCTTTTAAGAAGTAAAACTCATGAGCATATTTTTACTTCCACAGGCACACCTGAGAACAAACACGTTGCCTCAATTTACTGCACTAAGGCCTTTGCAGCCTTGCATGCAAAAAGAGGTCATTGCTGAAATGAAACCTCTCTGTCAGATCCAGATTTTCTCAGATTGTCGCATTACTGGTTGCAGCTTTGAGGACACAGTTTGTCGGCAGTGAATGTGATTTGGCCACCGGTTCTTCATACATCACAGCTTCCTGTTCACTGGAAGAAGTCACCCTTGCGTGGATGACTGTATTCACCTTTGACACATTCTGGCCCAAAACGCCAAGACTGTAATGACTGGTGGAAAATGGAAAAACAGAGAATTTCCATTTTCAACTTGGCTGAATAGTGTCGTGCTGTATCTAAGCAAGGGATCCCGCAGAGTGAAGCCCACACACACCTACACGTTTTGCATTACCTGGCCGCTTTGCATGCTGGGACTGTCCCAAGACCCAGCTTTCCATGGCTCAAATCAGAATGTGAGCTGCATAAGAAACTTTTTGGGTATCTGCCCCCCCTCCTGCCCTTTACGACACCCTTGCTTGTATGACTAATTAAAGATGGGGTAAAATAGAGCTTTATGCAGCTGTTTAAGCGAACCATCACAGGACAGCTTAATAAAGTTTATCGGAGTTTCGGTATGCCACAAAACTGATGAAATGCTAGCTTTTTTTGTACTGCAGTTGTTAAAACTACGGTAAACAGGGTCATCCGCTATTTTCAAAGTGATTCATGTACTCAGGGCGTTAATTAACGTTCCTAATAAATACACAGTCTTAAAGGAGTGTCGTGAGACTAATTACAGCAGCTTTGGAGAGTGGGCCCAGCAAGGCGTCCCTACACGGGGGGACAGGAAGAGAAACGCTAGAGCACACATGCGGCAGAGCGTGGACGAATGGAAATATGTGGAAACCCACAGAGGGAAAACCACAGACTTACTCAATACCTTGAGTATCCATAAGTGGGACCCCTGTTCATATATCAGTGGTGATATAATTTAGTGCAATTTATCTTTACCTGGCAATATGCCAGTGAAAACAGTGTCTGGATGCCTGAGGAGAGTGGAAGAACAACAGGGTGGTGGCTCAGGTTCAGGATAGCCTTCCGACAAACTAGCCCTGAGCTGATGATCATCCCTAGGACCAAATCACAGGCTCAGGCACACACTGTTAACACACTGATCTCAGAGTACTTCCTGTCAGCCATATTGATCTATGTTCAATCAAGATCTACTGTATATATATTCAAAGGGTGTATTTATATCAGTTCACGCTGTCACATTGCCTTTATAACATGCCCTTATCCCTTTGACTTTTAGCATAATTTTGTTGGACTTAATTTTTTCGTTATTTAGTGCTATGTGCTGCTAGAAACAAATACACCACGTTAAACTCTCTGTATGCATGCATACCTGGCTAATAAAACGGATCACTTGGTACAAACAGTGTATGACTTAAAAACACGTGGACACACACGTTTATCTGCTCGCATCCGTCACTCGGCGCATGCAGCCCCCCACTGCACACACACATTGCTCTACCTATCTAAATGGGGCCCGTCCATTGATTTCTATGGGAAAAACCCTAATCCCAATCACGACACCCTAAACTCCTACCCATCCCTAACCTTAACCATAAGTACCAACCCAAATACAAGACTTGGCATTTTTAGTTTTTTGACTGCAGTCACACACAGTCCCAACAGCATCAAAACAACAGGTTTGTATCACATTTAAGAGTAATATGTACACCCACCCACCCCCACACACACACGCATACACACGCTTACACAGCCAAAGGCACACATAACAGTCATAACAACAAACAGAGCAAAAAAAGACCTCAGTACAGATGGAACAGCATTCAACATGGAGGGGGAAAACGCCGTTTGATCCCCTTCACTTCTGGAAATGTATTCTTTCATTACACTTCTAAGATGTGGTGAGTTGACCTTTCAGAATCACTATAAAGGCAGGATATTTAGACCTCCGTGGCTTGTTGGAGCACTCCAAGAAAAACGTCCAAGAATTAGCTTATTTTTCCCTGCAGAAAAATAAACCACACAGCTATTGTTGAAAGGGCCAGAATAATGTGTATTTACATCGGAAATTCATGCCTATTTCAGCCTTTAGTTTTATATCTCCTCACCTCCTTCAAAGGGCTAAATATTTCTCTTTAACCTTGGGGCCTCCTAGTATTATGTACTCCCCATTGGATCAAAACATTTAGCTTAATCAGTCATTTGAAAAAAGACAAAACAGCCGTTAATCACAGAGTAGCAAAGCTATGAATCCATGGCTAATAGCATTAAATTAAAGTACGGATGTCCTGAGGTAGCGGGCCGGTGACCAGCCCATTAATTCACTTCACTAGTGGCTTAACACCAAATACCTGAGACCTTGTTCTGTTTGAAGGCCCAAACCCTGAACCCAAACCTCCACTTCAGGACCAGCACCCATTTCCCTTCCCCGTGTTGCTGTTGTGCTGACGCCAAAAAGGGCTGTCATTTATCATCACTCTTCTCTACTGTCTGGTCAAAATATCTGCCTTTCCAGTCACTCCTTCCTCCCATCCGCACTGTTCCTTACATCATCCCACCTGGCATCTGTAGTTTGTCATGCGTCCTTGGGATGTTAAAGAAAATATATCTATACCCACAGGAATCACTAAGACAGCAAGAATTCAGCCTGAGAACATTCCCAGAAAGCAACCCATAAAGGATGCATATCCCAAAATCATTAGCATGCATAAGTACTTACTCAGGGTAGGGTCACCGTAAGCCTTAGAGCCTCATCCGAAAAACAGAGGGTGTATTGAAGGGGAAGGACTTGACTCTGCAGGGCACACACTTACAGTCAAATGATTCAATTGGCAAGGCCCGATTCAATAGGATTCAAACACCAATCGTGATTGTGTGAAGCCGCAGCGCTCACTACAGAACCACCATGTCGTGCATTAATTGCACCGCAAAAACTATTATACCCAAAATTTCTATTCTCCCTCAGGTCAAATATTTGCCCTCCCTGTCTGATATTCAGCTTCTGTAGAACCCTCAAGATTTCCAGAAAAAAACTTATTCACTCGTGCTAATAAAATCCCTCCTTCTGTCTCATGCCGACAAGTGTCGAAAATGAAAAAACACTAATTACGCCAGGTAGAGGCAGACCCATTTGCTGGGTAATTTTTCCTCAAAATTAACAAGGGTGCAGAAGCCAGGTCTAGGCAGATGTGCATTCAGGCCCCTATGTTTCATTCTCAGGGGTCATGGGTCATGCAAAGGCTGGTGTAACCAGGGCCCCAGGCACAACAATCTCAAGGCTTCTTCTGACTGCCTATGCAGTCCTGCTGTACTCAGAGCCCCATAGTCCCTGCTCTTAGATGACTTCTGGGTCCTGATTGTAATGGCTTGGTTTTGTTGGAGAAGAGGATCATGGCTGTAAGTCATCATCCTGTGGCGTGTGCCCGAAGGTGAAGATAGCACGGCACAAACAAACGCAAGTGTACCGCAGAGTAAATGCGAGCTGCTTGGATGTGAAAGGTCTCCAATGCGACGCGGCAAGCTGTCTGCAACGCTCACGCCCCCTTCCACCACATGTCATTTATCAGACGATGGCGAGACGTGGGCTTGTCTGCGTCCCCCTGCTCTCCACCTCACTTTTATCTCAGCATGCAGCAAACCTGCAACTGTTTACATGAACGAGTGATTGCTCAGTTGGCAGTACAGACATATTTTGCTCTCATTCATCTATCTCCTCTGACAATCTTGCACAAATATATTTTTGATGGGATAACAATGCCAATTCCACAAAAAAAATAAATGTTAATACACGGCAGCTAGATATCACAGAATGATGACTATCTCCGACTCAGACATCGCCAACTTCAACCTAACTTCCGAGTTTCCACCGGATTAGACAGAACCGAGCTGAGTACAAACCAAAAATGGCTCTACTCCTCTATTCCCCTCCTTCGTGGCCCGATTTCTGGCCCACGGTCAGAATCCACAGCCGGCAACATCCGCCTCGTCTACCTGAAGACCTTCAAAGCACGACGCGCACTTCCTCGGGGTGCGCTCTGCCAAACCATCTGCTTCCTTTACACATGGCAGGTCACGCACTGTCGTGCAGCAGGGCCGGGGCAGATTAAAAACGCAGCATGGGGCCCGTTGTTGGCAAACAGGAATCGGCATGCTTCGATCTCTCCCTGCAATGTTCAGTCGCCATGCTCAGTCACAGTTGATGGATGACACGCCTCAGACTATCGCGGTTTAAACTGCTGTACTGAGCGAAGACAGCGTCTAACAGCTGACCCAATTGGGAGCCCATCTGCTCATCTTTTGAGCCAAATTGCACCCCCTGGACCGCGCTCTGCTACGGAGACCTAATGGCATTTCATGCCTCCGAGACGGCCACCTCCGGATGGCTCGCGAACCTGTGCCCAGCACCCCGCCAACCGGATGCTTCTCCTCCATTCAGGCACCCCCACCGCCCCTTCACCATTCCTCATTCCCCCACCACCTACTCCGCCCACGGCTTCATTCTGAATGAGCGATGCCAGACCACGACAACAGAATCGGAAGGCGTGCGGTGGGGTTAGAGGCAGGTGGTGGCAGATGCCTCTGAACCAGCTTCCCTCCCACCCTTTTTTACCCCAGTTGCTCCAGCTCAGACACTCTTTCCACTTGTCAGACTGAACACGTCCCTCCTTGATCTTCCAGAGCTGCACTGGACTTCAGCCTATCGTGCTCCATCTAGATATTTTCCAACCACTTATCCAGCTGTTTATAGTAAGCTAGATAACCCAGGGCTGTTTCGGGGATCCTGCAGAGAACACATTAAGCTACTCGTAAGTGACGTCATAAGAAAAATTCTAACAAAAGTAATGCTGAAAAGCATTGAAGGCTGAATTAGTCAAAACACATGCACATGCGTTGGACTCTGCTTTAATGTAAGCGAAATATTTAGGAATCCCGTCTCTGAGAGCCTATGATCCCTTCAGGATTTTAATTAGACACTGGATAAACATTGACACAGCACCTTTGTGGGAAAGAAGCATAACCACTCTCAATTTAATTACATGGTTTATGATCAAATTAAGCGCAGACCCACTTTAATGGCAAATGAGGAAAACGTGTGGTGACCACGCCCCTCACAGACGTGAAACGGTAAAGCGTTTCAGGTGTCTGGTGGCTGCGGCAAGCCCTCATCGCCAGCCGCGCTCCGAGACGGATCACTGGGCTACATCTGAAAAGAATTTGCCAGCCACTCTGCTGATGTCATGGACACAGTCGCTAAAACATCCAGGGTTACGGCGTGCGCAAAAAATCAGCGGCCGGCCAGCTGTCAGGAGACATTTACTGTGGTCCCCGGGGCACCGTGGAGGAAAAAACAAGGGTTTGAAAACCATATGAAAATGATGACGAAACTGCAATGTGTGAAGGACTGAGAAACACGGATTAAGGTTCAAGCTCCACATGTGTGCAAGACTTCAGGCAGGGCAACTTAGCAGGCAATTAAAATCCCTTAAAAACCTTATAAAAATGCCATCACATCACAGCTTTTGCTTAACCTCTTCCAGAACGAGCTGGCGGGAGTGTGCCCCCAGTCTGCATAAAAGCTGAAATCGACACAAAATCCACCGAAAATCCACAAAATCCACCCAGTTGATTCTGATTTATTTCTTTATGAGCCACAGTTCTTAGTTTGACCGTAGTCTAATCAGTTTTGGCAGGTAACCATACAGAAGTGCTTAAGTCTACCATCTTTTCTTTATTTTGCCCAGACTGATGAGATAAACAGGTACATTTTTTAATTCCTGAGACATATCGCTTTAAAATTTAGTCCTGGCATATTTTGACTCTTTAATATTTTCCTTAATGCTGAAACAGGTATTAATAAAAAGTATCTTTAAATTCATCAGAGTACAGTAGGACAGGATTTCTAGCCCAGGATGGCCTTCGATCTGCGACTCTCACCAGACTCGTAACACGACACCAGGGACCTTATTAAGAGATGTTCTCATGTTTTACTGGAGCTGGAGATTGCTGCACTGCGCTAAGAGGTGTCTTGCTGTCCGGTGACCCTGGACGCCTTGAAAGCAGTGGCTGAGTGTCGTGCTGAGTACCTGGAGACAATCCCGTTTTGGAGATCAGAGACCAAGAGATGGCGCTCCTCCAGGACACACCGGCGACTGTCAGTTTATCAGAAAGAACTATGACTTATTTTCACATTTATCACAAGGTGGACATAGTGTTCACCTCCCTTCTGGGCATCCAAGGAAGACAAAGGTGACATGTGTGAATTTAAATCTGTTGCCATCAGCAGGGTTGACACCGCCGAGGATGGGAGAGAGGCAAAGTTTAACAGAAAAGCATCATTTATGCTTTAGATATGCTGAAGGACACGGGGACAAAGCAGCAGGCAGTCAAAGGGACACCAAACCGAATGGACACCACGGGCTATGGCTCACTGACAGAAAACTAAGAAAAATGACAGGCCCCTGCCCCCCAACACCGGGACAGCTGTCTTTAAGGGAGAATCACTGTCAAAAGGCACCTGTAAAAAGAATAGGGAACAAATGAAACAGAACAAATGCAGCTGGCCTGTCATGTGTTTCCACTCACGCAGCGGCGCCCTGTAGGGGCTCTCCGAGCGGCGTGTTAGTTAGCTCTCCAGTGAAAATAAATCCCGCCTGTTTCACGTGGCTCATTCGGTGGGCGGTGGAAGGGGGGGGGGGGGGGGGGTACCATCGTGCGACGTTCACATGGGAGGATTTGGAGTGGGGATGGGAATAACGGGGAGGTAGTTGTCTAGTTTGATTTACCGGGCCCGACAAGCCAGAGGTTTGGCGGGA
>JABFEA020000067.1:6499820-6512945 GCA_019775915.2 Cyphomyrus plagiostoma | reverse complement strand
CTAATGATGGCTTGCTTCACTGATAGTGACAGCTCTTTGGATCTCATCTTGACAGTTGACAGCAACATATTCCAAATTCAAATAGCACACTTGAAATGAACTCTGGACGTTTTATCTGCTCGTTGTAATTGGGATAATGAGGGAATAACACACACCTGGCCAGGGAACAGCTGAGAAGCCAACTGTCCCATTACTTTTGGTCTCTTAACAAGTGTGGGAGGCACATATACAAACTGTTGTAATTCCTACACCGTTCACCTGATTTGGATGTAAATACCCTCAAATAAAAGCTTACAGTCTGCAGTTAAAGCACATCTTGTTTGTTTAATTTGAAATCCATTGTGGTGGTGCATAGAGCCAAAAATGTTAGAACTGTGTCGATGTCCCAATATTTATGGACCTGACTGTATATCTATCCCTGTCATGCCACACACACGTCCCAATTACACACTGTTTCAAAATCCATCTAGAATACAATCTTTTTTGCATGGCTATATCCACACAACACAGTATCAGTATACTGTAAAATTAACTGCTGAGCAGTTTCATGAAAGGATTGCATTAAAACACTGCGCTGGAGTCAACAAAATTATATTTGCTGTGCAGGGCATTAACAGCCAGCGCAAATCAAAAATGCGAACGCATTCGGCAATGATCGCTGCACGCCATAGGAAGAAGCGGCACGCGAGCAGGCAGACTCGGAAATGATTCCGTCACGCTGCGCTGGCTGCTAAATCGCAGGGCACGTTAAATGGGGCTCGCTGCGGGTCGCCCTCTCCCTGTCTGCCGGCTCACTCTCCTCTCTGACGACACGCGAAGGGAGCGCAGCGAGAAAGCGCTAATTAGCAGCAAAACGCGGGGGACGCGCTCCGCCAAGAGTGCCGGCTGATGCGGCAGCGGCTGCATCCCTCCCAGGCAAGCAGCAAGCTGCGCGAGTAAACTGATCCCCCTTCCCGGCGATGGTGAAGATCAGGGGCGCCGGATGCGATTCAGTCGATAAAATGCCAAAACGTCCGGATAAATGAGGGAAAATGAAACGGCATCCGCATCTGTTGCACTCCTCCTTACCAACTCTGTCCCTGTCATGAAAATTTGTGTCTTGGACAACTGTAACAACTTTCCCCCTCCATTTTTACTGTCAGCTCCGCTGTTTTGCATTCAGCTTGATGGCAGGTTCCTTGCTTAACCCACGTTAACCTCTGACTTGGCTGTGACCGCATCCTTCCAGAAGCAGAACATCGCCGGTGCCGGTGCAATTCTAATTTCGCTTGCAATCTGCCAGCCCTTTATGTCTGATGGGTCATTATCATTGTTTAACATCCTGCTTTGCATATCGTCCCTCATTAATTCATCCTAAATCCCAGAGTAATTCTATAAATACTATTCCCAGAGCTGTTTTCACTGTTTAAAGTTGCAGAATTCTAACGTGGGGCTGCAGCAGTCTAAGCACAGGTCAGAGGCATGATCAAAGACAGAATTTGATAAACTAGTCAGCGGGGCGGTTTATTTCAGCAGTATAGTGGCCAAGTTTAACCACTGTTTTACAACACAAAGGTACAAATGTCACTAACAAGCTCTGCCAGGATGCTGCCATGCCAGACAATGACTGACACAGCTTATAGTTTAGGTCCCATTTCCCCTTGGAGTCTCGCTGTTGCCGTTTCCAGCCTTCCCCATTAGTGTTTTGGTAGCGGGCAGCACCAGCACGCAGCAGTCGGTCCATTTTAAGGCGGGCCCGCCCTCCGGCTCGGCGTTCGGCAGACACTGCAGAGATCAGAGCCCTGACACGGAACTTCCTTTAACACATTGTGGTATATGGAGCCCAAAACCACGCTGCATTTCACGAAGGTTAACGTACATTATTGATAGCACTTTATTACTTAAAGATGTATTTCCTGGGGGAAGGTACATTTGATCCGTGTTCTCTCTCCCCCCCCCCCCCCTTTTCCCCAACTCTGTTTCCAGGACAACAATGAGAGCGGCTACATGGCGCGTGCACACTCCCGATCTCTGCCAGGGGGAGGGGCGTGCCGCTTCTCTTCCCGGGTCTTGTGCGTTTGCTGCGCTGGTACTAAATCACACGGCTGTTAGAAACAGCAGATTTGTGAAACAGGATTTGGTTAAGGTGCAATTCGGGGATGAAATGTCTCTCTAATATTCCCCCAATTGCTAACATTTGCAGCTGTTCTACAGACATAGGGTTTGTTATTAAAGAACAGTAGGTGGGAGGGACCTGACAGTAAATGGCTACTCTGAAAGTCGATCTCGGAGGCAGAGACGAGACTCAGAGAAAGTAGTACAGGCTCAGTATGAATCTTATTCCCCTTCAAACTGACATCTATTTGCAAAGAAATAAATACGACAGGTATTAAGGTGTTTGCACTGTGATAATCCATCTGAGGAACTCCACAGTACACTGAAGACATATGGTGCCTTGAGCGTGTAGAATTCATAGTGTGTCTGTTTATTTGTCATCGACGATACTTTCTGTTCCTTCTATTTTCAGCCTGCGTCACATTTTCAACGTCCGTTTGGTCTCAGCGTGTGATTCCAGATGAGAAGTAAGCCTGTCACAGTCTGTGCCGGCCGTTTACAGGCAGATATAGCTCATCGACTGAAAGTTAGGAGTTAGAGCCAGGAATTACACCTCTCGATGCCAACCATCATCAGAAGCAGGCGCAGATCTACGGATGAGGTCCGGATGTCAAGTTGCACACAAGTGGATACAGAAATCTTCCATGAAAACCACACCGAATGGCTGGGTCCTGAAGATTAGAGATTCACAGGGCAGATAGCACTGATCTATCCACGAACGTATTTAAAGGGCTGAGAGTTTCAATCTTCAACCAGAGAATCTGGTTGAAGTACAAGGAGAGGTGAAGATGGGAACCTTAAAAGACAGGGCAGCTGGTAAGCCTGAGGGCACTTAGTATGGCACATCTGTGTGCGATCACATGGACACCAAGAACCGCACGCATGCATCACACACCGCACACATCATAACCTCCCAGTGCAGAATCGACGGTTCCGCATGCCATTTTTTTTGTCTTCCAGCTACATCAATTTGAACTCAGCTGAAGAGGAAGCTTTCATTTGCCTGGCTCAGGTGGAACGGCTGCACTGAGAATGCCCACATGGAGGGGGGCGGCGGGCGGCTCCAGCAGATGGGGCATGTGATGGAAAAGCAGAAAGCAGCTTCAGTTACATCCTGCTAAAGAAATCCAGAGATCTGCCAAAGCACTCCACCACCTCCTGCTCTCCATGCAGGAAATCTGCACACGGTCGGCTTTCATCTTCCGCGCCTTAAACTCGTTTTGCTCGCTATTTATTCATTTGCAGATTTTTCTGTAATTCTTGATTTTGGTATATTAGTGATGTACCAAAATAATATATTCCTCTGACATTTAAATGATCAAGCTTAACATCATGTCCTTCGGCAAAAGAAAAACTTATCCATAAACAAGATGTTCATTCATATTTAGTTAATCGCAATACCCAGTGGATGGTTACAGTGGACCAATCACCAGCAGTACAGGGCACAAAGCAGGGGACAACCTGAACAAGATGCCAGTCCATCACAAATAACTCGGAGACACAAATTTATCTAATTGGGTGTTTTTTTCTAGGGGGAAATTTGCCTGAGCTGCACACACAAAGAGGCAGGAACTAAGAGCCAACCGCCATCCCTGAAGTTGTGGGGCAGCATCCATACTCAGTGAGCCAGGTAAAGTAACACCCCGCTCACCCATAACTGCTATTTATGTACTGTCTTTCCCCAGCTGAAAACATAACCCTTACGTTTGAACTGCATCACTTGTTACGAACCTGTGGCAGGTGGGCATGGCGGGGGCACTGTGCAAGCAAGCTGCTCCAGTAATTGGTGAGGCTGATTAATGACCCCCCCCCACACTCTACTCCACCCCCAGGGTTAAGGGCAGCACATTTACAGCAGGACTGTGCATCAATCCTCAGCTAGGAGCCACTGTGGGCACTCGCCACGATGTGGGTGGCGTTTCTATGCCAAGAACAGAGATGCCATGTGTACCCTGTTCACACCTCTGTGTGCGCACCCCCTCCACACACAAGAGAACAAGCTGTGACTAAAGAAACGAAGTAACAAAATATCTACAGCAGCTTTTTAAAAATCCTCTTAATATGCATCTGAACTAATAATCATACTGACTGTGCAAAATGTCTGGATTTTTTGCTCTGCGTATGTTCTGGGAAACATGCTGAGAAGTGTCCACGTTTTTTTTTTTTTTTAATATAGATATATGTATATAACCACATGCTCCAAAAGTTGCTGAATTAGTGCATGCAGCCATCTGTGCCAATTGTCTGACCTTCATAGCAATTAAGCTACAATCGTGTGTATTCAAAATTCAAAGCCGTTTATCGGTTGCTTTTCACAGGATTCACACTAACATGATCGATGCTTTTAGAACCTAAAACAGCAGTGTTAAGAATTCTTTTTCCACCTCTCTACAGTAACAAACCTGAAATGACCCTGACATTGAAACCCAAGAAAACGCTATCAATCCATAAACGTTAAGAAGCTTTATTAGACCTAGTATAAATGACTTAATGTAAAAAAACAATCCTGCAGGAACCAGATAATCACACATTTACAAACTGCCACTGTTTAAAGAACAAGTATAATTAGATAGATTAACAGAACTACAGAACTTTTTCTCCTTAAATATACCAGGTGATATATTCCATTAATAAATTAGATAAAGAAGTTTCAATAAAAATGGTTTCTGATATACACAGTACTGTACAAGTTGGTCTAGTTTTGTAGCCGTAGTCACAAGACAGAAATGAGTCACAATCAGTACCCGAAACAGAGTCACCAGATTGTGACAGATGATCCTGGGTGACACTGTAACGGTCACCAAAAGTACATTACGATCTCATTGGATATAACTATTAATATTTGAGAGGAGGATTAATACATTTCTGGGCAGTGGTTAGCATCTAAGCCATGTGGATGATACTTTGATTAATGATTTTATGGAAGGAACCAGAGAGGGAAATGTATGGCTATTACTCTGGTATTACATGAACACTGATATGAACATTCATTTCTGTTTCAGTAGGTTCTGGAACAGATGGATAAAAGCACTGCGCTTATTTTTCTATTCAGCCATTTTCTCTGAGGGAATACGACACAGATGATAAGGCCGGTCTATGGTAATGCCTGGCTTGGAGAACATTCTGTACAGATGAATGAAAACAGGGGGCCCAGTATGCGACCGCTAAGCTAAAACCAGTTTGACCTCCCAATTTGGACTTTGGCTCTACATAGGCAAAGCTGCCCATCGACAGATACAGACACAATTCACAAAGCACATTAAGATCCAAGGGCACTGAGAAAGACGCCTCCCCCTAAGCCCAAAACAAAGACCTTCTCTGTTGCCCACTGATGAATAACCTTCAGCCAGGAACTGCATTGTATTGACCATTTGTAGGAATACATCCTGTTTAGGCTCATTTTCCCCAGTACGCCTGTCTTCAGCATTGAAGATCCCTTTAAAAGCTGTCATGCCTTTAAAAATGCATACATTAAACACAATGGGCTGCCATTATTTAATTTTCATCTTTAGAATGGCCGTATATCAGTGGCCTGACTTTCCCACTCTCTCTGCCCCGTTTCCAGTTGAGCGAGGCAGGTGCCATAGAGCCGGCAGCTGGGCACGGTACCTGGAGCGTGGTTACACCAGGATCCGCTCTCCCGCGGGGCAGGCCCAGGCCATCACAATGGCCCATCCCACTGGGACTCACGCCTGAGTGCTGATGGTGAATTAGGCCACTATGCTCTGCGTGGCACAGACTGCACACTGGGGACGACAGGCCTCAGACCACTAAGAGCACTAAATGCAGAGCCCTGCTACATGGTTCCATTGTATTATGGTCTGTCTAAGGCTGTCCAATGCCAACCATAATGACACGCTTCATTAAATACAACCCTGTAAGAGATCTCCTCGTCTAAACCTGCAGCAGCCAATATGACTCAGGGTTTATGAGATGTGTCATCTGTATAAGTATGCCCCCATCATAACAATGACATACTATACAGCAATGTCCACTATAAATTCATACTATACATGATTTGGAATACAGAACAGAGGTTTGGCATATTATAGACCAGCACACAATTCATGCACGGCAGGTATATTCAGAGAAGTAAAAAAAATACCTCTGTATGTAGTGTTTGTCATGGGCCTCCTTGTCTAAAACATTAATGCTACAGTATAATTGAGCAAACTGAGGTGTGCAATGTGCGACTTCCGGAAAAGTACACAGGTAATTTCTGAAGTCCTTCCAAAACTTTGTAGAAGCAGAACTGATTCCCCTTTACAGCACCAGGTGCCTTAATGTGCTACTGTGTTGAAAATGAGGAAATTTTGAGTGGAAATATCCCTTTGCCGCAAAGCAGGCACTGGAACGGACACTGTCAGAGTGGCCAAATCACATTTTTGCATGCTCGACATTTATTTACCGCCACAAATAAAAGGAAATGGAGCAGTCTGCTCTGACCTTGGTCGTGCCACCTGGCGTCACGTACTCCTTGGTCTCCGTCAATAACGGGCCGATGGACGCCCTCCGGAACCGGCTGCAGATCCAGCCACCGCCTCGCCATGGACTGCTGAGACCCATCAATCACATCAGCATCTAATTCATCCCACCGCACACTGATCGACTCTCATTTGTTACTGCCGACCTTGACGCTGTGAAATGTTCTTACCGTCATCTCCTTCTGTTCCCATTTGTATAGCAGCTTCATTTTTTTCCCCACAAGCCCAGAAGCTGTGCAGTAACTCTTCCTCGCCACCATTTCATTACCCAGGCACAACTTCTCGTGCCAAAGGTGATGTACAGATACGCACCTCATGCGTCAATCATTAATTACACCTTGCCGCCGTATGCCGATGGTGATGCCACCATGGGCATCAGTTCAAGGTGTTTGGGGGGAGATTTCTTTAAGGTGGTTTTTTGCTGCACCTCTGCAGAGGCAATGGGCGGCTGGATGGAAGGTAACGGCTGCTTTATGGTACATCTGAAGCCTCCGAGCCAAGGCTGCATGTCGGGTATGCTAGTGCTGAACGAGATCATACCACTGTGAGCAGGCCCAGGGGGGCACAGGCAACACAAGCAACAACAAATCATTGACTGCTACTAGGAATGCTACTCACATCAGAAACACAGCAGTACCTGCAGACCTTGCTTTTTATTATTTATTAAGTTATTAGTAGGAAGCTGTCTAAGGGTTCATCCTCGACTGCTGCTTCTTGCCAAGATAATAGTCTTTATGTTCCCGTTCGGGTGGAAGTTGCCACCTTTCACCTAAAGGCATGCCATCTACATTAACAGGGTGCTCGAGATGGGGTGGCTTTCATCGCTCTGTTATACTAATGGCATGATGATGAAGCTTACCTCGCAGAGCAATCGACCCCGTATTGAGCAGCAGTGTCTCTACACTGATACACATTAAGCACTCCAGCAATGAACAGGACCGACTGCCCACAAAAGTGGCAAACAGGTTCTCTATAATCGATTAAAGTTCTTCCATGAAGTCACCTCGCATAATTGACAAAATGATTAGGTGTCCGAAAAGCATGCTTAAATGAGATCTTTAAACATCCTTATACACTCAGAGAACTATGGTCATGCAGCACCGGAATGTCTCATCTGCAATTCTGAATCAGCATTCATTCCATCTGTCATTTAAAGGCAAGATTTCATATTCTTCAGAGTTACGTGCGAAGTAATAAACTTACGGAGCAGTTCACCAAGCTTGCATATGTATGACATTTTAATTAAAATTGTGTGAAATGGGTTGTACTGTTCTGAGACTATATCATCAGTTCTAGCCTGTTAAGGAAGGGAGCTTCTCCAAAGCTCTTGGTAAGAAGAAAGCCATGGGCACGAGCAGAAACAGTACCAGCAGCGTCGAGAAGAATATCAAACATGCTATTAATCACAATTACGGTGCGGTCAAGCAAAAGGCAAGGATTCCACCATGTTTCCTGCAGCTCTAGTTCTGATAGAACTAAATTGTGGAGAGCTGAAGAATCTAATGTACGTGTGGCCATTTGCAAATCGGCCGGCTCACTCAAGCTTACGCCTGGTAATGCCAACACTCAACAGGTTAATCCCTCCGATTTCAACAGCTGGTCCAAACCTGGGATTTAATTAGTGATTCAATTATGTATTTCGCACCTGTCAGCTGTTACCACCAATCGCACCCCCATTTAAGAGGGAAAGAGATAAAATATAGGAAATACAAGAGCAGATTCAATGCTCGTCTTATTAAATAGGGTCTGGGTTCTCTAAGGACTGTTACATTTTAATTCCAGGGAGGACAGTTAGGGCACTGCAGGCACAAAGACAGCTGAAGTGTGTGTGTCAACAACCGGCTGAAAGTGACTCGTCTAACAGGGAATCCTGTGAGGCATTATTGTTTTGAATGGCTTCATATATTGTGGTATCCTGGAATAGATGATTCTTAATTAGCAGTTATTACTTGTACCCCATTCTTACCAACTATTGTTTACCTGCAGTAATTCTTTAAGAATTCTGGTGTTGACAAAGGTTACAAATTATATACACATTGGAAAGAATATGCAATCTTACGTGCACGCAAAGCTGTGTATATGTACTTGTTGCCGTACAGTACAAAACAGCTCACCTTGCTCAAGGGTAGGGCACCCAGCAGGAATCCATCTTGATTCCCACAATTCAGGGCTCAAAGTAACACTTGAAATCTTGCCCTTGCAAGACTTTGCGGTACAGCTCCAGAATTGGTGGACATAGCATCTACCGACTGAGGAAAGTTAGTCACTGTGACCAATTCCAGCACCATCTGACTTTTAATAACCCACTAGGTTATCCATGCATTGCCTTCACTGATAATTGAAAAATTTTGAAAAAGTTCAGCAGTGAGATCGATTGCTCAGGATCAGAAACGGACCAGCACTGCGTGCTACAGGACAGACACAAGATGAACAGACCATGCAAAATGAGCCGTAACGTTACCTGCATTGTAACAATTCAAGTTAAAGCATGGGAGTGATATCAAAGACATGGAACTGAACATCATTTGTAGTTATTGATTTTTTTTTATTCAGATGACTATAGATACAAAGTTAAAGTGGCTAAGGCAATTTTCAGCAGTTGACGCTTTCGATTCGGTCATGCAGTGTGCAACACATCCAATAATCTGAAAAAGAGGACTGGGAAAAGAAAGAGAACATGAGTGGAGTCACATGATCAACAGAAGGCTAATTAGGTTTAGTGCCTCCTTCAACTCCTAAAATTCCCCCAAATTGAAAATCCCGCACCTCATATAAAGCACGCTTGGTTATGTTGCTCAGGAGGCATCAGCTATGTTACTCAGGTAATGAAGCAGAAAGGCTGTACCGGCCTCTCTGCCAGAGGAAGGCAGCGCCAAAGACATATGCATACATGCCAACTCTGCTTACTGCAGACTCCCTGCTATATGCAACTGAGGGAGGATACCTCTACTCCCAGGAGCGAATGTGGGATGAAAGACGAGTGATAGGGATGCAAAGCAGTCCATGCAACGGCTCCAGCACCTGACACTCCCCCACAACAGGCCCCGTTGGAAATTCATAACTGCATCACCCTCATCCAGGGTGAGGACCAATCTTTTTATTTTCACATAAAATGATGAAAAATGATCACACTTGACATAAATGAACACAAACATCAATGTATATTACTTGTGTTTGCACCTCTTGCTCAGATTGTTTATCATTTTGTTATGTGGTCCACCTAGACCTGTCTAGCTTGTTGTTGATTTCTGCTCCATACACAGTTTTTATACTGAACAGCAGCAGTACAAGGCCCTACACCGATTACAGTGCATCCATCCTGCCTGGTATCCATCTCTCGTGCAGAAGATCCTCATCTCAAACACACTGCAGTCCACCCAGGGTTTTGCCAAGACCAGAAAACTACAACAATATTGATATCAGCAACTCACACACAAGTACTTCAGTCAAACTTCCGCAAAGCTGTAACTGATTAACTGCATTGTTGCTCTACTTTCCAAAAAGCATAACCCACAATGTCTAACAGATATGGGCTACAATGTCAGTTGACTAATGCAAATTTGATGCAATGCAAATTAATGTTTGAATCAACTGGACCACAAAATTAAACGCAAGCGTGTAGCCCCCAAGTGAATCGATTTGAAGGAGTTCCCTCCCCCATCTTGATCACGAAAAACTTTAGCAGTGCTAATGGTGACCAGAATCACCAACCGTCAATACATTTATTGGTTCTGAATGTCAATTCACAAAACTAGTAGCATACGTATAACAAGGAAACAAAAGTTTTCCACAAAACATCAAAATCATCTAAGGGTCAAATAAAAAAAAAATCTATTTTCTACTCTCGTAGTGTTGTTATATGATGAGTTTCACTTTTTGAGGCAGGCTTTTTCAAATATTAAATCTCTGAAGAAAGATAAAGAAGCTGGATGTAGGTGTTCGACCTGACAAAGTTCACTACATCTGCAATGCTCATCTTAAGCTCCTGATGACCTATAAACATTGCTCTAAGCCTAATCTCTCTTGAGGAAAGTTTGGCTATGCGGTTTGCAGTTAATAATACTTTGAGGCATTAAGCTTCGGAAAGGGAAAGGGGCTTAGCAGCCTCCTATTTCTTTGTGCATGCGCATATCAATACGATTTAATGATACATCGATTTCCTGTGGCACTGCAATGAATGGCTTGGTAGTTGGGTCCTGGCCTCCAATTTATACCCAATACTCATCAGCTGTGTCTAGGGCAACTTCGATGTGGCAATAAGCGAAACATTACGCAATATCCATCTGTGCACATTTATCAAAAACAGCACCTTTCAACAAGCTACAGTACCAACGCTAATAAGAATTCAGAGTGTTCTCTAACAGGCAACATTTTAGAATATAATTACTTTTTGTTGTTCTTCAAGACTAATCCGGGGGCATATGTAAACAGAGGTACAGATTCAGATTTGACGGCTTGCTGAGTGTCACATGACTCTGCCCCCCTCTCTAAAAGGAATACTGTGCTCAGTAATTAATTTCACCTGCTGCCACATCCACACAGCACACATACCACCATCATATGAAAGTGACTTGAAGGAGCATTAGCTATGCTTACGGCTTTGCTGCTGGGCCCATGAGAGGGGAAGAAGAGACTTAGTTTACATATTGTACACTGTCTCCAGAAGCCTGACATTTTAAAGTTAATCCAGCAGATGTTGCATCTGGTTCAGCAGACTGGTTCCTCACAGCTCATTTTCATTAGGGAGGTGATGGTCTTCCTGTGTATGGAGCCACCATGACAAATGTTAAGCAAACTGCGGGTGTGTGGCCGAAGTTTTTAACGCAATTAGCAGTCAGGGTCCTTCTACAGTCCCGAAAGATGATGAAAGACCTCGGATGAGCAGGCTGTTTGTGTAACCCCCTCTCCACCCCACCAGCATTGGCGTGTGATCAAACAGAAATGTCTGAGGCAAAAACAAACTAAGAAACTGGTGACATGGGTCATGAACAAGACCCCTTCAGGAGATGCAGTTTACGGAACCAGACTGAAGCAGTGCAGGTTTGTCCTCCCCAAGACCTGGGTCTGGTACAGGCTTTGCAACACAAATGTGAACTTAGCTCTCTCACACAGCTACCAAGAAGCTGGAGAACAACAGAACTGACTGATCACTCCATACAGGTGCTGCCTACCTGCACTAAGGCATCAACAAACAACTCTGCATGTGCATTAATAAACCTCTGACTGGCTTATTCAACTGCACATTCAACATTCAATGGAGAAAAAGTAATTTATGCCCAGTGTAACTTCTGTTTTACTAGCTTAATAGAGTAACTGACATAAGAGAAATGCCATTCAGCCTATCAAAGCCTAATCCAATCCCATTAGGAAGGGAAAGCCCTCTTGTTAAAGGGACTACAGTTATTATTTGTGTATTAATCTCAAGTAGAACATTTTTTCCCCCCAAAATGTTATTTTAAAAAGCACACCCTTGTCTCAGAAATCCCGAACAATAATTTCTTCTTTCCAGCGACAGGATAGAATAAAAATAAAGGATCTCCAGACAGACAGATTCAATTTGTTATAATGTCTTTGAATAGATTTGTACACATAAACAATAAACAGCTGTATATTGCATGCTTTATATGCAGTTTATATTATTAATTTGAATCAATTTCCTTTCTAACCTGCTCATCACACATCCTGTGTTTTAAAGCACCTTCTTTCAAAAAAGGGTTCTGTGTATTTGTTCCCGGCAGGAGAAGAGCTTCCATTTATCCTCCTTTATTTGCCTTTTATTTCTAAGTACTGATATATTCAGGCTCTCTGGCCAATGCAGAGCTCCAAACAAACAGATTAGGAAACCCTCTCTGCAGAGAAACAGATAAGACAGGGGAGGAGAACATGGAGGTTTGGGCTGAACTGTGGGTCGACTGCAGCACTGGCTATGTGCTCCTCCACCTCCTCCTCTTCCGCAAGTCAGCCACTAGACCGTGGCAACTCACTGGGGATCAGCACAACTAATCAAAATCAGCAGCGGCTAAAATCAGCCCGGCACAAACAGTGATGCGAAGAAGCGGAGCGGACAGAGCGCGCTGGGGAGAAAGCGGGCCGAACAGCAGGTGGCGCTGTGGTGAGAGGGATTCACACATCCTGCTGTCCTGCTGAAGACCTGAAGGCTGCTCCAACAAAGGCAAGTGCTGAAGGTGAGTAGATGAAATAGGAACACAAACCAAAATGAAACCTTTCATGTTGGGGACTTACTGGTGTTACCAGTACACACCTGTTTATAGGGAATAATTTGGTATATTGGGAATTCTCAGCAAGCCAACTGTCACATCTGTCCTTTATAAATGTGTGAGGAAAGCTGGTATATGAGATCTTCTGCAGAAACTCACTCTGACAGTATAATAAGGAAAATGGCATTTCCCCCCTACCTTGCACTTAATTACAGCCTCACTGTGGGAGCTAAACTCACACGTGTCATCTTCAACTTGGGGGGGGGGGGGGGGGGGGGGGGGGGGGGGGGGGGGGGGGGGGGGGGGGGGGGGGGGGGGGGGGGGGGGGG
>JABFEA020000067.1:6469874-6489281 GCA_019775915.2 Cyphomyrus plagiostoma | reverse complement strand
GTCCCAGGAGTTGACTGGCAAACTACCTAAGGAATACCCTCTAGAATCAGGAGAGAAACTTCCTGATGTTCGTAGACGTGTCGGAACTGCCTTCAAACTGGATGACCTTTTCCCTTATGATACGGTATGTTACCTACGCCAGGATTATTAGTTATGGGTTAGCAATACTATGAGACTTTCATCTCTGAACATACAATATTAATCGCCAGGAGGCTGCTGGACGATATGAGGGGCTCTGCTATCGATCGGCTTGGCGGACGTCTTTATCTGAAGCAAATTACACAGCTCGCACTTTCACCCCTCCTAACAGCTAAATATTTCACTAAAGCAAATCAGCTTTATTTTCCATCCAAGCTGTACGCATTCGCATTCCATAAGTCTGAATCCCGAGTTCTGCTGACATTTTGCTTCTGAAGTTCTGCTGCATGCTAGTCAGTTTCACATCTTCAGCCAGGGGACCACCATGTACACTTCAGCCGACAAACTCTTGTGTTATTCCAGACTTCCCAAGGTGAAACATGGGAGGCAACTAAGATTTCAAAGTGCTTCCTTCCAACAACCCCACGGTGCAATGGCTGGCTTAGTATCACCAGCCTTCCTCCTTGCATGCCGTGTGACAACAACCTCCGTCTAATCCCAGGAAAGGACTCAGAGAGGCTGCAGATGTCTTCCTGGCACCTGTGTATGGAGATGTTATATGATAAGATGAGATTTTGGTGAGGGGGGGGGGGGCAACAGTGAAAGCTGCTAAGCAGAGACAGGCTGGGGTGTCAAAATGTCACCATGTAACCACACGCTCTTAGAAAAACAAAATAAAAGAAAAATGCCCTTAGTCCTACTGATTAATAGCTGGAGTGCGTCAGATGCTTATAACCCATTCAGATAACTCATGTTTCCAAGTTATTTTTAAGTGTACTTAACATTCAGGTCATTTAAAAGATCTCTGGCCTCTTTAAACACATGACTGGCTCAGTAAGCCGTACAAAACAGCCATGATTTTCATTGCTGTTCCTTTTAAAGGGTGAAAAATCCAGTTATCTGTCAAAGTGCACTCCCAACAAGAACAGAGACAACACTAATATACATACAGAAAAAAAGCAGTCCCGAACAAAGAAAACACTGTCTGCAGAGGCTTCCCATGGCAATCACAAAGGGACCCTGTTCAGTCACTAATGTGCAAAGTCTATTCCTGTCACAGTCTCCCCTTTGCATGACAAAATGGCAGAAACGTAGCGCTGCCAGTGAGAGATCAGACCTACGTGGGTCTGATAAATGCTATGGGCAACCGGGTCAGAGAGGGTCCGGTGCCAGCAAAGTCCCACATGCCCCCACAAATTGATGGCACCATGTACAGGGGGTTCCAGAGGTGGAGGGAGGTCAGATTCGGCCTGGAGAAAACACTGGCCCGCTGTTGCCATTCAGACGGAAACTGTTAGGAAAGTGCAAATAACACCTGACAGGTTAATTCCCCAAATCTGTCGTTTCTCATTGGTTTGCACATGGGCTGGATGAAAACGTGTGCGGCCGATTGTGGATTCACCAGGGAAAGCTGTGTGATGCCTCATGGTTGAGTTGAAAACAAGGTCAAGGAGAAAAAGGGCACCTCGATGGAAGAGGAACACCCGCCGCCCCTGCGGCACCCCTGCCGCCAGCCGCCTGCTGTCTCCTGTCCAGCCCAGTGATAAGACTGTGCTATCCCCCCCCCCGATTCTCTTGGCCACATCCCCTGTGACAAAAGGCTGTTGGGTGCATGTTTCTGGACACGGTTCGGTGTAAAAGCGAGATGATAAATTACAAACCTCGAGCAGGGTCCAATCGTACATCATGGCGCAAAGTTACGATCAACATTCAGAAATGCAAACAGTCTCGGGCAAAATGAGGACAGCAACACCCCCCTCCCGAAATCCACAGGGTGCACTTTCACAATATAAATACGCTTTTCACCTCAAGCTGCAACAACAAGGATAAAGGAAGCTGCAGCTGGGGTGGTGGGGGGGGGGGGGGTCACTCCTTCAAACTGCCCCACAAATACCTCATAATTTATTTTACTCTGCAACCTCTGATTAATTTTGCATTTGTGTGCTTCAGTTTTCCTTATTTCTATCTAATTAATAACAACATGGGAATTTCTCTGGGACAGATTTTCCACAGTCCCATAATTCACAACCTCATCATCTTAATTCATCCAGAGTATTGGTATTGTCACGGATGATCTCAGAATCATTTGTGCCTGTACTGTGGAAACCGATCACACCCAGTTAATCTTTGGATCAGTTTTGGTCCAGCTGACATTCAGTTAAGGCTGCAATGTCAAAGAAAAACCAGTGAAAATCCAATGCACGAGAAGTCTTTTCAGTAAAGTGTGTATGTGTTTCTGAATGGTTGTACAAAACAAGAAAGATACAGAGCCAGGCTGTTGTATGAAATGGTTCTCTTTAAACAATAGCTGTCAAAACAGCTAGGACATTCCTTTCTATGAAAATCCACTCTGAAGTGTCAAGACTGCCTGATGGATGCCACCTCAGAAGGCGGGACAGCAAAACCTTATACAGAGACAACGTCATTGTAGAGGAAGCCAGGGCTGAATTAGATTAACAATCAGCTCCTGAGCGGTGAAACACATCCAGACCAAACACAGGAAAGCTCTTCATCCTATTTCTTCTTCTATTTCATCCTGATACTACAAAGTTGGGGGTAAAAATGTTGCAGAACTACTTCAAGAACTCTGGCTGACTAGAGCCTATTGATAAGAGGACACGCCGGACGCCTTCTCATCCTGTGCCTGCTGTTCTGTAGCTCTTAACATCCTCTTTAATCACGTTTGCTTTCCTCGGATACAATGACTTCCCCGAATGCATCAATCTCAATGAGGAGAAGCTCGCCTGCAGCTCGCCAGGCAGGAAGCTGCGTGGGATATATGGGTAGCGCATTAGCATCCTCGCTGTGTGGCAAAGCCCTACTCTTCACGGGGATGGCCTACCTGTCAATCACTGCCACAGAGCTTGAAGAGTCTGCCATTAAGGCTACAGTATGGATTATGGCGACGGGGTCAGGTGGGGCAGGTAAAGCAGGGGCAGGACAAGCCCTTGTTGTGCCGCTCCTGACTCCACAAAAAGGAAACCGAGATACTACAGCCCAAAGCCGCTGATTGGCATGGAAGAGGGATTCTAAACAACGAACCAAGTCTTGTGTGAGGCAGACTGTACAAACTATCAGACCGTAAAACTGGAAAAACAAGCTCCAGGACGACATCTGCAGCTGTACCCTTCATTAAGGAATTGCGCTTGTTTCAGCAAATATCACAGCTGTGTAAACTGGTGAAATTTTGAGGCAAAGAGTGATATTAGCAAAAGACGCCAGTGCATATAGTGAGTCATTTAATACGTCCTCTGAAAATGATTTTACTGCTGCTCACATGCTGTTCAGATGGCAGATTTTGAGAAATCAGGCTCTGCGGGGTCTGGGCTACGCGCCGGTCTTACTGAAGCTCTCTCCCTGCCAACGGTGACGCCTCACTCTTCAGAGGCGCGTCGCAGCAGAGATGCGAACACGCTACTTTCTGAATCCCCAGATCCTGTGCGCTTTGTTAGAAGGCGCCAGTGGCGACTCGTACCCTCAGTGAAATGAAAAAGCTGAGCTGTGGCCGGGGCGAGCCTCGCAGAAAAGCGGTAGAAAGCGCAGTGCGGCCTAGCCAGTTTAACACTCGAGCTGCTCCCATTTTTACTGTGCACACACCAAGCAGCTCAGAGGGGGGCTCTGCCAAAGGCAGGCCAACTGGGAAGACCACAGAGACGGAGTTACACGCTCTCTTCCGCCCGCAATGACTGGAAAGGCCGCGGCAGATTAAATAAGCACAGGGAGGAAGGCAGGCCTCTCTCTCCTACACCCTGCTGCATCAAAAGCAAGCTAATGATGCCCCCACTCACTCAGGCACAGGGGGAGTTCTCCTGACCCGGAGCTCGAGAGCAGTGTTAGTCAGACTGAATTAGGTCCGTGGTGACTGCTGGGCTTGGAGCAGGAGGGGTACACGTTTTAACAAAGCTTTGTTAGTCCACACATCATTGACCTTTGGAGCTCATGCTGAATGCTAATGACAGAGGAGCAGCGGTAAACAGGCAGCGAGTCTCTCAGCACTCTCCAGACTCTGAGAGTCAGGGAGAGGCCCACAGCATCTAGGCCCTGCTAGCATCTCACACAAGAAGCTGGCAAGTGTAAGACTGAAAGTCTTAGCAGAGCAGCTGCAGTTAGCAGGCCACAAGACTCTGCCCTGCCACTGCAGATCAATGGGGGGGCCGTGGGAGAAAACTGACGGGAGGTTCACAGCGGGAGAGGGTAGGACTCCTGGTACAGACTGAGTCAGAGTGCTGAGGCCAAGTAATGAGTCCCAGTAAGCTGCTTTCAGGGCATTTGGGATTGCAGACAAGGTTATACTCAGGCTATACTCAAAGCAAACATGGCAGCTGCCCATATGCACACTATCCATCTGCCAAGCACCTTCTTAACTGCTAAATTAGTAGTGCAAAATGTTAGTTAGTTAATAGTGAGTAATGTTTGTTAGTTATCAGTGAGTAAGGTCATTCAAATGTTTCAAATGATATCAGCAAAAGGTCATTAAGAGGAAGACCAAAATACTTTCTCACTATGACTACTTTAGAGGTCTGGCTACACATAACTCGTTGTGTACAGCATGCACAAGACAACGTGGCCACATACCTGTTACCAGCCACATCCAACATGCATGGCTTCTCAGAGAGGATTTCCATCTCACCCACTGAGGTCGACGATGCCGTGAAAATTATTTTTTGCATGGAGAAGAGACTATAATCCAGCGAGGTCAACAAGCTGATCGGCGCTGATCCAACCTCATTTTCAGAAGGTTAATAACACGGGTTACAATAACGTAAAAATCCAAACTATTTAAGATAATATGGATGTCTTCTAGACAAATTCAAATAAGATCTATTTTTATATCATCCCAGTCACCGAGATACACAACAGTGCCTGAATAATGATGGTC
The DNA here is from genome assembly GCA_019775915.2 of Cyphomyrus plagiostoma. Taxonomy (NCBI): domain Eukaryota; kingdom Metazoa; phylum Chordata; class Actinopteri; order Osteoglossiformes; family Mormyridae; genus Cyphomyrus; species Cyphomyrus plagiostoma. Next base: position 6,484,264 of record JABFEA020000067.1, on the reverse strand, counting down.
CAGTTTTACTGGTAAGAACTGCTGACGAAGTCTGAGCTTTGAGGCACAGGGTTTACGGCTTAATCCATATTAATATGAGAATCTCAAGGAAAAAAAAAAGGCAAAGTGGTTATTACATTTTTCATAATCTCCATGTTCCTGCAAGCCATAGATAGTGCACATAATTAATACCCCTGATAAATGGCCAAATGACGGACGGGCCCTGTGCTCTGAGTTTTTATTATTTTTTTTTTTTTGAATTTCAGTTTCGTCCTTTTGTTTTAAATGAGCTTATGCGAAAGCCGTAGCACTGCGCCCATCTTCCTGATAATGGGATTGAGCATCTCGGAGTGGGAAAGTCCAAAGGCATTTTGCTTGAGAGTTGTAGCAATATGACTTAGTGGGTACACACGTCTACCACTGTCTCACTTCCTGTCTAAACTTGGACCCTCTTTCGCTCTGGCTTTATCACAGAACACCAGCCAGGCCGCCGATTAGACGCTGCCTAATTAATTAGCAGGAAGCTACAGATAGTTTGGTGCCACATAATTCCCCCAAATCCATCCGCACGAATGCAAATATTTGGTAGACAGAAGGCAGCGGGAACGGCATTCAGATATATATATTTCTTTTTATCTATAGCTGTCCACACATCTTCTCATATTTTGTGAAGGCATATGGAAATACAAAACAACTACAAAAAAAAAAAAAACCACCAAAAATAGAAAAAAAATCTAGCAACGCATGGATCTACTCAAATGGCAAACCATTTTCTCCAAACTTTGCTTCCTTTAAATAAAGGAGAGGACTTTAATCGAGGAATTATGAGGCTTGCCTTTGTGGTTGCTGCGATTAGGAAGGAGATACTTCAGGCAACAGGAAGGTTGACAAGGTAATCTCAATCATGTGTTTCTCCTCAGACTTAAAAGCTGCCAGTCAGAAACCCTTAGAAGTTTGTTTGTTTAAAGTTAGCTCAGCACGCTTCGCTGGAGTCTTTCCTGGTGAGATTTATTTAATTCAAACCTATTGTGGACAGAACTCTTGTGCGATTTACATCTTTGACTTATTGATAGAGAAGGGAGGACAGTAAAGTCAACACTTTCACTTCAAGAAACAGTATAAGGAGAGATCATTTCACACGAAGGTGAGGATCAATCTGCTTTTTCTTTGGAGCAGACAGACTATCATATCATTGAGTTTTTTTTTTAGAAATGATTCCACTGACAAGTTACAATACTACTTATATAACTGTTATGCCGCAACATGGTTGCAAACCCCTCACTGAAACACTGACCTGTCGCTTCAGCCACATACTTCAGTCTTTATGATTCCTTGGTGCTATGAGCTTTTTATTATTGATACTTAAAATAAATATTTCATTTCTTTTATTCACAGCCAGCCTGTCAGGCATGCACAACACATCTAGCTCCAGTTTAGGGCTACAGGTATTTTATGAATGAGGTATTTAAATTATTTATGTACTATTTAGCTGTTGTGTCATTGTTACACTTAAAAAAAGAAATGAATGTTGATGTTGTGTAATGGTGGATGAACATTCAGTGGCCAGTTTGTTAGGCAAAACTGCTTCACAATACAAACAGCCTGCTTCTCCAAACAATGAATTGAGGAGCTGCAGCCAAATATACTATTCAGCATGCAGATGGGATCAGAAGGTTCCCTTGCTGTGCGGCTAAGCACTGAACGGCTAGGATGTGTGATCTAAGTGATTTGAAACGTGGTGTAGATTGCTGCTGCTTGACGTGACAGCTCCTGCACCACAGAAATGGCTTCACTCCTGAGATTTCCATGTGCGTTACAGTGCCAACTGTTTACAAGGATGTAGTGATGAACAAAAAATATACAGGTACAGTCCGCAGCAGTTCTTTTGCTGAAAAGCTAATGAGAGAGTTCAGAGGATGGTGGCCACAGGTACAAAAATAACACATGTGCAGAAATCATCACTGAGCGTACAACTCGTGAACCTGGGATGTAGCTCTGGAGAAATAAGGGGTCTTACCCGCTACTACATAGGAGTAACTAATATAGTGGTGACTGAGTGTACCACCTAACATTTTAAATGAATAAAACTGCACTGTGCCATTTGTTTTTGTGCCCTGTGTTCTTTTATTTGAAGAATAACAAACGCACAACACCAATAATAATTAGAAGTATACTGATATCAAGGCCAGGATGCTTGATTGCCAGTGTCTGATGGTACCATGCTCCGCTCCTCTCCAGTCCCCTTGATCATACAGGCAAGCGCACTGTGAGCCACGCTCTGGTGCGTTTAGTCATGCCTTGAGCTCCAGGTCAACTTTGTCTGCCTGATGATCATCCTCGGTTCATTTCATTCATAGCATGAACACTATCGGATGTTTCTGTTGCTTGTAAAACCACACGATGAGGAGTTTTACCATGAGATGCTCCCAGAGGAATCTGCTCTTCAAGCAGCCAGTTTCACTTTCTCCGTTTTTCGGGATGATGAACATTAGTTATTTTGGCCACGTAGGCATTTTCTGCACTCCCGGGAGCTGTCAGCATGTGCTTATGATCTACTTGCTCACTTATTGCATGTTGCGTGGCTGATGCTACAAACCCTACTGCCATTTTTAATCTATCATAAATCAGAGGAAACCGGTGCAAGCGTTAGCAATTTAAAAGCATAATAAAGCAGGGGCTGCAAAGCGCGGAATTCAGCATTCAAATAAACAAATATTACAGGCCATTGCCAAAATCATTACTCATTCTCATTATAACAAAAATAACGTGTTTCAGAATGGAGCTTTTTCAAGAACAGATCACGACTGATGGAAAAAATATACTAAAATTAAAGGAAAGAATGCATGGATCCTAGTGAAATAATAGAAAACAGCCAGCTTCTATAGTTCCGGACACTCTTAAATAACGATGTCCCTTCCCCCGTCTGAACAGGCCACTGCTTATTACAGACCTCCAATTTGTTTGATGTATTCAAACTCAGCATCGAATCTGGCCTGTCGGAGTTGGTTCGAAACACTTTATTAAAACGTCCCCGAACCACAAACAGATCCTGTGGCCGTTAAATAAACTGTCACGCTGAGTTTTTCATCAATAGATTAATTTGGGCTTGTGCAGGTTTAAACAAAATTAGATGTGAAGTGGAAAAAAACACACAGGATGAAGGAAAGGTTTCCCAGGGAGGAGTGATATGTCAATAACACACTGGAGGTGGAATGACTTCTTAATCTAATTCTTTCCATAAAGGAAATTCCCGTGTATGAGGTTATCCATACCAAGTCATAACTGTAGCTGCAATTCCTTGATCCCACAGCTACATGTAGACAAAAAAGAAACAATTTGTGCACTTCGATGGCATTGGATCACAAAGGTGGCGAATGAACGGGAGGTAAACTCCACCGAGTCCTTATAGCCGCCTGTTTTATAAACAACGTCCATGCTGGGTGCTGGGAGTTTTCTGGTCATCTTAAACCATACCAGGCTATAGCACGCTGGCTCAGGAGACAGGCGATCCATAAATCAATCACAGCCACCTCAGCATACTGCGCATGGATGTTCTTTGTTTTTTTTTTATTTTATAAATATTAAATATTAAATCTAACAATAGCCACCAGATCTCTGCCACCTTAGACTGCCTTTGTCTGCCTTTGTGCGACGGCACAAATCACAGAAGCGCAGGTTAAGAAAAAGGGGCGGATGCATGGGAGGGGCTCGGTGGGTGCTGACACCTGTCACGGGAAAGCTCGCGACACCCCCAATTCACTGCGTGCCCCCCCCCCCCCCCCCAATAAAACAGCCCTATGTCAGATTCTCCGCCAGGCCATTGTGTGCTATGATTTATCACACTCGCACCTGAATAGCACAATGGGACAATATCACGTCCGCTGCAGCTCGCTTATCGAGCCCATGAAATGACTTGTCTGCTGGGGACGCCGCCTTCGCCGGGCCTTTGGGGCTCTTTGTCAGTGCGCCACGAGGCTGCCATGGCGGGAGAACTCGCAGCAATTTATTCACACTGAATTGCATTACATGGGTCGCATAAATAGCCTTTACGCTCCCCAGAACGCAAAGCGATAAGGGAGTTATTACAAACTTGTGTGACGTATAAGAACTCAGTATCATGCCCAATCTATCCATTCATTCTTCGAAGCGCCTGCCTCAGTCAAAACTTTTTTCTGAGAAAGGGGGTAATAAGACAGAATCTGTTGGACTAGATGTACCTATGACTGCATGTTCCACTAGAAATATAATGATGTATTACTTTTACCCATCAAATTCTTTTCTTTTTGAGCTTTTTTCATGAGACATGAGGAGCACATGGACTTCACAATAAAATGAGGCAAGCGATGCTAACCTTTTCAGGCAATAAACCATTACTTCCGACACTCCAGTGGAGTTCAGGAAGTCCATTTCTGGCCTTTGGGCAGTGAGTGGACTCCAATGAAAATCACACATGGTAGGCATGACCTCCACACCCCTCGTGACAGCCAAACATTAACTCTCCTTTGGGGACTCATTCTCTTGACATTTGCCACTATTCTGCTTTCAAACACATGCTACAGGGCTTAGGGCTTGACCCTTTCCTCTCAGCGCACTGTTTAAGTGGAAACCTCAACATGAGAAGCTTCCTACCTCATCACATTATATGCACAGCTCAGCCGTGGGACAGTGAACATCAGTCATCCATCACAGATGTGGCTGTGATCACCGCTGGCCGCTGTAAAGCGTATGAAAGGAGAAAGTGCAGAAGGGCCACAAGCTTTACCTACTGCCACGTGCCAGCTTTAGCGTCCGTCACATTTTGCAAGAACTGCCCCTAGTCTCACAGTATTTTTAAAAATACATACATATAAAAATATCTAAATTACTTAATTATATATCAATTAATTTTAAACAATTAAAAAAAGAATAAAGCAAGCTATTCCACTTTTACTGTCATTTATTTTTTTACTATGTAGCACATTGGGTATGAGAAATGCATGTTACAGATATAATTTTTACTATCATTATTATTATTTGCGGCATTTCACAATTATGCCAGCTGACACTCATGATGGCAGAAATGAATCCTCAAACCTCAAATTGGGATTAGCCTGATATTCTAGTGGCTGGTTTAGTAACCAACCCAAATACAAGACTTTTGGCACTTTTACTTTTTTGATTGCATTCAATTATTATTTTTTTTTTTAATAAAACTGAGGTTATCCAAAAGGGGACCTCAAAAGATGTCACCAAAAATAGGGAAATTTCAGGTTTTACTACACTTTGGGGACAATTTGGTCCTCAAATGTGATTTGTGCAAACCCACACACACACTCTTACATATACGTTGGGTACACATTGCTTTATGGGGAACGCTCATTCATTTCTCTCGGGAAAATGCAAATGCTAACTATGACATCCATAACCCCTACCCAGCCCTAACCATAACCATAAGTAACCAAGAAAAATACAAGAGTTTTTGCATTTTAAGTTTTTTCATTGCAGTCACACATTTTTATTAAATTGATGGGTATTCATAACGTTGTGGGGACATTGCGTCCCCATAAGATAAGGTATACCTGCTCACACGCACACACAATCTCTCATTGGTAAACACAGCCCTGGGCCTCCATTACCTTCAGCGGCTTACAGTGCTGGGCAGTCATCATACTGCTCTGCGTCAGCCTTTCTAAAAGACACCGTTGGTCAGTTCTCACACAGTAAATTACCTCCCAGTCTCATGTGGCCACCCAGCTACTTTCTGCCGTGACAAGGAAACCATCTGCGTCCAGCAAGATCAGGGAGTTACAACGTTAAGTCTTTGCAAGAATAATGTTGTTTAATTCTGTTTAAGTTATATTAAAACAACTATTAAAACAAATGCAAAGCAGACAGCTGATAGTGAATCCTGAAGATCAATATTACTTCTGATACAACAAATCTAAGGTTGCCTGCAGACACTCCCATCACTTCAGAGGTGGGCTGAAACTAACACTGCCTGTCAGATAAAAGGCACTTTAATTAAGGCTAAAGTAACAATGTACCTAATTAATGAAGCAGTGCATGTCACAGGCCACCTCAGTCATGTCTTTCAGATATAAACATTCCAATCCCTCCAACTCCTTTTCTATAACTTTTAAACACTCAGTTACACCTTTAATTGCATGGAGCATCTTTTCGGAATGATGACAGCCAGCATGAAGGTGGGGCGATGTGTGTGATTCCCAAAACTCCGAAAGAATTTTCAACACCCCGATTCACTTTGTTTTAACGAGCTGAAAAGCAGATCACCATCCTCTTTAACAAGCACCTTGGGAATATCTGTCTTCTCAGCCTCGATCATGTCCAGAAATGACTTTCATTTGATGGGGCTTTCGAAAACAAACATTCTAAATGCCAGCTATTTATTTTTCTAATCTCTCCTTCATGAATAGCTTGTCACAGTAGAGTCCCCAAGGTTGCTACATAATATCCTGGCCTATCAGGTAAACAGATAAGAGAGCGTGTATAATTAAATCAGGCACTGCACTGTTCCTTTTGCACAGTCAAAGGTGCAAAAAGAAAATGAAAAGCAAGCAGAGATATCTATTATGATTCAAGCAATTCAGCTAATAACATTTTAAACCTTTGAGAGGGTCTTGCCCATGCCCTGCTGTGACACTGCATAGCCAATGCAATGCTAACACAAGTGCCACACATGCTCTCCAGCTTTCAGTGTACAGGGTCACCATTAGGTTTCAGGTCAGAGTGACGGCCCCCTCTGCGATGTCTCCCCTTCCCGCACTGACACTGGATTTCTACCTCTATCATGCTCAGTTCATTCCTCACATCTCCGTCGTCTGACTAGCCTTGTGGCAGCACCGCGAACCCCCGCCATCAGAAGAGGCGTTTCGTTTGCTTAGTGGGTCGAAAGGGTGAATCTATCAAATGTCCAACAAGCTGGGTCAGCTTCTGGGGGCTGACAGACGACGACCTTCACATTACCCAGAAGAGCCAACACTCCGGGTTAATATCACTCTGGATATTACTGCCTGCTAGCTTTCTACAAATAGTGCCACTCAGTGAAAAACAACGTGAAAGTGCCTTGATAAAAATGTGCTGTAAGTGGACAGAACTCAAGCCTTCATCTCAGCTTCGTTAAACAGAACGTAACAAACACATGACAAACAGTCCTCAACAAATGGTTGGTTCTCCCCAGAGCATTAAATATAAAGGATGATGGAATATGATTTTGGAGCTCATGCTGTAGCAGATTAACAAAGTAAAGAGAAGCAACAATGTTACAAAATGTTGGCTGGTCACATGTAGGTTAATGCTAATAGAGTCTAGACCCACAATGACCCAACTCTGTGTTTACGGAATGTAATGTTCTGTACCAGAAGACAAATTGATGCAGGAACCACAATGCGAGAACCTGAGCGAGATTGTCCATGCTTTAGAAGACACACCTTTTCACAGTTCAATTCTTGGCCTAGGGGCCCAGTGCATCCCCATGTCTTAAAGCGCCTGGGGTCGATTAATTACAGCCGCCTGACTTCCTGCCCCACGGCACTGCTGCATGGCCTCCCATAACCGACGTGCAAAAAGACTGAACTTCTGCACTCTGAAAGTTTCTCAGCTGTCCACTGAGGAAAATGAACCATGCTGCATTTAGAAAGTCTGGGAGTCTACTGTTTTATCTTCTGGAAAAAACCTTTTAATGTAACTCAACTATAATTATTTGACACATATATATATCATATAATGATTCAAATGAAAGACAGCCTTTGATGGAGCCTCATCCTACTGAATCGGACATTTGAGTGTCACTAGAATTCTACTAGCATTCTTGAGATAATCTAATGACTGTACCTTTGCTATACTGCTAAGAAGCTTATTCCAAACCCCTATTACCCTTTGTGTAAAGAAATCTTTCCTTTGCGCCGATCTAAATGGGTCACTGTAACCAGTTCCCATCTGCAGTCATTGGGGTCGACCTCATCTAGATTGTCCACAGGTGACTCTCAGCTCCCATTATTCTTGGAGCTTTCTGCTGAACTTGCTCTAAAACATAAATTTCCTTAAATGGTCTGGTGCGTAAAGCTGTACGCAGGAATGGCGCTACAACTAATGCAACTGTGTACCTCATCATAACTTCCTTGAAGCTTCATATAACATACCCAGGTGTTGTCATTCTGCTTCCTTTTTCCCTAGTCGTGTGATCTCTAGCACTCAGAGAATATTCCCGAATCCTGCAAACTTCCAGTTGGACTCATAAGCTGCACCTCTTCCAGCTTTTGCACTCCAGCTCGCCCGCACATGCATACGAGCAAAGCACTTCCACCTACCTCAGTGTTCTTCTTTAGCCAGGTCTTGACAGTGCTGAGGGCAATTTCAGCTGCAGGCTCATTCGGAAATCCTGGACACAAAATACATAAAAATCAGAAATTGACACTGAGGCAAACCGGAGCATGCGATGCCGATGAAACAAGAATGTGATTTCTGGTTATTTACTGGAAGTGCATGCAAATGTGCTGACAAAGATTTTTATGGGACAAGAGCTCTTCCTGAGCTAACAAATAAAATATACCTGTAAATATCCTTTAGCTGCATTCCTGACAGGATTTTTATTTGACATAACTGCATTCAATCATTGGCAAGTTCACTTTGAACTTCAACCTTAATAAGTTGCTCTTGGCAACTAATTTTAAAAAGTAATCAGTTCCGACAACCAATAAAGAAATAATTCTTGCATAACTAAAACGTAGTTCAATCGATCGTAAGAAATATATCCTCAGCACCATCCAACAGTTTATAGAAAATGGCAGAGAAACCACGTCCCTGGATATTATGCATGGTTCATAGCATCGTACTCAGCTCTGCATCACATCCTTTTTTGGTAACAGATCTGCGATTTACAGGTCCAACTGCATGAATATACTATCATTTGCGCAGTGTTTTTCGTACCAAACCACCATGTATTGCATAATAAAAAGGTAAATGACACATTGAGCGGGTGTGAGGCGGAGCTGTGCCACTAAATGCTGTATTAATCACTAGAGCTGAACAGAGCAGCCTCTGTGTTAACACAACACAACGATTGGGAATAAATCGATATTGGCTGGATGCATTTTCAATAAGGCTTTCACTGAGAGGAATGGCCACGCAAAGACCCGGTTCAGCGTTAACAACAAGATGTTTTCTCCAAGTCAGGGCTCAGGAGCTGAGAGATGGAAGAACTCAGGCTTTTGCACTTAGTAAAAAAAAAAAAGTGCTGATGTCAGAAACCAGGGCCTCTCGAATCTCCTGACACCACCTCTCAACACAATCCAATTTATTGACAGAAGGGGGGTTCAGATTATATTACAGCGACTCTCTCACGCCCCTCCTCCATTCCCTCCACACCCAATAGCCTTTGATTCTTTTTTTCCCCCACCTCTGCATTTGTCTTAAAGTACTCCCTTCCTCTGTCAGCTTTCCATATCCCAAGTGTGTCAGACCCTCAAGCGTCAGGTAGTGGCTGCCCAGATTCGGAAAATCTTGGCTCTGGGAGGGAACAGAACTCTGCAGAGGCCTGGGTCAGGGGAGTGTGTTCTCCAACAGTAAGCCAAGACCTCCAAGGGCATGTCAATGACCCAATATCAGTGCACGACACTGGGAATACTTTCTTGTCCAGTATGGAATCGTCTAATCAAATTTCAATATCTTTTTAAAATGTGAAATAAGGAAATACACTGTCTCCATCAAAGTATTTTTGAAAATCAGGGTCACAAGAATTTTTGTATTATACTGAAAATAAATCTAAAATTTCACGTGTACTATGGCCAACGAAATTCAACCACAGAAGAACGGAAGATTAATTCCGCAAAATTCAAGATATGTTTCCATGCCCTCTGCTGTCAGCCTGCTGTGGTCCCCATTCTACAGTCCTACTCCGTTCTGTTCTGTAGAGGCAGTCGACAACCACAATGTGCAGGTTATACGTGAGCATCAGGAGGGTGGGACGTCCCTGGGGAGCGAGGGCTGTTATCTGCCTGCTGTCACTGATAAAATGTGCCTATGACTGCACATCCGGCTTCTATCATGGTGGAATTCAAAGACACAACTGGGCAGAGGCGGCAGACAGAAAGCCGTGGTCATGCATCACGGCACCGACAGAAAGTCAAAGGCAACAGAAAACCTGGCTGGCGGAAAGTGGCCAGAATAAATACACAAGTAACAAATAATTCCGTTAGCAAACCTGGGCAGTTCCATCTGCCTTGAGGGGGGGCTCTGCTGTGCTAAAAAGCAGCAAATCTCCCACGTTGAACTAGCCTTAATCATAAAGGATAGGACAATTCTGCCCAAAAGTAGCGAGCGGACTGCTCTGCATACAATTAACCTGTTTAGTGTACAATTTCTACAAATGCAGTATTGATTTACCTTCACAGGCATTAATCATGCCAGGCTCGACTACAAAGGTCTGGACCGGATCTGGACAGGAGCATGTAATGCTCTGCACTGCTGCGGATACTGGAGCACAAAACCCCGCCTGGTCTTTCCTCAGCGCTCTTGCTGACCCATGGGCCCGCAGCTTGCCAAGTGGCCCCAAAGGGTCCAGCTGGCTGTGGTGACCACTATTTTAAGACAGTATCACTAGAATGTTGTTTTGCCATGTCACAGGTGTAAGTGCAGTGAAGCTGAAAGCCAGGCCTTCACTTTGCAACAGGAAAATTCATTCTGACATGTAATTTACAGAGGAAGGCAAATGATAACATACCAATTAATAATAAAAAAAACAATAAAAGTGGTTATTTAAAAATGTACTGCAAAATATTAAATGAAACCCTTAGGATATTTTAATGTTTTAAGGGCTCCTATATTGTGGGAAATGGATTATTCTTTGAAAACCAGGCGTGGTAAGACACTGAGCAGTAACTCGCATGGTTCCATATCTTCTTTTCCTCCTATTAACAGCTTCCAAGTTCTGCTTTAGCCCCATGAGAGAGAACGTCTTTACACAGAAAGAGGAAATTTAAAAAAAAAAAAAGAAAAAAAGTTTAGGCTTCAAACTTTCAAAGAATCTTCAAAGAAAAGTGGAGAAATCCGCCACCGCTTTCACTCCATATGCAGCCTGGGTTCACCGAAACCCAATCTGTCAAGCGGCACGGTTCTGGAGCTGGCCGCCGGGCCTAACACAGCGATCGGGCTGCCTCACGGGCCCCTTCCCATTTTATCCTATGCTGGGAATACCGCGGGCCCAGGAAGATTTGTCTTAGCGAGGCGCGGTGATGGGATTTCGGCACGGCAGAGCCACTGATGAGCACCCAGGTGACGGTGTGTTATTTCTGCTGCCAGCCCGGCACTCCATCACGGGGCGGGAGCGCAGCAGAGAGCGCAGCACGCCGCGTCACCCTGACCCCCTCCCTGCTGCGCCGGCTGCTGCACCCAGGGGGCAGCACTTTGTGGGAGTCAAGGGCAAAACTGCCTTTGGCTGCGGGGCCTGGCAGACATGAAAACTGGGCCAGCAGGGTTTGCAATTAAATAAAAAAGAGCTAAAAGAGGTGGATTTTATATGTCTAATTATTATTTTTAATTAATTTTTTAAACTCATTTTTATCATTGTAATGGCTCACCAGGAAATTGTGACCCATAAGCCCAGAAATTAATTGTGCAATAAACTTCAATCATCCTCAGTGATGCATTCTGGGAAAAATGAAGTATTCTCTCGAACCAGGGGTGAGACAGCTGGGGTTTCAGATGGTCAGTCCTGCTTTACATTCCCCCACCACCCTAAAATTTTCTGAGACTTATGCCAGGGGACTGCTGGCGGGTGTGTGGCAGAGGTGGCTCAGAGTGTCCGGAAGGCCACGCTGTGGGCAGGGGGGGAAGTGAGACAACAGGCTGGGGACGACCTCTGTGTGTGTGGCCGCGTCTTCAGGAGCATGCGGTTGTGTGAAGGAGAGTTTCTTGCCGGTATGCTTTTTTCCGGCCTGAGAGGAGTGCCATGCGGGTGGGTGGGTCAGGCCACGCCACGCTCCGTTTCTCTCTTCCGGCCATTAGACAGCCTCAGGCGGTCCATCGGTTCCCATGGCGCCCACACAATGACCTGGGCACCCATCCAGAAAAGGCGGCACACACCTGTCCTACATGGTAGATTCGCTGTTCAATTTCTCCCCTTTAGACGCAGTGCTTGCTTGAGCAAAAAAAAGATATATATATATATAATATTTTCTATGACCTTGTTTTAAATAGCCTATTCCATGTATTTAAAAACAGATACAAAAGAGCTTTTGTTATGTATATCCAGCACCAAAATATACTCAAGCAAAAGCTAAAAGAATACTTTCTGCCATTTCCACTGGTGTGAATAATGAACATTATTTAGCACTCTGGGGGTCTGCGGTACATCCTGAATATACAGTCTGGGAAAAAAATTCCATCAGAGACTTACAAGTGATTGAAGCCAAACTCTTGTTTATTTTAAACCGATGTAGGCAAAAGAAAGAAAGAAAAAAAAAGTGAATCCAGATATATGTAGACAGGCATTTGAAATGTGTTATGATATCATACTGGAAATACAATTGTCATGCAGAGCTGATACTGCACAGAAAGATGCTGCCTCCCTTACTTCACATAGCAGCATTTCCAGAACATCTCCCAACACCCGTTCCGAGCCGAACGCCTTCTTAAGAGCTGCGTGTTGTTTGGTGCCCCTGCTCAGTGGGAGGCCGACCTCTGATCTACGAGCAGGACCCGCAGTCATTACCTGCTGACGAGGCCCCCAGCACACAACGCCTCGCGTTAGCAGAAAACACTTCAGGACTCAGAAGACTCCGCGCCATGCGGCAGGGACATGGCGACAATATGCTTGCTCATTATCTCCACCGCGGCTGACAGCCCTGATTAGAAAGGGACCTCTGAGCGTAATGAAGGTTTATTAAATGAATCTGCTGGCTACCAGTAAATTACGTCCCTGACGAGAGGCAGGGTTCACCGGCTGCGCTGTGCAGACAAAAGTGATGCAGTCACAGACAGTGAATTTAACAAGCACAACACAAAAGGGCTGTAGTAAGAGTTTTTGTTGTTGTTGTCGTCATTGTCATTATGTGAGGTGAAGCACAGAGCTTTTTTTCATTGCTACATTTTGTTTATCTGTTGCTCACCTGCATAATAATCCACCTTTTGTTATGTTCTCAATAAAGCAAAATCAAAGTGCGCTATTCGATAGATAGATAAATAAATAAATAAAGTGAAAACACGGATTCCTGAGCTGAGAGATGTGAATTATTAAACGGGACAGAATTCAGATTCTTTATTTCAGAATCACAAATGGAATTTTCACTCTTATTTTAGGTGGTGAAAAGAGGAGACGCATATAAACGAGAGGAGTGAGAAGCAGAGCTCGTCTTGTAAGACAGCAAAAGGTGTCTCCTCCTTGGAAGGAATAATCCGCTTGAACCCGGGTCGCGTGGCGTTGATTGATGGGCTACAAGCAGGGCACTTAATAACCTTTATCATGTCGTCCGACCTCGTGGCCCACAGTGGACGGCAGTTTGTTTATGGGTGGTAGCGCCAACACGCTAACCGTGCAGAAATTCCGCGGTGCCTAATGGACTAGTCTGAGGGATTGGACTGTCAGCCGGAACCGAGGCCTCATTTTTCTCCATGGCAGCCCCAGGTTACCCTTTCCGCGCCCTGCCCCCAACTCTCCAATAATTTGTCAGTGATGACTGAGCCCTTGTGAAATTGAGGAGAAAAAGCGACTTTCAATTAATGTTATTTATTCTGAGATACTTATGTCATTTTCATTTTCTATTCATCAGAAGTCATTAGCTGCTTAATGGTTGATTATACTCTAAGAGCAATTTTCGTCAAAAAAAAAAAAAAATTAATTATTTCATGACTCAGTAATAATGACATGCTAAAGATGCTAGCTCCTGTAACATGTGGGTCTTGCATGGGCATACCGTCCCATAGAAATAGATCTTTATCATTACAGCTCTGCAACGTTCACTTTATTTTTTAGAAGCCGATAAACGAACAAATAAATAAATAGTCCACGTCCCTGACACGTGGATCAGTCACATGAGATGCCAGAACCCCTATACTGTTACTGACCGACCATGTCACAGAATCAAAGACTCATAGATTCTTAGGTCTTACAAGCAGGGGACAGCTGGGGCACCCTGTCGTCAAGGATGGCATAAAAAGTGTGATTCATTCATAAGCAGCTGTAAATAGTCCTCCGAGTTGACACTGAATAGATAAGGAAAATACTGACAATTTAGCATAAAGTAAAGAAATGGTTTATGGGAAAGAAAAATATTATTAATAATGGTTCCTGTATAAGGTAAACACAAAGTTCTTTGTGTTATTCATAACTACTAAAATCCACTGGGGGGGGGGGGGGGCAAGGGGGATTAACACATAAAACATAAACCTATCCATACATTCATAAACAAAAAAAAAGC
>JABFEA020000067.1:6444758-6469754 GCA_019775915.2 Cyphomyrus plagiostoma | reverse complement strand
CCCTTCACCCCCACACATCGCCCCCCTTCCCAACCCCCCCCCCCCCCGCCGGGGGGGCCCCCCCCCCCCCCCCCCGGGGGCTTAACACAGAAAACATACTCCTATCCATCCATTCATAATCAAAAACTATGCAATATATTGCACATATCTGCTGTAACAAAGCTCTCAGCTCTGTTTCAATAGAAAACTGGATGCAGATCATTCTCAGCGGTAGTGGGAAGGGTCAGACGGTCACCTGAGGTTCGCTGCTAATACCAGGATAACAAAGATCAATTTGCAAATTGATCATATATATTGGTTACGATGTTTGGTTTCAGCCTAAAGATAATATGCTGAGTAACAAAACTTGCAAGCGTGGATTATTTTTTAGATAATGAAGCAGCTTTATTTTTATATCTCTACTGTTACTGTGTAAGATGTCATATGAAATATGTATGTCAAAGCTGAAGAGGTACAGGAAATGAAGACTGCTTACCATAAATACCAGTGGATATACAGGGGAAGGCCTGCAAAAACAAACAAATCACAGTCAGTTTATCAGTGCGCATCTTTTATCAAAAAATTTCCAAGACGATTATAGCAAGACTGACCCATAGTACCCAACACTCAATAATAAGTCAGCCCACGGCGATATCCAGTGCGAATAAACTTTCAATAAGGGACCAAACTTACTCTTCTCAAAAGCTGGCAAACTAAACTGTATTTACTCTTCTATACACCTGTCTCGTTTTCATTTCCTGCCAATATCGAGGCTTAAAAACCACTATAATATATTAAATCTAGAAAGTTTTCAGAGACTGGGAATTCACAGATGCACATGGAGTCCTGTGGTGTTTGCAAACACTGGCCACTTGCCCTGTATTGGCAGTGAAATGAGAGCCAATTCTACTGACGCTGTGCCATTTTCCAGGGTTTTTATTTACTCATTTAACTCTGAAGTTACATAAAAATATATAAACAGTTGGATATAGAAACTGGAAACAGAATTTAGAGATCACATTCTGTTAACACAAATTCTGTCGTCATGCAATGAGGGGAAACCAAGGACATCAAGACCTAAAGTACAGTAAACATTTCAAATCACGTAAAATATTAACATATTGAAGAACAAATTGTTTCCAAACATCTAAATGTTATTAATGTGATTCTTAACTTTAATTGCATGCAGAGAAATCATGCTCAGTCAGTAGATAATCTACTACTGAAAATGCTACAGCATCATCATTACTTTTGTCAGCCCTAGAAAGCCAGGAATGCAGGATGCTTCATAGTGAATGAACAAGAGGGGTCGTCAGTGAGGGACAGAGATAATTTTCTCATCTTTCTGTGCATCATTAGCAATGCTAGTCCCCTTAGCTTGCCCTACATGTGGAAAATGGAAGACTGTGCCCTTTTTGTTCCCTGCAGGCCACCGTACAGATGCTGGGTCAATTATGTAGCAGTGCAGTGGATGACATGGTGCCCAGCTCTTAGATGGAGTGTGTGAAATGAACAGAACAGCATCTGACCCAAGCCAGCTCTGCGTGCGTCTGTTCGGATTGCCTTGCCAGTGATGCCCATTCCCCTAAGTGAACATTTAACTGCCACCATAGACTAACAGCAGGAGACGATCGGCTCCGCACCACAGCCTATATGATTTCCAATTCTCCAATTATCATTTAACAGAGGCCATGGGATTTGCTTACCATGATTAAGCAAATATGAGCAGCTGGTGGTTTAGCTCTTACAGGCCGATTAAATCTGGCTTGCAATTGGCAAATTGTGTGAATAATACTATTAATGTCCTAATGTGGTCACAGTAAAGGCTTCAGATTTGAAATGTGTGCTGACAAAATGAAAATTTCTTATTTGCACATGGTTATTAAACTGGAGGAAATTACATACACATGTGGTGTCATGTTTGCTGGAAAACGTAAAACATGTGGCTTATTAACCAAAAATAATTAATGATATTTTATAAAGTATCACGTTAAAGGAAGTAGGGTGATGATACATTTACAGCCATTTTGCATCAACATGACAGCACATCTGGAGAATGTTTACCAATAACTAAAGTTAAAGACTACAATAATTTAATTATATGAAGACAGTGACCTGTCTATAGTATATTATTCGCCGACCCTGGCACTATCGCACAGCCATAAATAACAGACGGAAGTTGCAGTACGGATGGACAAATAGAGTAATTAAGACCAGGAGATTTATCCAATCACAAACTGCTACAGGGTGACCATTTGGGGAGGGGCAGCTGCATGCATACTTTGGTTACCCAGTAAGCTTTGACTCTCCCTTTGGAGGCAAGGAATAGCGCAAAACTGACAAAATGTAACCCTCATTTTTAGATCCATTCTGCACCAAAAGCAATTATGACACCCACCCACCACCAGAAAACCACCACTGCCACTTCATCTCTGTTTCTTGTTTCACATCTTGATACAAATTACCCACATTGCTGGATTCCCTGACCTCTACCAGGGAAAATATTTTTTTTAATTCCCACTTTATTCGCAGTGTATGACTGACCCCTGGACTGCTTTATGGTAGGATGCTGGCAAGCAACACCAACCCAGCTTTGAAAATAACTGTCTGGAGTCATCTTATATCTGTCAGGAGAGTTAATCAAACTTTGGGTCCCCCCCCCGCCTTTTAATCAAGAACAGCCAGCCCACACCATGATCCTTGTCGTGGTTTTGTTTAGGAATCAGGAAGGAAGCAGGCAAATGGCCACTAATTTGAGTCACATGACTCTGGTGGGTGGTGACCCCTAAATAGAGTGTTTGGATAAGGAGGTGTGTCCAGGGGAGGGGGAGAGCCAGGTGACTAGGGCTGACGGCTGATAACTCCCACCTGTCACACCTTCCCTCTTTCCTGTATTATGTATAAATTGGTGTGTCCTGTTATTTTGGCCTTAGTAAAGCAATCTGGAGGAAACCCCAAAAACACATGACCACCCACATCCAGGAAAAACCTCACCCCCCGTTTGCTTTTCCTCTCAGTCCCCGACGAAAGGATACTGGGTGTGTGCCACCTGCCCCGTCCCAATTAAACCGTTTCCTCTGCAAAGCATGCCGTTTCCCTCCACAGAGACCCCATTTGCTGACCACTGTCTTGCAGTCGTCTGAAGTCCCTACCAGTCAGTGTTTCACATACTGATTCAAATGACTGTATCAGGACAACTCACAATGTCTGCTATAGCTAAGCGATCCACTTTGCCAATAGCAAAACGCTGTTCCCGGTGCCCAATGTGGCATCGTCTCTGCTAAGCCTGGTACTTTGACAGGAAACATAGAGCGGCTGGTAGTCCTGCCTAATACTTAGCATGTTGTAATGCAACAGGGAATAAAACAAAAAGATAAATTGCTCACAGTCGATATTTAACAGCATCTTTTAAAGATTAAATGGTTATCAAACACTTCAATTTATTATGCGTATTGCTATTTCAACCTCACTGCTAGTCACATTATTCAAATACTCCTGTTCCACCTAAATATTAACTCAATTTTTCTTTACCACTGCAAGCAACTTCCCCCTTTAATGCTTCAAACTAACTTAATAAACAGCGATGATAAATCATTCCTGTAACCCTATTTTTCCTGAAAAAGAGGCACGTCTGCTTGATTTCCATTGATCATTAGGAGACATGTCCCCATACTGTCTTACAGGGAAACAACATTTCCACACAAAATCTTCAAATAAAAACAGCTATTTTATCCTAGAAAGTGAATGATGCATCTTGATGAGAAAGTCATGAGACTAACAGACTAAAGATGCAGATGTCATAAGAACACACCTTGCTTGGCTGAATGCGGTGGGGGTCACGGACCCAACAGCACACAGCCATATGAAAGTCTCTGCCCTCTCTGAGCCCAGTCACCCACCCGCTAGCAGGCCTAAGAACAGAGTCACATGCTCGCCCGTGTCTTTCGAATTTCACAAAGGAAACGTCTACGGTAATCATTTCAGAAATCATTGCAAAGCACATCTGAGATTCCTTCCTCGCCTTTCAGCCCCTCTGTTCTCTTTACTCCTAAATTTTCTCCGAAAGTTCCAGCTGTCAAGGTTAATATATCAGATGCCGACTGTTTTCAATCTGGTAGCGAAATTTTGACCTTTCCGGCTGTATGTTCTGGGAAGAAAACAAATAACATTACATGACCTGCAAAACAGACAGGCGGATAGAGCTAACCATAAAAAAAAAGTTAAGAATTAAATGAAGGAAACCCCAGATTACTGTTGTGTAGGCAGCCAGCTCAATCTCAACCCCCTGATACACAAATAAATATTTTTTCTATTTTTTCCCCTCTGACTTTCAGTTGGCCCACAGATCACTGCAGTGAAGTCTGCCTTTGGAAATCGATATGTGAAATGAAAATACAGTTTTGTACAGAATGACTCTGTAAATTATGACCAGGGGATCTTCATGGCAATGGCCATTCAAGCCGCTCTATAACAGACACTATTCATGCTGAGTATCGATTAAATGACAGAGACCCCAGAGAGCTGTGTGGGAGGTGAAAAACGGAGAAATAAAATTGGAAAAAAAACAGGGAGAAACTGAACTAAGGAGTAGGGAAGAGGATGAAAAATGAAGTGAAATAAATGGGTTATTAAATAATCAAAAGCCTAAAAATGAGATAAAAGGTCCTATATTGTCGGGTTACATGTAATAGAGAACAGCCATTTTAAATCTCAGACGGAAAGCCAGCAACAAAATACGTTACCCTTGTAGTTTACTGAGCCAGGAGAAAGCCTTTGTGTTACACTGCTGACGACAGTGTCATTTGGAAGCCGAAATCCTCCTGGCAGCTCAATTTTTTAGTTAATTGTTCATTGCAAATTCACCGCCTTCATTCAATGTGCTGGCCCTAAACCCATTAGTGAGACGTAATGCCAGTTTAACCACTGCTACCCATGGCATGTCAGTCGCTCACCAGCTTAATGCCACTGAGTGCATTCCTCTTCCGACAGGAAAATAAATGAGTTACCAGCAACACATAAAAGGCTTTTTTTTGTCTTTTCTTACAAAAGCCCAAGTCATTTTCCCCCAGACTTAGTATGTGAAATCTATTATCTGTTGTAATTTATTCAAGTGCAAAAATAAATGACACAGTAATCTGTAGTTAAAGCATGCATCAGCCCCCTCAGTTTCCTCGTATAATTAATAGTGGCTGCCCGCGTTACTGATACACGCAACCATGCCCTCGTCAACTGCAGCATCTTTCCAGACTTAAACATTCAAAAAAGTCATCCTCTAGGAGACACTATGTCCCTAAATACCCTGAAAGAAGAAAAAAATAATAAAAAAAACACTGCTGTGTTAAGTGGCCTGCGATGGACAGGCCACCATGGAGGGGGTGACCTTCCTTGTGTCCTATGCAGCCTGGGATAGGCTCCAGCCTACCCAAATCCCCCCCAACACACACACATACACACACTCCCCCATGGCCCTGACTAGGAGACCAGCTAGAAAAAGGACTGTAAACAATCAGCACACCTATTCTGAAATAGAAAAGTGACGTATTTCATTATATGTTATAGAGAGGGCACAGTTTTTTGTTTTATTAATTTAAGATGAAATGGCATCCCAGCATTTACATCTACATGGCCCACACACATCTATCACATGTGCACCTTTGCACACACACAAAAATCGAACATGCTGCCATCCTGAAACCGTCTGTACGTCCAAGGAGCTGTGAGCGATGGCTTTTACGGGAGCACCGTTTCTTTTCCGTCTCTTTTATTCTGTCAAGCAAATCCATAAATATAGGGAAATAAATAAGTGATGGAACTTAAATGCTCCACCCTATTAACCAGCCAGCCATTCATCAATAACTGTGAACGAGAGGTGAACCCATGTTTCAGAAAAAGACTCTTCACAGAACAGGCACCGTTGTGGGCTTATAGGTAATGTGTTCAGTTTTACACTAAATGTTAAAGTGACTTTTGATTGGTCCAGGCCCGGGGTACACATAAGCTCACCAGCTCCAACTGACTCTTTAAAATGACTGACAACACATCCAGCCTCTTAGGAAAGAGAGTACCGTGTCATGGTATCCTGTGAGGATGTGGTCCAATTAACCAGTGACGGATCATTGCTTTTAGTTTCACTTTCAGTTACCATCACTGTATCTTTGGTAACACATACAAGACTGTAAACAAATCCAACTGATATATCGCATGCCCAAATTCTATATGTGCACACTCCAGTCTACACTCCAACCACAGGCATGTTTCGGCAACGCAAAACTAAGTGTCTTTGTAAGCCAAGACTGATGAAACCAGTACAGTAAGCAGCACATCATGTGCAGCTAAATTCTGCCTGACACAGTTGTGTCACTGCAAATGCCATCATGTGATCAGTCTATTTAACACCAGGAGTGTATATTTACAGCAAGGCCATTGCTAATTAACAGCTGACACCATCCACTGCGGCCCTGACTTACGACTTAAGATTTTGGTGTTATTTCTGATCCATTGGCTAATTAAAAGAGACTCGCTTGTCCTTCATGATCCTTTGACATGCATCCTGTTCCTATTTGTGTATTTTCCTTCTCCTTGTGGTGCATTCGAAAATTAGGCTATGGGGAATTGATTTTGTTAGCGGTGCTCTCTGCTAATCAATCACGTTCGAACCTGCGCATTCCGCCTTTTAAGTAGAGCACCGTGTCCTTCGCTAAATTTCGTGGGAGTTTTTAGCACAAGCAGGACGATTTCCGAAGGGATCCTTGTCTGACAAAAGCAGTGTGCGTGGCTGCAAAACGACAGCGCGAAAAAGAGTTATAGCTACTGTCGTAACTATATCAAAACTGAAACGGCATGATAAAGCAGTTACCGAGTCCACCTGAAGGGCACCGAGGTAAATTTGACAAATTTCCCGTGCTGCACGTCAGATGTAGCTTTTTGGACGTGCTGGTGTCCACCTGCTCTTCATAATTTGTTACCCGCTGACAATCTCAAGATGCCTTCACCAGTACTGCTGCTGCCTCACCATGGTGACCATGGGCTGACGGGCCCCAGGCAGGGCAGGCTGACAGTGGAAAGCGCCCCGTAACCGCGCCAGTGTCACCGTGACTGCTGTTATCCCGCAGCCCCAAAAGCCCTCAACAGCGTATCAGTCAGCAGGCGAGCGCCATCCTGACAGCTCTGCACACAGCGGACGGCCCGGGATCCTGACCTGCCAGCTCGCAGAGTCGAGCTGCTAATGGAACCAGACTCTTATAAATCACACCAGTGGGAAAAGACCTTGTGCAAATGAGGCCAAAGGCATGATGACTACATCAGGTGGTACGATCATGGCTGCATTTCCTCTGGTGCTCAGGATGCATTCATGGTTTCCCCGGGATGTAGCGCGTGATCTGGTGCAGGGTGATCATGGCTGGGGTTGCGAGCTTGAGTCCTGCTACTGGGGGTTTCCCTGGATTGTCCAGCCACGTGCAAAGGTCTGAAAACATACAGCTCAGGTCAACCGAAGACTTTAAACCTCCCTTAAAAAAAACAATTTTGGTGGAAAATGTTATGAAACTTTAATATTAAAAAGGTTATGAAATATTGATTGAAAAAAGTCAGACTGTATGAAGCCGTTTCACAGGAAAATAAAGAGTGGCGGTAATTTAATTCCATTATAAGGTAGGTCATCTTAGTGTAACCTCAGTGGTATTAATGAGCAGGGTGTCCTTCATCACTACACACCACCTGATCAGAGAAAGAGCCACCTGCACAATTCAAGTGGAGTATAATTCCATGTCAGACCTACGTGCCAAAGGAACTTGATACATTAACACTCTGCACAAATGACACACTGTGGAAGAATGGTTAACAAGCCCGATTGTGAGTCATTTAAAAAAGATATATTACCCTCATGAAACTGATGTTTCAGTATTCTAGGGTGTGAACTCTGACTCTGATTTTTTTTTTATTTGCAGTGAGTGACTCTTATGCTTATAAGCTGTTTTTATGGAGTTGAACTGTATAAATGGATAAGGGAAGAAAAAAAAACATTGATACTGGATAAAAAAAAATAATAATAATTAAAACAAGACAAGATCATTTTAGTTTCCGGTATGAATGTTACATTACTTCTAGACCCTGCAAGTATGTTTTTCTAAGATATGCATGTCTAAAATATATTTATATACCATTTGCCTTGGCTGAAAAATAAATTAGTCAATATAAATAATTTATCATCAAAAGTAAATATGCTTATGGTGTTTACAGCGATTGCCTGATTTATTAATTTTGTTCGATGGGGTAGGAAGGGGGCAAAGACATTTCCTCTCACACCTGAGCTTCATGAAATGTAAATTGAGCAGGAGAGCGTATAATCACACCGCCATGAGCAAGCGTAAATTCCCCAGCTTAAAATAACCAGTCACTCGCAGCTATGTCTACGTGACTGCCACACTCGCCCGAGTGAGATCCTGGAACGACGCCTCGATCAGGTGATCTGACGGAATCTGAGGAGGCATCGGCAGCGCCCACGATGTCACCTGCGGGCAAGTGACAACGCGGCACCTTGACAACTCTGCTGATAAGACAGGAAGTCTCCCCTTCTGCAGACGGACAAGTCACGCACCCCGGGGCTTGGGCATAGTGCCACCTTGGGGAGAAGTCAGCTGGGCTGGGGAGCCCACACCCAAATCCAGCTCCTGGAACTAAATGGACTTTTAACATCATAATACAAAATGTGAATGAGAGAACTGAAGTGTTCTTGCAAAAAAAAAGCATAAACCTTCAGCCTACATGAGGCCTGCTGACAAATTAATTGTACATTACAATTTAATCAATGAGACGACACAACAGATCAAAACTACAACAAGACAGATCAGACCGACATCACCTACATATAGACAAGCATAACAGTCTGAAGCAAATCTCAAGGCTACTAAAAGTTATTGTGTACAATCTGTTATTCTCCAGTGAACACAAAGAGTCCCATTGTGATTTTCCTCATAACAATAGATTGTACATTATACGCAGAAATCAGCTGAGGTATGTTGTTGAGAGAAATTGGATTTGGAGGTAGACTTATTAAATGTTACCGTTTCCTTTGGGGAAATCGCCAGATTTGGGATAGTTGTTCCACATGACAGGACAATTTGCCCACTGTGAGGGCTGACCCCTCAGTCATCTCTGGAAGTAATCAAATTATGTGTATGTGCAGTGTGGGGGAGGTGTCACAGCTAAGTTTAAGAAGAACGTGCACTCATAAGTAAATCAAAGGAAATTTGTAAAAAGACGGTAATTTCCTGATCTGGCCTTATGCATTGGAGACTGTTTTGACTGGTGATTAGGTGTGATTAAGGCAGTTGTGGCTAGAGGGAGACAGCAGAGAGCTTTCAAGGGAAAAATCTCTGGCTGGATCCAAACAACGGGGAAATGAAAAGGTGACATCTGGGAATCTATGTCTTTCCAGCTTGTCTCTCATCGGAAATAAGGCAACATCCAGCAGAGGTGAAACTGCTAGCACTGCTTATTTATGCACTGGTTACTATTTATTTAAAAGAATCACATCATACTACTATCCATACATACTATCATAATTTCTTTTTCATTAATTTAGCTTTCATCTACTGTTTTCCCCTATTTAAGATGCTTTTCTCAATGACTGGTTAATGTTATAGTATTAATTTGTCCTCTGAAATTCAAAAGAGAATCAGCTGATTTTGTCTTTTTATGCAAAGTTGCATTGTGAAATCTGCAGTCTCTTATGTCAAAATGAAACTATATTGTGTCCTCTGGTTGCCTTCATCCAGTATTAATGTGCGAATGTGTTCACACCTCCCCATTGTTTAACCTAGTAATAAACACCCTCTTTGACATCATAATGATTAAAGACGCAAAAGAGTAATTTCTCTCACTTAAGTACTGTACCATTGGGTAAAGGAGTATTCACTTGCTGTCTTTTAAAATATAAACGAATAGGAAGTTCAGGGGAAACCAGGAGCCCTAACACTTCCATAAAGCATTTTTTAAGGTAGTAAATAAAAGCACTTACACAGCACATACCTTTGTATACGTGCAGGGGAAGGGGGGTCAGGGCGGACGGGAGAGGGCAATAAAAATGTTGTCGGATGCAAAATAGATAATTGACCGGCAGCTGTTCCAATGGCCCCGATTAACAGGTAATGGCAGGTTTTAAAGCCAAGCGGCTAAATTTAATTATGCACGGTACACAAAGCACTGTATCTTCGGTCGCCATCGTTGTGCAGGAAGGGCTTTGTGTTTTTATTTTCGGGACAGCATGACACATGAGTATAATGAAGAAAAAGTTCTACTCAGCAGCCAAGATTCCTCCTTTGCCAGTGACACTGCAGAGCATCGACACACTAAGACACAGCAGGATACAAACTGCAAAATCACACTTTAACTATGTTTAAAATAAACAGTCTGGTGTATTTGTGCATTATAAACAAATACTGTAAATAGATTTCAGTGAAAACGGGCATCTTTTTACTTTCCCTTTCATACATACCACCTATGATATGATGTTTATTGCATTGGCAAAGCACATTTCAGTACGTGTCAAAAGACCCCTCCTTGAGCAAAGTGGGGTGGCATGTGTTCGGTTGGGAGCTAAGACTGCTAATTGTGAAAGTTTGAGACAGTTCAGAAAAGTGTGGTAAAATAAAACGAACAATCCATTTGTTCTCTTTTCCCATAACTTTACCCAGTGGTGGAGGTACACACCCAAGAAGCTGGCATTTGCATAGCAGCGATACAACAATGTGGTCAAAAAAAATGAGACCAGCATGAGTGACTCCCTGGGTTCCACCTCCACAATTTTGAAATGAACTATATTGATTTCTCCATGTTAGTAGGATGAAGCCTTTTCTGCGAATGCTTAGTAATGCGTTTATCTGGCAGTCCCACGAGACAAAGCTTCATGCTGACAGTCCAAGTAATGGATCAGTTCTCATGCTATCTGCTTCACAATCTAGCCTTTATAATAAAATGTCCAAATCAATTTCTTTAAAGCCTTGAACTTTACATTGATTAAGATCTCGACTCTGACACGTGGGTAATGGTCTTATTAAATGTTTTATTGTATTTATCATGAGAGGTATGACATTATAAATTGAAAAAGGCGTCTGGTTCAGGCTTTTGTGTTCCGGCATTACAGAGCGGAATGGAAATCTTAAAATCAGTCAGAAGAAAGTAAATGCACATTACATAAAAGAAGAATGTGATATCCTTCAGGTAAGCTGGTGTTCAGAAACTAACTGATGAAAATATGAATGACATGGCTATACCTGTCTTTACCAATTACATATTTGCAATATAGGTAATATAGGACATTACAAAGCGAATGACATTCATTACCTGGTCAAAGAAACATATGTAATAAAACACAAATATATATACATACGCACATACGTACATACACACACACACTCAGGATTTCTCTAAAAATTAGAATCAAACATCAGTTTTGTTGAATACTATGCAACATTTATAAAATGTTGTCATCTTATGATTGAGGTAATTTTATACAAATCTGGACAAACTCTAGTCAACCCTATACAGTGTCATGTATGTTACAGTTATAAACAGACACTGATAGCAGTAAATAATAATAAAAGTTATCTAAAGAATAACAGTCAGCTGCTGTTGACGTCACTCACATCATGCATTTACACACGGCTTCTATTTGGCTGCTGTGTATTTGTCCTCTAAGCATGAAAAACAGGTATCAAGCATGGTGGATTTCCCTCTCTTACGGACATTTTGTCATATATTATCTTCTGTAAGGTAACAGGAATGTTTTAGTGGTTAATCTAAATGAAGTGTTAAATAATAATGTGATGCTCTTTTTCCCCAAGTGACACAGCTTTCATTTCAATCTATAAATCAAACTGAATAGCATATTTTATCAAGTGGGGGACAGAAGCCTAAGCAAATTCCATACTGACATTGGGGTCTCTTTCATCCTTACCAAAAAAGCTCTTCTTCCTCCCCAATATAGAATAAGGGAACCAATTAGATGTTTTTTCTCCTTCTTTCAAGACAAGTCCTTCAAAAGTTCAAAGGCTAGAAATCGAAGCAGGTTCAAAGGCAGGCTAAAATCTAAACCATCAGGTGCTTGAATAATGCAAATATCAAAAATGAGGAACTTGCTATACATTTTTCTTTACACAAGAAACCTTCGGAATGCCTTTGTGAAATCTTATCCAAAAGCAATAATTTATCTGTCTGGGTGCTGTGGCATCACAAAGGAAAAAGCAGAGATGGTCTATGGTCACTCTCCATACGGCTTGAAAATACCTATAATCGTTATGCAAATTCTAGGGGTGGAGATGGGGGAAGGCAATTCCAGTCTATCTTAATTTACGCTCATTATGATATACACCCTAAGCAGAGATAATGATTCCGACTCCCTTTCGACACAGAATCTGCGATCGTAAACAGACTGCAAAAATAACTTGCAATAGAGTAGCCTGGACTCCATCTCTGCCTCATTAAAATTTTGATGAAATGGTATCTTTATGTAGGTGTTATTTTTTTTTGTTCCCCACGAGGCTCCGTTTGTATGGATACGTGACGATTGCTAGGTGACTCGAGACCACCATACACACGGCATTACATGCCACGGGAAAAGCCCTGGAGCACACATGCATTCACACACACACAACACAACGAGAACAATAACAGACTCAAATATGCACACATGGTTTAGGTCAAAGCCGGAAAGAAAACAAGGATTAAAAGGTGTCACTGGCCCTTGGAAAGTTGACAAGGAAGATGCATATAAGCTGCGAGGCATTGGGATATATGGGGAAGGGCAATGAAAGGAGATCAATGTTAAAAGGAGAACGGCTTTGATAAATAACTTGCGTGGGCTGCAGGATCTATCTTTGGCCTGAAGCCCTGTGACACTGCAGGACGGAGACTCTCAGCTGCTACGGGGGTGGGGGTAGTGGGGGGTGCCTCTCTCAGGAGGCATGACGCTTGTCCCACATACAAGCTCCAGCAGGGGGCGGATCAGAGACATCCACCCCTGGCTGTCTAGTCCTCAGTCTGCCTTCCACTTCCATTTCACCACATAAGATTACATTATTTCTGTATGCCTTTGTCTTTCTCACACTTATAAAATATGACTGGTGCCATGCCAGCCCTACTGCAAGACCCTACTGTCTGACGGGGCAAAATCCCGTCTCCATGCCGCAGTGCATCGACATTTCACAGTGGTAATTATTTACAGCAAGGGGCCTAGCTGAGAAATAGGACCATTACCAAAAAGAAGACCAAGGTTTTAAAAATCAGAATTATATACATGAGTAGCTTTGCAAGGGCGACACGTATAAAGGTGATTAAGACAGTACCCTCCACAGAAAATCTGAAGCTTTTAATAGAAGGTTCCCGTTGACTTTTAATATCTCACGGTGTTTAATTAAGGCCTTCCTTTTATCTTTGTTATAAAAGTGGACTTATGTGTTTGTTCCTAAATTAATCAAATTTAAAACAGTGAATGGAGAACTATCCGTATATGATTGATTAACTGATTTAATGACATTAAAATCCAATAGTCAAGAGAAAGTTTCACAAATGAATCAGACTTTCTGGAAATAGTATTTTTATCTCTTTACAGCGATCCAATAATGAGCATATGCTATTCAAAATTATTTTATACATGACAAAAGGAGTATTCATTGTGTAAAATATAAGTAACCCCTAAATATGGCAAACACAGTCTGCTCTGCTGGACCAACCAAGTAACTGCTTTTTGTTTTCCAATTTTCAGTCCAATACGATGCTTTGTTGAATCAACTGAAGAAGCATTATGGGATCATGCTGGTATCATAAAAGCAGTCACACACTGAACAGAGACTGCAGGGTAGACAGGCTGAGTCGGGGAAGCACTTGCATAGTCCCTGCCTCCTGGATGCCATCCGGACGGGTCACTCGCAGATGGATGGCTGTCGTTTTTGCCCATCCAGCAGAAGTCTATTTAAACTCCCAAGGTGATGCAAGGGGATACAGAAGTGAAAAATAAATGCCAGAAGGACTGGTGAAACAAACAGGGAAGCATGGGGAGAGAGTGAGGAAGAATGCATGGGTGCAGCACGAGTGCCTGTTCCACTAAATCCCACTTCATCCTCAGTTAGGCTCGTCACCTCCATGTACGAACATGAGGCTCCCTTTCAGAAGAAGGCTAACTGCTGTCTCACCTGACAACATAAACACATAAATCTATGACTGCCCCAGGGCCCCCGGGGGCATTAATTCACTGTAGTAGGATTATGGGTCAGCACCAGAGTAATAATAGCATTAATAAGGGTGACCATTCCAATTACTCGGGGCAATTTCTGTGCATGTAATACGACAATCTGAACAGCGTCACAGTTCCTGCTATAACCCTTAAATCCCGCCGTGTGCTCATGTTTTTGGTTAATTAACATGGATGAGCTTGCATGCGCAGATTAGCGGAATGACGTTACTTTTTTTTTATTATGTGGAAAACTAAAGACTGATCTGCGAGCTTGATTTAAATAAGTGGTGGGTGAGCCAACAAAATCCCTAGCCCTCCGCTACAGAAAATGGCTGATCATCCAATGCAATCATCTCCATTATTTTAGCAGCTGTTTAGCTCTGGTGTTCTAACTTAACACAGGGGCTATCTTTACCATTAGTGAGGACACCTGATGCCACAAAACAGGGATGAGTGTCACAAAAGCATCTTAGCGAAAATTTCATCAGGTGCTGCTTCCTTCATGAATATTAAGGAGCCTTCTGCCATCAAACGTTTCAGAAAGCAAAGTTACAGTGCGGCTACTTTGTGGTTCTACCTGCACCACGTGAGTACGAGGGGACGTAATCCGAAACTAAGAGTATCTTTAAGGAGGATCCCAAAAATCGATCACAACCGATTCTGATGTTACAGATCGATGCAGTTGAATCGCCACCTTAATGGCAGATTCATCACAATGCATCTTTATAACTCTGTAAGTTAATTACCTGTATAACTAAGTATGTTCCACAAAAATCTGGTACGGTACGAAATAGGAGCCATCACAGCTCCAGATTTCAGCTGCAGTGTGCCTTCCCATATAAAGATCTTGTCAGCACCACTGATTGAACAATTCAACATACTGCATTGAGGGTGATAATCTAAGATGGTAACCAAGCACATCAATGACCAGGGGCCTGTTTCACAAAGCAGGATTTCTTGCTTCACCAGATACCTTGTAGGAGTTAAGGCACCCCAGATTAAATTGACTATCTTCTTTCACTGCATTTAGTCTAGACTACCTTCAACTAATCAGTTATCCAACTATGCAACATATACTACTAGGTGAAGCAGGCCCCAGGTAAACAGGAGTCTATGTAAGAGCAAGGGAGCTGTTTAGCTAAGGAAACACTGTGGAACTACTGAAGGTGCCCCATATTGTTGAGGCAGAACAGCACAATTTGAAATGTAAAGCATCCCATAGAGTAACCCATGCTACTAGCACTATTGCTTGATTGCCTTATTTGCATACACTATTATGTTTACCACCTGCATTTTTCCCCCTGGACAGCAGCGACACAGGGTCCAATTGTGTCATGATATCAACATCTACAAAGGATGACAAAGACTCCTTATTGCTCATTGTGCATGAAATAAACAGCATTTACCAGGCGGGTCTCAGAGCCCATGAAAGTTTCAGCTGTGAGGATCCGGCTTTGATTGACTTCCTCCTCTCGCCCGCCTGCTTTAAGCACTGTCAGGCTGACATACTGCTTGTTGCTGTAGTTGACGGTCTTACAAATTAGCCTTCTATATTTCAAAAGGTTTTGAAAGGAAAATTAATTTCAAAACAGAAATGCTGGAAGTTACTGGAAAGACATGTGCTTTTAGGCACTTAATTTGAGAGGCTTTCATATAAGACATAAAACAGCTATATGACAGCTGACATAAACATCAACTTTCATGAGTTTACTAGAAATTCTGCAGCATTTGTGGATGCTTATCCCACTTGACATCACC
The DNA here is from genome assembly GCA_019775915.2 of Cyphomyrus plagiostoma. NCBI lineage: Eukaryota > Metazoa > Chordata > Actinopteri > Osteoglossiformes > Mormyridae > Cyphomyrus > Cyphomyrus plagiostoma. Next base: position 6,453,787 of record JABFEA020000067.1, on the reverse strand, counting down.
CACTATGTCAAATGATTCAGCTTTGCCTGTTTTAGGAGTGACGCCTGTCATTCTAGGGGTGAAGACCACACACTGCAGTAAAATAAGCTCTTTTTCTGTCATTGCCAATTTTATTTCCATATTTACTTATATAGTTGTTTTTTCCTAAATGGCATTTGTTTTATTAAGATGTCAATTGGCAATTAGGATGTCAATTTGTATCAACTGACACAAATAGTGCTCCTCACTATGTCAAAATTAATGTATGACTCATAGCTAGTTAAATATGTGCGCAGCTTATGAGAGGCAGAAATAGTAAATATTCAGGAAAGCAAATGTCACTGCAGATTGTAATAAATTCTCTGCAGTCTTCAGAATCACAACAGTTCTTCTAAATGTTTTATCATCCATTATCGACCATAACTGGAGTGATTCTTTAGCACAAAAATAAACTTTCATACCACCCAGGAGTCAATGAAGTTCACTGAAATCCCACCCACCCCAGCTCATCTTCCCTCCCCTTCTCCGCCCCCCTCTTTGCACTCTGGCAGGGAAAGGGACTATTATTGACACATGAATGCACTTACAGAAAAGACTGGCTTCCCCTTATTAAATAACAACAAATAATAATAATAATAATAATGGTACTTTATTGATCCCTCGTGGGGAAATTCTCTTTTCACCTACCCCATCCTGCTCTCCATGACATAGACACATACGTAGATGACAGCGAGCTTGGCAGAGAGGGGTAGCCACTGGCACTGGCGCCCATGGAGCTGGGGGTTAAAGGCCTCGCTCAAGGGCCCACAGACGTGACTATTCTGCTGAGAGTGACCTTGAACTAGGGACTTTCTGATCACAAGTATAGAGGCTTAGCCTGCTGAGCAATAAGCTGCATTGTATTTTAATCACATTCTGATTCTCAATGCTGAGAATATATGCACAAATTTGTCCGCAAAATTTATGATTATGTTGGATTCAAAGGAAATAATATCTAAAGAGCATTGTTTACTAACTGATCTCCTGAATACTCACTTGTTGACCTCATGTAAGACTGCATTCCAGTTATAAATAATGTCATTCTGTTGCAATGAACGCAGCAATGGAGCATTAATTGGAATAAATGGTATACATGTCATTTTGACACTGGAAGTGCCACACTGCACTGCCAGAACTTCTTGTGTCATTTGACAGCTGTGTAATTTTAAATATGGTGAGATGTGACTTCCATGTCAAAAGTGACATAATAAACCATCCAAAGCTGGTGGAAATGTTCCGGAACGGTAAAGGGAGCTTAAGTCAGCCATGTGCATATTAGTGGCTGTGCGGCTTATACCGTTAAACCGCCCTCTAGAATGCTGGGAAAAAATCCAGCTATGAAAACAGGCAAAATTTGAAGTCACTCTGGGGGAGGAAAAAAAAAGGGTTGGCTCAACAATTCTAAAACAAAAACAGAGGAAAGGGTCACCATCTTTTTGGGAAGATGAATGGAGAAAGCACTGGGGCAGGTGAAGCACAGGTCTAGAGGAGGCATGTAACGCTGCTATATTTGCTTATGTAAATAAGGGCTGCCTGGGCCAGTGCTGCCGACTACGCTAAAGCAGGACAGAGGCACACATGCAGACGCGCTGTAGGCGTGACGGGGTCTCGATGATTATAATTGGACCGCGTGGTTGAGTCGAGGGGGTGCAGGCACTCTCATATCCCCCTGCGTGTCCCCATTCTCACACCTGAAAGAAAGCCTCATAAATATGCATCTCTGTTGTCCCTCTTCTGAGTTTAATGATCCAGGGCCGCCCCAAAAGCCCCTCCTGGAGGAGACGCCCAGCACCTGCGATCCCTTTCAGGAAACTCTTTTGTTCGACACGAGGTCTGCCGGCAGAGGCTGATGGGACAATGCGGCCAAGCTCCTGATGTTTCTCAGCCATGTTTCTAGGTAGAGTGACTGGGGACCGCCGTGTGCCACTCACAAGGGATTCATCAGCAGTCTCTTTCAGACAGGTACCAATCCCAACTATACCTTCACGCTCCCTCTTTTCACTGATAATCCAGGTCATGCGAGCACTGTGCAGTAATCTGTAACTCCAGGAGCTGAAGGACAGGAAATATCCCCCCCAACCCATTCCCTCCTCCATCCAAAAGCAGCCATAACTAAATCGACTAACTAAAGCTGTGCTCACGGGCCAAGTTGATGGTCACTCTCACAAATGCAGGCCTGAGAATGACAACAGTCCCCACCCCTTAGCACTGTACAAGACCAAAGCATACATCTCCATTGCCAGAAGAGATTCAGAACTCTCAAAGTGACCTACTCGATGCTGACCTTTGCAACAGTGGCAAAGGGTTAGAAGAAACCAACTCAGTCCTCCTTTTTCCTGACAACCATATGGGTTGATCCTGAAGTTCAACTGACACCAACAATCCAAACCAAGCAGCTGCAGAAGTTTGTGTTTTGTTGTATTCAGTTTTCAATTATCCATTAAGAGTCTTGTAGCAGGAAGGATGGAGAGAGGTTCAAGGATTAGGTCTCCAAATCTAATAGAAACATGCTTTGAGTTTTTAAGGTTTTGTGGAAAATACTGCTTTTTATTATAAGGTCGTTATATTAGTATTTAGCAATGAACAAGACAGGCGTGTATAGAAAATGGATGTATGGATGATACTTGGTATGACCTTATTGGCAGCAGTGATGCATTAAAACTGACAGAAACCTGCGTTTCTCTCAAATGTGCACTGAGGCATATCTAACGTCAATGTCCCTCAAGACCCGAACATGACAGTCACAGGGTGACTTGAAATATGCCCGGGGTTCTTGGAAACTTTCACTGCACAAGCAATTAAGAGCATTTGGTGATTATAGGTTGTCATATTACCATACTGCCATTACCTCACCAAATAAGAACTGAATTTAACAACAGAAAGAAGCAAAGTGTCAAGACAGGTGTGAATCTAAGTTAGAAACAGATGTAAAAAAGGCTTTGTTCCTTTCATAACAGTGTTCTGGCACCCTGCAGAGGAAGACACGACTGCATCTGCTTAGCAATCTGAGCACTGTCCTCTGCAAGCACAAGACCACCAACACAGAGATGAAATATTTTAAATATTGAAAGGAATAACCCAGGACGACATGGTGATGGTCCAGAAAATACCAGACCTTACGGCGCTGTGTGGAAAAAGTGCATGATGGGCACGTTCTTCAAGAAATACAAGAACAATGTCTAGATCTATTCAATGGTAACAAACACCTGCATTATGTAAAAACCCATAGCTATGTGACTGTCAGCAGACTAGTCATTTTAACTGACTCCAAAGTAAAACAAAAGGAAAAAAAAACAAAAAAACTATGGTATAAAGAGCACTAAATGTTTGCAAATTCTTCAGCAATGGTTGGTTATGAGAACAGTCTCCCTGGGCATATAACAGGAACAACACCATATTCACTTGACTGAAATTTGTATTACCGCCAAGCACAATTAATGTCAGCTCCATCTTCTTTATGAGTTGGTGATTGCTGGGGCTCTCTGGATCAGAAGGAGACAAACACGTTTCACAGGCTTGCTGGAATTCCAAAATGGGCTTAGGGATCTCGTTATCAGGGGCTAGGCACAGGTGCAGCTCTAAATGAGAAACGTGGAGAAGAATGAGGGAATTACAAGCTCACTTCACAGCAGAGAATGTGACTCAAGGTCACAGTCAATAATTTTTGCGCCATAGTCTGATTGATTGGCTGCGTGGCCGAAAGCTGGCAGAGCAAACTGGCAGGTGCCAGGGGAATCACAAAGTGCTTTCAACGAATCGGGGGACTTCGGCGGTGGTCCAGTCCATGTCCGGTTCTGAGTGGTGCCTGGACTGACCACATACATCCCTGGGGTGTTGAGTGACACTATCTCTCAAAAATCTAAGTACATCTGTGAACTGCCTGATCCAATACAGGGCAGCACACATTCTGTAAATGTTCACATGTAGTTCAGCTTTATTTTATATAAAGTACAAATAAGCCTCACAACATTATAAACACTGTATGTTTTCTGCTAATGAATGTTGTAATTAGTTTCTACTGTAATGTGAATTTCATGTATTGAGGCCCTAGGATTTTCTTTTTATCTTCATGAATATTGATCACATATTAATTAGCTTCTAAATTTACCAACTGCCTTTCTAATTGCGGTGCTTATTTTGCATGGCAGCCAACACACATGATAATGTGCTGTAAAAACATTCCGTTTTTATTTTACACCACTGCACTGTGCAGTTGTGCCTTGCAGTGTGAGTCAGGAGAAAGGCATATTCCCGTTACAGCTACAGGAGGAGTGGGAGAGATAAAATACAGATAAGTGTCGCCGTGACAGGTTATCCTGAACAGCAGCCTCCGTCCAGAGTGAATAGTGCGACTGTGTTGTTTGATTGCAAACTCTGAGTATTGCAGTATAATTTGTCTCTTCTCAACTCAATAATATTGCCCCTCATATATCCTTAATGAATTTAATACCAACCTAGTTAACTATTACCTATACCGTAGCTAACAACGGAGGATTGTTTTGAATCTGTTTCATGCAAGTTCCTAGTGTTGCTCAAAATAAGCCACTCACCTTCAGACAAACAAGAAAAGGGCTTTAGACTAACCAATAACACAATAATATCCAGCCTTCAACCGGCAGAAATTCTTTGACAAGGTAAACCCAGCATGAACTCTTTGTGGCCCAGAATTACTTTTTTTTAGGTATTTATTTCAGAGTGATGGACCAGCTTCTGGCAAATTTCCAAAGGGTACATCTGATAAAAAGCCAGCTCTCACAATCAGCCGCTACAGCATCACTGAGGATGCCCATGACGATCACAACAAGGACTCTCTACAGAGAATCCAAGCGGGTGTGCAAAGAACCTGGTCACAGCGAAGCTGAGCTAAAATTAGCCTGCCGGCGCAGAGCTCGCATCTGCGGCCTGGGTGTCTTTGCTAACAGCAGAACGAAATTCGCCTGGCATGCAGACTGACCTCAGAAACCTTTCAGCTCCATTACGGTACATAATGAAGGCATTTGGAAGTTGAAAGGTTCGCCGTTGGGAGTGCGGCACGTGGAATGCCATGCCGATTTTCCTTAAATGCGTGAAGGGCTTTGTTTGCACAAGGCTTGGAGTACAACACTGCCCCCTTGCCACGGCCAATACAGTGTTAGAAATCCCTCTGTAATCTTTTTTACATTACATCCAAATCTAGCTGACATCTGCTGACAGGTTAGTAGACCGACAGTCACTGACATAAACACAGATTCGTGTGTGCAGAAACACACCTTACGGTGCCCAAAGTCCTGCATTTCTTTTGCCTATTTCACGCCACCTGCCACACTGTTTTGTAGTGACATGCTTGTGGATGAATTAGTTTTGCAACATTTCAAGTTATTCAAGAATAATGAATTTTGCATCAGTCTAGGATGTGTCACAGGTATAAAAATAAAACTGAATTAAAATTTCAATACGAAATCAGTTAATACCTTGTGCTACACCCATAAAGACCTAGATAATGGTGTCATGCTTGATTAAATCAAACATGAAATTATAATTGTTATTAAGCTCATACTATTAGCAAAAACAATTATAGGAGGCATCAAAGTGATTGAAAAAAAAATAATAAGAGTTCACCTCTGAGCTGATCCCAGGTTGGAGCAAAAGTCGCTAACGATGATTCAGCATTAAACTCTCTCCTACAAGAAGACAGGAAGGACTTAAATGCCAAACGGTCAGATGCTGAGCTGAGCTCTTCTCGCTGTGAACTGCCATTAATAGCTGCTTTACCACAGAGGAGGGACAATGTGCAGGACACAATGCTGGTGATGCATCTGATTCCCTCCCCATCTAGTTTTATTATAGTTTTATTTCAGATGTAGGGTTATGGGTTTATCTGAATGTGTTTCTGTGGCATGTAAATTGCACTGGTTGTATGTAGTGCATTTGTTAAACTGTCTGTTTTAGTGATTACTAAAAATCACATGCATTTTATGAATCAATAAAACATGTGACTTTACAACCCATACAGTTATATCATCATACTAAACATCTGTTCAGTGGATGCTTTCCATTTAAAGGGAACCACACAGCTTCCAGTTACATTCTGATTCATTCCTGATATGCGTATTTATACAGCTGACCAAGTTTGATATAAGCCAACAACAGCAAGACCTGTTCTGGGATTTCCGCTTGCAGCAGGACCTTAACCACTACTCCATCTTCTGGCTCTTTTGGGACTGGGCCTCTTTGTGTATATGAAACTTGCCATTTGTGAAAGTTGATACAGCTTATCACACACTACAGTCTGATTTTCTATTATTCTCTTGACAGAATTTATTAAGTGCAGAAACGGCGTGCAGTCAAGTGAATTCCAGTATGGCTGAGAGCTAGCAGAAGAACAGAGGGAAACTGGGGAAACACCGGGCCTTTTCCACACGGACCAGGACATACTTTTCCCACGCATGTTTCATACCCAGTCTCAGTGCTCAATACCTGAGGTCTCCTGACATCAATGAAACCAAGGTCATCATGTAACAACCTGAAGCAGGCACTTAAGTCATAAATTTACTCCTGAAAATAATTACTCAAGGACTTAATAATGACTTCATGCTAACATGCCACATCATTTTTAATTACCTCTAAAAAAAATATATGGAGGTGAAAGGAAAATGGCACCTCAAGGACCAGCAGTCAATTAAGTGGAGGCTACTGCTTGGAACAGGCTCTCAAATCAATGTTTGTCATTTCCAGAAAGAAAAATAGAACTATCACAGGAGTAATGGATGTGCATGACTGTAAGTGCATAAGGAGGCTAAACTGAAATTAAAGCTTTAAACATGTGTGTAAATAGATACGGAAACGACTCCATCAGTGCCATATCAGGTTGTGAACATCTGCAGCACCAAGCCAAGCCCACACCATCAAGAGAGGCAGTCTGGGAGGGGGGGTCAGCTAGCTGCTGTTTCCACAGCACTCCAGGAATCTGCGCTGGAAGCTCGGTCATTAATTATGACACAGACAGCGAGATGTAGATTGGTCTTCAAGACGTGTGTGGATGCCCAAGTCAGTTTCCATGCGAGCGTCTCTGAGGAAATCAGGAGGCAGGGGTAGGTACAGCTGCTGGGGCCAACCACTTCCAAAAGGCTAAGCAGAAACAGCAAGTGAAAATTCACCTTTTTAGTTATTCATTTATGTACTAGCCTGGCATGGTGGCTCACTGGGCAGGGCAGCTCTAGGGCGAAGGCTGTGAATCCCACCTTCGCCCAATGTGTGGAGAGATGTTCTCTCTCTGGGTTGTGTGGTTTTTCCTCCTGCAATCCGAATACATGCAGTAAGGCTATCCAGTATATCTAAACTTCCCATAGTGTGTAAGCATGCACCCTGCGATGGATTGGCATCCCATCCTGGGTGTATCCCAGCCAGGGAGCGTCCCGCTCTATCTAGAATGACACCTCATGCTGTACGTGGCAGACAAACAGCACCGCTACACATGGTCGTTGGCGACCTGTTCTGGCAGATGGACTGGCAGCGTCACTCTGTTCATGAAATCGAGCATTGATATCACTGTCTTGCCAGGAAGGGTGGGGGCTCTGCGTTGGGCTGAGCATGCGAGAGACAGCTTTCGTTTGCCGTAACCTTGAGATGTAATCATGGCACCGGAAATGGGCCGCGGGGTGGAACAGGCCCCTGATTAGAGAATTACGCAGGGATGTGTTAACATGCCTCGCCTCCCAACGAGCAGCTTCTCCGGCAAATGTTCATTTTTCACCCTGATAGTCTTACAGCACACTCATGTCGTAATGAGGGATTTAACCAACAATATGTGGAGAGTGAATACGGAGCATAAAATAATGACCAAGCTGGGAGCAGATCTCATCAGCCTCAAACAGGTTGCTGAGGAGAAAAAAAAAACATAAGCTGTTCCTGGCCAGCCACTCTCTGAATAATTGGCTGGAAAAGATACAACTGTCAGAGATGGCAGTTAGTCCTGGCATCTGTAATTATACGCGATTAATAATCATCCGTTCCTAATGAAATTAAATGACGCTCGTTTACAACCTGCACAAGGTGTTTTGTGTAAACGGAAAGCTACCCTCACCCCACCTCGATGCACCAGAAACTCACAGCAGCAGGAAATACAGGAAACAATGAACTACTTGTGAAGGCGAGATGAGAAAGTCCCTCCCCCCCGGAGAGTAAGGATGCTCCTGCGCGGTTGAGAGGAGCCCCAGCATGACTTCAGCATCGCGGATTATAAGATACCACCTGGCTAAACACGTTCAGAGTCTATTAGAAGATAAAGCAAAAACTTTTTTAATGGAATTATTAAACATGAAATTTTAAATATTACCCGTTCAATAGGGATAACAGGCAGGAAGTGAATTTCCAAACCAAATGAACCCATTTACTGAATTTAAGATTCATTGAAGTTCCATAAATAATAAATACTTTTAACAAGATCATTGTCCTTAAAAAATGATAGCTGACCCAGTCCAAGGGAGCACTGATTACATGAAAACATGCTTTATAAATCATTAACAGACAATGGATTCATATCCACGTAAATGTCAGAGACATGCGTTCAGGTACAGATGACAATGGAGCTCCATTCTTCTCCAGAACCCTGTCCCTCATCTCCTCATTCCCAAGATCACCAGTGCCACAAAGTGGTGGGTCAAAATTCAGCACAGCAACGCTAAGCCCCCAACCCAGCTGTCACCCACCCTAAATAAATAATATGCTGCTAATTGTATCGAGCAGTTGCAATTACCAGGCTGTTATTGAAGATGATTAACATTTTATTTCTTTACAGCATAGGGAAATTTAATACTGGAGCAGTTTCCGCTGTGACTCATTTCGTGCGCCTATGCCGTGTGCATACATTACTCTCACACTGGGGATATAGCTAAGAAACATACCAGTTAATGCACCCAAAATGGCTACCATAGGGTGGCACCATCACCTGAGCCTGTTACACCTTTCCAGTATTCAGTATTCTGCCCCTTTGCACACACAGTTACACCTTTCCAGTATTCAGTATTCTGCCC